>OU343224.1:124239672-124368816 GCA_910596185.1 Chrysanthemum makinoi | reverse complement strand
ATATTCATGTGAAAAAACAAACTATACATTTCATCAAACACCTAACGCTAACGGTGAAATCTTCATTTTCATCATCAACTTCAACACAATTACTCGAATTATTCATCAACTTAGCTCATTACTAAACATATAAAACACCAAAAATATTGTATCTAAAATGGTGAATCAAAAGGTTAATCTAGTCTTACTTCATTAAAATTTGGTTAGATTTGTAGAATGATTGTATTTAACTTCGATTAGACTTTCTTCTCCGTCAAAATCATCAATTCAGGTCATAAAGTTTGCCTCTTTATGCTTCTATATCGTTGATTTAGTGACAATAACGATGATAATTAGATGAATTTTAAGTTATAACGGTTAATTGTGAGCTTTTTAGTTTCGATGATGATGATGGTGATGATTGAAGTTGATGATCATGATTGATTTGTGGTGAATGGTGGTAATTACGGTTGTGATTGGAGATGAAGAAGGTGGTGGTCGGTGATGAACACGGTAGTAGTAGTGGCCGTGGTGGTGGTTAGGTGGATGTAGGGCGATCTTGGTAAATTTTGAGAAAGTATTCAATGGTTTCACACTCTAAATGTGTCATGTGTGTGTTTTTTTTATTTTATAGTTGTGAAAAATGTAAAATGATGAACCTACCTTTTGTTAGTGTAATTTTTTGGGTTAATTTCACCATTTGGATTGAAATTAGAACGTAGATTAGATGGGTGGCTGAGATTTCTTCTCGCGTTCTCACAAAAATTAGGCTTCTCACAGAAACACCTATATATATATATATATATATATATAGGATAAAGATCAAATAAAAGACAAATATCCAGTAAAAAGATAAAAGATTTTTTTTCTAAAAACGTTCTCGAAAAATT
This sequence comes from Chrysanthemum makinoi, assembly GCA_910596185.1. NCBI lineage: Eukaryota > Viridiplantae > Streptophyta > Magnoliopsida > Asterales > Asteraceae > Chrysanthemum > Chrysanthemum makinoi. The sequence continues at coordinate 124,367,947 of OU343224.1, read as the reverse complement.
CCAAAAAAAAAATCACAAGATCGGGTATGATAGTGCATGAAAAAGTTGTGAAAAACTTTTTTCTAAAAGTGGATATTTTTTCCGAAAAAAATTTATGAAAAAATACCTTTGCGCATTAAATCGTTTTTTTTGTGCATCAAAAATTGGTTTTGCACCCAACTTCTTTGACTTTTCATCAACATGTATTATCTAACTAAAACAAGTTGAAAATTTTGTGCATCAAAATTTTTGCGCTATCAAAATTTTTTCGTATCAAAATTAGTTTTTGTGCATTAAAAAAGCATCATCAAACTCAAAATTATAGAAAATGTTTTCACAAAAGTTTTATGCACCAACATACCCGATCTTGTGGAATTTTTTTGAATTTTTGGAGAATTTAAAAAAATTATTCTTTTACGAATATTTCTTTTATTTTAACTTTACCATATATATATATATATATATATATATATATATATATATCAATATTGCAAAAATCGTAGATCGGTAGTTGGTACATGCGACCACCTTGCGCGATGTCGGTCAAGTCGGGATTGTCGGTGATTAATGGATTGACATTTCCTACAATTTTTTGGTATTTACGGAGACCAAACTAAAAATCTTAGATTCCAAGCTCATATGTTTCCAAACCTCAATAAAGGCTTCAATTCTAATTATGATGCCATTTATGCGTTATAAGTGAAATATACGATCCCCAAATTAAGTAGGATCCCTAAATTATTATTTCTTTTAAAATGACCGATTCGGCCGATTTTTTACCTATTCGGCCGATTTTTACCGTCATTAGATTAATCGGCCGATTTGAATGATTTTTGGTATTTGCTTGAGTGTCGATTTTTTTCCTAGGCGATTTTTCAACGATTTTCAAAAATCGACAAGGTACTCGGCCGATTAACGATTAATCGGCCGACTTGACCGATTTTCAACATTGATATATATATATATATATATATATATATATATATATATATATATATATATATGTATACCTTTTTACGGACCATATGTTATTCATAATGTAGCACCAATTTATAATCTTGTATGTGTATTTGTAGGTTGATCTTGCAATGAAGATATTGAGCAAAAACAAATGCATGACACTATGTTGGAGAAAAATAGGGGGTCGTTTTTAAGATCACTCTCACCATTGGAGGAACAAGGTCATCACTATTTGACTTCGTATGCATTCAAAAAATTTCAAGAAGAGTTCGGTAAAGCATTTCAATATTCAATCTGAGAAGAAAATTGCATCACTTTTCAACCATCATAAAAGCGACCATACGGTATGGTATGGTAATGTTGCTAGTTCTAGTTGCAAATATTTTGAATTTATTGAAATACTTTGTCGTCATATTTTAAGCGTTTTTTTGCACAAAGATTGTTTTAAAATTCCTTCTACATGTTGGCTATCACGTTGGAGACGACAAGATGTTCAACCGCAAGACACTTCTTCATCACACCAAGATGCAACTTTGATTGATTCATCCTCTTCAAACAACTTTGTGCCTGGTCCTCTCTCGATTGATTTGGTTCGGCGTCCTCTGATACGTACCAGAATGGGCGGCACCAAAAAAGACACGTCTGAAAGGTGGAAATAAATTTACAAAACAAGTAAGACGTTGTAGCTTGTGCAAGGGTGTTGGTCATTATATTAGTGGTTGTCCGAAGAATGAAAATGTTATTGATCGCGGTATTGCTCGACGACGTGCTAGGAATAGAAAGAATATTGCCTCAGAAAATGAGAACCTAAATCCAGTTTTTTGTGTTAAATATTGAAATTTTTCAATATTTCAGTTGGCCGCTTTTGATTCCTTTTTTTAGTGTGCAATGGTTTGCAAAAGTCATGCACAAAAACAAGTTAAAACTAAGTTGTTTGGCTTGTATTTTGGTACGTTCATTTATGCTTGTGAGAATGACTTTTACGTTTTGGGCCTTTCGGGTTGGTTTTGGTCATGTGAAAGCATCAATTTTTGTTTCTCTATATGCACATATGATGTTATTTATCTCATATCATATGAGGAAAATGAATATGAATGCAATAGAAAAAATGATTGTATGGTTGTTTCCTTTTGTTGAGTATTGTAACATTCTTACTGATCTTTGTCACATGGTTGACTAGATTGGTGGGTCATGGGTTATTATATGTATATTGCTAGTGTGGTTTAAATTTAGTCATGGGTCAATATTTGTATATTGCTAGTGGCTTTTTATGGGACGTTTGGAAATGTTCGAATATTGAAGTTAAATACTTGAATATACTTTATTTCTTTTAGCCATTGTTCCACTAAGTGACAAATTTAAATTTTGGATGAAAGTGAGAAAATAAGATTTTGAGGAAATTGTTAAGTTCTGACAATGTTTACTTTTGTCTTTTGAGGATAAATCATGTTTTGTTGAATTCAATATTTGTAAGATAAAGGGCATTTTGGTATGTCACAAAAAGTAAAAGTAACTAAAAAATAATTAGTATATCAAGAAGAATCTACAAGCATTTATTACTTTTTATCATATGCCCATGAGGCACACATTAGAAATACCCTATGTTCCACCAATTGGAAAACATCAACCCAAGTATCCTTTTGAAACTTTAAACTTAACTGGAAGGTGCTCTTTTGTTTTAAAGTTCTTCATCACAAGGTCACAAACCCGAACATCTAATCATGTCTAAAGGTTCAAATCAAGGTTTATCCTAGTGGATTCCTTCATCCTCCTACATTGATCTTATCATTGTTCCATATTACATTTCGTTGTGAAACTTGAGAATAGTTCTTGATGTTTCCTTTCATTGAGAAACCGTGAGGCATCTAAGGTGTATTCCCATTTGTCTGGGAATTGGGAGAGGTTAAGATCGGAGTAGACTTGTGACATGAGCTAATTGATATCCCGATGTCCGCTAGTGATGATCCAGTAGCATCCTAATTTTTATCGATGTTCCTTCTTTGAAAATCCTCACATAAAGTGACAAAACATAAAAAAGCATACATTGAAAATCAACATGTTTTTATTCCTTTCAAGCGTTTGATACTTTTTGGTTTCCTTGCACCTAGGCAAGTGGAGCTCTCTAAGCAGTCCAACGAGTTATACATAGTAATGTTATGACACCTAGATCAACAAACGTTGTTTTCAAACGAACTAGTTTTGCAATCCGAAAAGAGCTAGCGAAGCAGTTTGTTGCTCGTTTGTCTTCCACCTTTATGTAAATTTGAATTGGTATATAAAATAAAAATTTGAACACCCAAACATAAGTTTAAGGGCATCCTCATAGTTTTTTAAGTTTAAGACATTTACATTTAAGCATTGCACTTTCAATCATAAAATTCATACAATCCATAAACTTTAGAAGCTTAAATTAAACTGGACCTAATTGTACTATTTTAAAAAAACATCTAATATTTTATTAATAAAAGTGATAAAAAGGACATCTTAAACGCTCTTCTTGAGTTAAAAGAATAGGAAATTAAAGGCGGAAAGGAAGTTTTTTGTGTTTTGAGTTTTTAAAGGAGGAAATGGAAGCGGAAAGGAAATAGAGAGGAAGATTTGATAGTAAATATTCCTCCCACTTTGGGAGGAAAAGGAAGGAAACGGAACCATATGTTTGTGAAAGACTAATATACCCTTTTTAAAACATTTCACATTAATAATTAAAGGGCATATATGTGTTAGGTCACAAGGTTTACCACACAAGCTTATATGAGAGATAGAGAGGCGATTGAACAAGAAACCAAACACACACACACGATAATATAAGACCGGTTATGCGTAGAGTGTATGTGAAAAGAAAACTTGAACAACCAACCTTCAAATGAAGGTTATTACAAAGTATTTATAGGCAAGGAGCTAGGGCAACACTCCTACTCCTTCCCTTTCTCCTATGGGCTTGGGCCTAAGCTCATGGGCCTTCTACATAAGCTTAAGGCTAATAACAAACATAAAGGCCATAATAAGCTAACTATTACATATGAGTAACTAACACTTGAATAAGGTTTAGGAGTGATTCCAACAATCTCCCCTCAAGTGTTATTACATATGAGTAACAAACACTCAAGTGTTGGTGATGAAAACGGTGAAGGCGTTGATGTAATAGTAGCTTTGGCGCCTTACGACATTCTTCTTTCTTGTGAGAAGAATTGCCTTGATTTGAACAATCTCCCGGTGTAGAGATAGTTTACTTTGAACGGTTATGCTTTGGCGTCATCTTTAACTTTGTTCTTTGATCATTGTTCTTTGTGATGAAAGTGATAGTATGTTGTTGTCGCATCAAATCCGCCTCAGTGCGCATTTCGCTGAGTGTCTCCACGTCATTCTTCAACATGCTCACCGCTCTTTTGGCGTTGGAATTCAAGATCTTGATGGAGTTCTTTAAGTCTTTAACTTTGTAGATTCTCTGTATTGACGAAGAATCATTATGACTGTTGTGTTGCTTTTGGATAGAACTTCCATTAGTGATGATGTTGGCGTGAGCATGAGAAGAATCGGCACGATCATTCCGCTCCAGAGCTTCCATAAGAAGAAAACATTTAAACGGTTAGTAATAAGCGGATTCCGCACTTACAAGTTTGAACTTCGAGAGTGTTAACAACATAGTGTGAAAACACAACTCTAATTCTTACAAAGGCCGTTCTTGAATCGGAGTCCCACAAGTGAGATAACACGATGTACCGAAGTACACCTACGATTGAGATGAGTGTTGAGGTACACGAAGCATCACCTCATCGACCGTAGACCGTTTGAGACCACTAAGCGCAATCCGCGGAGTTGCGAAGCGACTGGCTGTCGAGGTCGTTTGATGTTGACCACTGGCGGGAGTTTCCATTCAATCACTGAGGATCATAAATGTGAACCTCTCATAAATGTTCTCGACAGATTGCTAAGATCTGTGAAGGACTGATGTACCACCTTGAAATTCTTATTGTTAAACAACAAGTGATGAAATGTCAAGTGTACCTAAGAGATCTTTTGATGAATCTCGTGGCTCTAGACTCAATAGTGCGTTTTGGTTTTCTGGCGGGAGACTAGGGAGAGGGTCTCCTTCTTCAATACCAGCCATCTCTAAGAGAAAGCCAATAGTTTACGTAGGGTTCCTTTGAGAATGAAACAAGCTTCAATTAAGAGAAACTTGAGTGGATAAGAAGGTTTAGTGCATGCGTCACTGGGTCCATGACGACTTTTAATCTTCAATACCGGCGTCACTAAGTGACAACCAAGCATATGAATTGAACCCGTTATGCGCCTAAGTTGAATAATCTGGAGGGCTATTTCTTTTCACCCTTTTCTTTGCATTTCTTTTAATTCTTCAACTCCTTCTTTCTCCGATTCTCATTTTCTCCTTTTACAATCATACCTAAGGACTTCTAAATACTAACTATTTGTGGTGTCATGGGGTAGATCCATCCGGCTCTGGCGGATCATAGGACGGTTATTCTAACCTTAGTCACCTTATAACTCCATGACTAACCTATGTTGCCATAAAACCACTGATGTGAAAAATCTCTCAAAGTGTTTGTGAATGAAAAACATTTTAGTACCATTGTTGAGATAAGATTTTGCATAAATACTCCCCCTTCACATGTGCTTAAGAGTTTTAACGGTTAAAATGCACAGTGAGGAAAGAGCGCCGCATTTTGAATTGATTCACTCAAGATAGACATTCCCCGCGAGACGGTTGCGTGGCATAGTTAAAGAGTTGCATTGTCAGCTTTTAGGTGACAACTAGCTCTAATAACTACCTTGAAGGTATAGACAATCCTCGAAAGATTGTCAAACCCGTCAGAGTTCATGTCTACCAAGAGTTTCTCGAATGGTACATTCTACTCAGACAAGTCCTTTGCGAGACACGTTTACATCACTAGCGAACTAGCTTGAAATTATTACCCGTCCAGGACAAGTCTTTTCGAGTTACTAACAGTTAAGATCTCGTCAATTCATGGGTTAAGTCTTATAGCACAAAGATTCATTTGCATTTTACACAACATATTTCTTATCACGTATTTTCTCCCCTCAAAAATGGCATATAAAATGTTATTTTTGAAAAGTTGAGAATAAATATGACCATTTCGAGTGTTGCGGGAAGAATGACCACTTGTGAACAATTTTTGAACAAAGTTTTAAGTCAGTACTCCCCTCAACGAGTGATATTAACGGTTGAGGTTTTGAAAATCATAAGGGAAAGTACTTGTTCTTTTGAGCAAAACCTTGAAAAAGAAAGGTTTGATAGGTTTTACTCAAAAGTAAGAAGCTTTCGGCCCTTTTCTAAGGATTGTGGCACCGCGTACCACGGGGTCCTTTATTTACAAGTACGGGTTGTACCTTAATGTATGTGTGCACAAGCCTTTTACATAATCAATCAAACATCCAAAATTATATGAAGGAAGCAATTCAAGGGGTACCGGAAGTGCATTGATGTTCCCGTGAGGGTGTAATGCCTGGCGTTGAAAACGGTTATGTTAATCACAGGTCGACCACCAACATAACTCTCCAATCGTCCAATCGAGCGATCCCCGAAACAACCGCTTCATCAATCATTGTGATGATCCGTCTCACATCCCTCCTTTCACGAGAATTCCGGTAGCTTAGGAGACCCAATTTTCTGGGCGTATATCCTTCAACCTCAGTATGCCATTCCATCCCTAACCAAGCTTCAAAGTATGATCCCGAACTTGTAGGTTGCTACATGCCATTAAGCAGTTTCTTTGAAGTTCACTACGATACAACCGAAAGGTTTGCTGATGAGTGTATATTGAGATAGATGGTTGATATCGGGAAGATCAAGCTTTGAGAAGTGAAGTTGACCGGCGTCGATAAGATTCAATAGTGGGCGTGGGCGGTACGGAGATCTTCTACACGTTCCTTGATGACAATGCGTCTTATGAAGATGAGAAGTGACTTGATAAATTCGCGTTGTACTTCAGTTGAGAATTGTCTCATGCGACCTTGTACTTTGGCAAGGTACATGTCTTCGATGTCATTGAGAGACAAATTCTCAAAGTCAGTTTCAGAGAAAGCATAGTCCCGTTCATCTTGTCGTTTGACTACGATCTTCTTTAGGAATGTGTAGTCCCACTTAGACGAAAGGTCAGCGTGTATGATGGCAACGATATCCTTAGAACTATACACAGCATGTTGAGACTTCAGAGTAGATTAAGTCGGCGTTACGGCGATGATGAATCCCATACAATGCATCTCGTGCGTATGCTTCCCGCGTGTTGGAGAACAAGTGATTGGCATGTTCCTCAATGGCTATGCAGGTTTGAGTAGACAGTGCCGGGAATGGAAGTGTCAACGATGTATTTTCTTGAATCATCGCCACCGTGTGAGAAGAAAATCCAAGTCTTTTGAAGAAATATCTGAAAGGAATCCTTGGTTCAATTTGGTTGGCCAATTGTTGGTAGAGGTTTGGTCAATCGATTGTAGTATGGAGGGTTGTACCTTTGTGTGAAGTCAATGTTTGCTTCCAGGTTGAGCCAATCCATGTTGTTAGACATAGCTCGAGCAATGTTTTCAAGGTGATATTCGACCTCGAGGCACTTTCGTTGTCTTTTAGAAGTTGAAACGCTTCATTCTTGATTCGCCAGCTCGATTTTGTCATTTTCTTCACATGGAACTTTTCTTGCATAATTTTAGCATGCTCCAATGTAGAACCGTCTACCAAATCTGACCTTCTTCGGGTAGGGAGTGTTGTTCACAAGAGTAGCAAACCATTCAAATTCCTCTGTTTTATCGTCATCTAGCCATGATCTGACGTCGGTCTGGCGTCTTCTTCTTCTTTTTGAGGCCTAGATGATGATTCGGTTTCTAACTTGTTTGGGAGAGGTGGGTTGTTGTAGGGCTCAAGGACCTCTTCATCGTCACCACCCGTATACTCAAAGTGATCATCGGTTTTGAGTCGGGGTGGTAACTTCGGAATCGTCCGAGGTTTTGAGAAGAGCGAGGAGGAGATTTTTGTTGAAGGAGGCCGTTGGGAGGAGGTTGCATCAAAGAAGATTCACCGCATGCTTCGCTCGATGTTTAGGTGCGAGTCTTTATCCTTATCCTTGTCTTCATCGTCTCTAGGGCGTTTAGACTTTTCACCGAATCTACATGCTTCTTGAAGTTGGTAGTCCGGAATGCTTGAAACAACTTTCCTTCATCAAGTAAATGTCGAGATCGTGCGAGACATTTGTGTACAAGCTTGGCCACCAATTCATTATCAGAAAACTACCGGATCGGGTTGGATTGATTGTGACGGTTAAAGGCGTTGATCGAATAGTTTGCTTGGCGATCTGCATAAGATTTGGATAAAGTTGTTTGGTGAACAACTCCTTTGTGACTTTAGGAACGTACTCGAGAAGGTACTTTTTAGTGTATCCTTGATCATTTCGTTCGATTCCTCTTGACGGTGATTTTTCATGAATACTGAACAAACTTCCTTTCTCCTTGCATCTTTTCATTCTCGTCATCTGAGATGTTGTATGTGATCGTGAAAAGAAACTTCTTCTTGTTGAGCACGCTTTCTTTCTTCGACTTGTTTGCTTTCACAATTCTTTTGTGAGTCTGAGAAATCCAAGATCGAGGTGGCTTCTTCACTGATTTGGATGATGATTTTGTTGATCTTTTTGATGGTGGTGGTGAAGAGTGAGAAGACGAATCGGATGATGAAGAGATATGAGGAGACTCACGGATCCTTCGGAGGTTGAGAGGTTTCTTCCTTTGATCGTCAGAGGACTATCTAGAAGAAACGTATCATAATCAACATCTTTATCTTTTTCGGACTTCTCAGGTTCCGGTTCCTCAAACTCATATTCGATAGTATCCTCCACAAGCTTTTGTTGTTGCACAAGAGTGGTGGCACCCGACTCCTTATCGGGTTGATTAACCGCATCGGGAGATGGTTGAGTGGCGGCACCACTTGATCCTCGGGACCACCCATTTGGTCTTTAGCAAATTCTTGGCTTTGTGTTGGTGTCTAAGGAATTTGAACTCTTCTTGTATACATTTTTCGGTGGCTCTTTATCACTCTCGAGCTTTCATCATAAGGTACAAATGTGTGAGTCTTCCTCTTTCTTGTCGGCTTGAGGACTTGGAGGTTTTGGTGCGAAGGATTGTCATCCTTTTTGAGTAGGTAATCTCTTCATCTGTGTCAGCCTCGAGCTTTGTCCACAAGCTTTCTTTCTGCGGTTGGTGTGGGAATAGGTTCGACTTCCTTTACGGAACAATCCTTTTACGAGGAGGATTCCTTTTGGGAAGCTTCCTATAAATATCTCAGTACTTGTGACACTTCAAAGCCTCTTGGTCCTCCAGTAGGTGTACGGAAGATTTTTCATCATGATGACCAACTTTGCCTTCTTTTACGGCTAACCGATACCTTTTATATGTTTCAAGCTTTTGATTTCGGTAGTTAGAAGGTGATCAGGTAATACCGTACCCTGTTTCTTTGTTGGCGATTCTTTGATTCGACGAGATATGGGTTCGATCAATATGTCATGATTATCAGGGTCATTGAGCCTCTTGGGGATATCAGGATGAAGTCCAAGTGCTCTCTGGATCAACAGGTTTGGTGTATCGACATAGGGAATCTTGGAGCCAAGCTTCTTGTGAAATAACATCATGTCCTCCCATATCAGTGCTTCGATTTCAATGTCCTTCTTGTTGATCAACGACCAGAAAATTTGCAGTTCCATGAGCTTGGGATGCTCATAGCCACTGTCACACACCGAGAGCACCGATTTGGTGATGATCATGTAGAGTGTTCTCCATGGTTGAGGAATATTCTTCGACTCTCGTGAGAGTGCTTAGTAATGATTCTGGCTTCATCATAACCAATATCTATCAAGAATTTCGGGGTGATCTCTTCATTAGTAGGGTAGCAAAGAAGTCGGTTGGAACGATGTCGGAATGATGAGAACGACCCGTAAGTCGACAGTCGTGAGTGATAGTGACTTGTTTGTGATTAAGTGTCACATTCACGCACTTTGACCCGGTGATCCTGCATAGAATCCCGAATTGTTGAATGTAGACCTCGGGCTGTGGCGAGTGTGAGAGCATGTTACGGTAGGGATGATTCCCGAGAATATCCCGCGCAATGAGACAAGAAGATTTTGAGCATGTGAGGGTGTCAAAGTCAACCCTAAGGTTGTTCTTTCCAATCTTTCTCGGATAACCCTCTGGAAAGATATCGACAATTGTAAGAACTTCTGATGCATCCACATTCATTTGTTGACCATGTAGGTGATCACGAAATAACATTAGCCAAAAGAACCAACATATCGAAAGACATAGTGTTAGTCAACGGAAGGTCTTATTGTCTAGTTATTGAATGTACAGTGTCAATGATTGTTACGAGTCCTAAGTCACTTGTTTGTTCAATAGTCCAATGACGTCGGTGAAATGTTTAGTGAGTTAGTTAACTTTAAGTTTTAAAGTTTATGTTATCACTTATTGTTCACAACATATCAAACGATTAAGTTTATTAGTGACATTATTGGATTCGTGACGATATGATTAGTTTATTAACAAGTTTGTACACGTAACAATTCATAATGAAGGTCAATCAAGGCTTAGGCGTAGATATGGCAAAGTTAAAGCCAGTGAAAAAGTGATGATACGCGTAGACTCTTGTAAGCTTATGCGTAGGATCTTAACTTACGCGTAAGAAATGTTACGCGTAGGAAAAGGGACCTTATGCGTAGAGCTTACGCGTAGGCGTATTTATACCTTACGGCGTAAGGCTTACGTAAGAGTAGACCTTATCGCGTGAGGTCGTGTTCGCATATCCTTCACGGGATACGTAGTCCCATTGTAGAACCTTATGCGTAATAGTTATGCGTAAGATTACTAACTGCGCATAACAGCGCTACGGCGTAAGGTGATCCTTATCGCGAGTAACAATGACCTTGATTACGAATTTTACGAGTAGCAAGAATGAAATAAAACCATCATATCATCAATCTTAACATGTATAGTCATATTAAACACACATCATGGCATGAAAGCTTGTTAAACATTTATGCGTAGAAAGTCATACGCGTAGGTCAAAACCCTAAGGGTTAAGAATTACGCATAAGATTTCTAACCATAGGATTTGCACCAAACTTATTACGTAGTTCTAAGATGTTGTGTAAGTTTATAAACCAAGTATTAACATCTAGTTCGTGATGAATCAAAAATACCCAAACTCAAGAACATTAAACCCTAATTCCTAATTCGATTAAATTAGTGTTTCGGGTTGTTATAGGGCACGGAAATCATCAATTCAACATGATATGACCATCACACAACAATCCTTTTGACCAAAAACCTTCACATTTGTAAACACCCAAATCGACTCATAAACCCTAATATTCAAAAATCATCAATGCGTGTTTACGGGTGGATTTAGAGGGTAAAATAGTATCCTTGATGTTAAAAACACGTTTTGACACTTTCTTTCAACCAAAACACACTCACAATGATTGTGTGTTCATACGCTTATACGTAGAACACATAATCACGCATAACAAACGTTTTAGCCGTAGGATTTGCTTGAAATTCAAAACCTTAGCTTGTATTATCGTTAAGATCATGAAAACACTTACAAGATGATGATCTAAAGCACGGATTTCTTGAACGATTTTGGTTCGTGGATTATTTAGGTTAGGATTATTAAATGTGAAGAGAGATTATTAGGTGGAGAGTGTTTTATTAAAATAACTTTAACATTTTGACATTTATGGTCCCTCCACCTTTTCCTTTTTCATACAAAGCCATTTAACTTCCATTTTGGTTACCAAACAAAGATTTTAGGAAAGAAACTTTGACGACACTCCCCTCGACTTAATAAATGATGAAAGGTTATAAATTTTAGTCCGAGGAGTGTCATTGAACCAGAAAATTTACCACCATTGATAAAAGAAACAACCGGGATATGATAACATGCAAGTACACAGATGTTTTGAAACGGTTAAGTATTAATTTCTCCCCTCAACACTTGATCAAAAAATCGAATTTTGAAAGATTAGAGTGTTGACGGAGGAAACGTACTTGCCATGTTGAAAGAAAATTAGATTAGAAGAATATTTTTGTTGTTTTATCGGGTTTTATATTTTTGTATTTTGTTTTTGAAAAATTATTTACAAAAGAGATTTTGGTGTTTGACAGGGTTTTAAAGACTTTTTAGGAGTTCATCCAATTCCTCTTGAGTCAAACACCTCATACCAATCCGGTGGACCAACTCATTAAACCTAGCGGGAGGCAAGGCTTTGGTGAGAAGATCCGCCAATTGGTATTACGTACCACAAGTATAATTCAACTGTACTTTGTTCCACGTGGTCCTTGATGAAATGATATCGAAGATCGATGTGCTTTGATTTCGAGTCTGGCCGAGTTGCACGAGATCGCAATGGCACTCCGATTGTCGCAGATACATCGGGATTACGTCAAATCACGTAACCATAGTCTTTGAGTTGTGTTCTCATCCAGATGACTTGAGCACAACGCGCGGACATGGCTACATATTCTGCTTCGGTTGATGACAGCGATGTACAATCCTGCTTCTTCGATTGCCATGACACCGGTTTATCACCAAGAAATTGTAAAGCTCCTGAAGTACTTTTCCGTGAGTCTAAGCATCCTGCGTGGTCGCCCCAAAAGCGATTAGTTCTAAAGCAGAATCCTTCGGATACCAGATCCCCAAGTTAATGGTTCCCTTTATGTATCGGAGGATTCTTTTAGCCTCGGAGAGGTGGGTTTCAGTTGGTCGCCCGATAACGGAGCAAAGATATCGGCAAAGACAATATCAGTCGCTAGGCGTTAGATACATGAGAGATCCAATAATACTACGGTATTTTGTAGGGTCCACCAATTTCCCATGTAAATCAGCGTCTAGCTTCTTGGTATGAGCCATTGGTGTGGCATAGGTGTCCTGAGGTTTTCATTCCAAATTTGTTTAACAATTTAAGGGCATATTTGCAGTCCGAGAAAGAACATGAGTTCACCCATCATGGACATTTCAAAATTTTTCTTCATTAGTTTTGCAAAAGCGATTGAAAACTTTTATGTGTAGACCCAAAAATGATGTCATCCACGTAAATTTGAACAATTAAGATATGTGCCCGTGATATTGTATAAAAAGAGTTGGGTCAACCGAACCTTTGGTGAAATTATTAGCAATGAGGAAGGATGATAGCTTATCATACCATGCCCTAGGAGCTTGTTTGAGACCATCTGAGCTTTGTTAGGTTGTAGACGTGATTCGAAACTTCGAGGATCAACGAATCCATCTGGTTGGCGACATAAACCGTTTCTTTAAGTTGTCCATTGAGAAACGCAGTTTTGACATCCATCGGATAGACCGTCATATTCATATGAGCCGCGAACGCTAGAAATATCGAACGGCCTCAGGCGAGCAGCCGAGCAAAAGATTCTTCAAAGTCAATACCCTCTTCCGACGATAACCCTTAGCCACCGACGTGACTTATTTCTGATAACATTTCCTTCAACATCCAATTTGTTTTTCCAAATCCATTTGAGACCAATGGCGTAGACCCCTGTTGGTCTTTCAACCAGTTCCCATACTTCAAGACGTTTGAATTGGTTGAGTTCTTCTTGCATGGATTCAATCCAGTTGTCTTTTGTCATTGCGTCTTTGATGTTTTAGGTTCAGATTGGCGACGCTGAGTGCATAAATGCAATATTCACCATCTGAGTGAAGACGTTGTCTTGTAACGACCGGTTGATTCGGGTTGCCAATAATATTTTCCAGAGGATGGTCTTTCGTCCATCTATGTGTGGAGGGTTGATGTTGGTATACATTGTGCAGATTTTGAGGATTCAAATGGCTTGTTGAAGATTCTGCGACATCTGTGCGGCAGTCTCATTAGCAAACGGGTTAAGAACGCATTTGGATCAAAATATGCGGGGGTGGGGTACTACATTCAAAATATCATCAGCAGCTTCATCATTGTTGGAAGCGGTTTGTTCAACTGTTGTGGTGGAGTCAATTGGTGGTGCTTCTTCAAGATAGTTGTTGTAGCAGTGTATCGGGTATAAGAGTATTATCAGGTTGAGCGGCGGAAACAACGGATACACCCGAGCACGTTCATCAATATCATCAGCTGAGCAGTGGAGCAAATAACCTTTCCATTTGTTGTGAGTAAGGCGAGGGCTTTGTTCGGTGATGATGGGGTTTGGGGGAAGTTTAAGCGGTTGTGTCCGGGTTCCAAGTTGGTATACTCAGAAGCCATTTCCGTAAGTTCATCAAAATGAGCATGAATCGTTTCCATCACCTGTTTTGTACGACGATTCCGGATTCGGAAACCTTTTGAATTATCACAGATCCGATAAAGATCCAATGTCGGCTTTGGCTGTGAGCTTTCCAAAGTCATCACGATCATTATTCGGATAGCAAAGAGATCCAAATACATGAAAGTGTTTGAGATTCGGTTTTACTGTGGACAAGCTCAAATGGTATTTTGTTGTGGCGTTTTGTAATCATAGAACGGTTTTGAGTATAGCATGCACGAGAGATACAGACTTACGCCCATAAGTAATCTGTAAGTTTAGCATTGATTAACATTGTTCTTGCAGCTTCCACTAACGTTCGGTTTCGTCTTTCGACAACTCCGTTTTGTTACGGTGTGCAATAGATGTCGATGTTGAATTCCCACTTTCTCATAGAATTCACGAAGAGTTTGATTAACAAATTGATTGCCTCTATCTGTTACGATTAGTCTAACGGTGTTTCGTAGTGAACTTGTATTTTCGTGAGAAAGGTGATGATCATCTGTGGAGCTTGATCTTTGCTAAGAAAGTAGACCCAAGTCCAGCGTGAATAGTCATCAACAATTACTAAGATGTAGCGTTTGCCATTGATCGTTTGCAGGCGCATCGGGCCACACAAATCCATGTGAAGAAGATGAAGCACATGCTGAGAGCTGTTTTCCACCTTTGAAGGAAAATGAGCACGAGTGCTTTTGCCTTGTTCACAAGCTGAGCAAAGGTGATCTTTAGAATACTTTAAACCGTGGGAGTCCATCAAATAGTTTGTGTCGAGCAAGGTTGGTGATGGTTTGAAAGTTTAGATGTGAGAGACGACGGTGCCATAGCCAGGATTTTGTTGATGTTGCCTTTGAAAGTAAACAGATGGGAGATGAAGCAACCATGTCTTTCATAGAGATAGTGTAGAGACTAGAATTACGCGATCCGGACATAAGGTCATTTCCTTGTAGATCACGAATGAAACAAGTTTTCTCCCGAAAGCAACCTCTAAATCTCCATCACAAAACTGACCTCTTGAAAGCAGTTATGACCGAGGCCTTCCACATAGTAAACACTGCTGATTTCGATGTTCCCATTGACATAGTCTCCGTAGCCCATGATAGCTGCGAAGTGATCATTCCGAACCGACAGGTGCCAATGAACTTTGCAATAAAGTTTGATAACAGCTTTAAGATTGCGTCATGTGTCGGGAATATGCGCTATCAACAATCCAGAGAATGATCTGTATCACCTGCATTACACACAGACGACCGGGATGGAATAGAAGTAGATGTGGAACCCGAAATGTTAGAGGGTTCCGTAGCGGAGTATAGTAGATATACCCACATCAATAGCTTTAGGTATCCACTTAAATCCTAGTGTGTTATATATCCATTTCGGCCATCTCCAACTAGTGTTTGCTTTAGTCTTAGTGAATGCACTAGGTGGTACTACATTCCTAGGAGGTGAAACTGAGCTCTGAGGGATAACAATGCGTTTGTTAGAATCTAAAGAGGGCGGTCTACCAAGCAATGACTTAGAAAGATTAGTAGGCCTAGAGGTATTCCGGTTCTTAGGATTCCTTAAACGAGATGATAGCTTTAGCAACACATTTATCATGACAATCAGAATTCATACTTTTACGACAAATAACACAAGGTGCATCGGACTGAATATCAAAAGTACTTAACGGTTTAGCATTCGTTACATCACTATTTCTATTACATTTGCCGAACGCAATATCTATAGTGGAGGCAACGTGAGTCTTATTCATAGTCCTAGGGTGTTCTTCTACTTTAGCATTCTCGATTGATCTTTTCTTAGGTCGCAACTTCCTATTCTTCGATTTAGTGCTCATAGGTCGTGAAGTGCGGACATTTGGAAAAGATGCAACTATTTATGTTTCAGTAGAAGGAGGCACGTTAGCAACTTTGTGATTTGGCGTAGGGATTCTAGGTTCATGAGTGCTAAGTGTTACTGGGCTAATCTCTTAATGATGGTTGGCGGAAGTTGTTCATACTTTCCTAACATTTCTCTTAACTTGAGGATAGTATGAATCGGATCTTGATTTTCGAGACCGAACATTTCCAACAAGATGCATAACTTCTTTAGTGTGTGCAAGATAATGATCAAGTTCATTTGATGCTTCATCACGAGTCTTTTTGAGTAAATCAAATATGACACCATATTCCTTTTTAACTTTTACAAGTTCTTGTTCATATTTTGAGATTTGACACTTAAAGACACGTTTTGATCATCCAGTTGCTCAATTTTAGGATCGAGAAGATTTTTGCACGTGGGCGATTTTGTGTTAAAAAACAAGTTGTTGATCGTGAATATCTTTTTGACACCAATTAAGACGACGAATTGCATTTGAAAGTTCGTTTGACAATCGTTTGTTTTCAACTTTTAAGGACTCGATCTGAAGCACATTATCGGTGTTCTCAACATTTACCACCGAATTAACGATATCGAGAGATATAATCAAATGCATATGACAAAGAATTCACTAGCACAACATTATGGATATCAGCGAGATGACATTTTCCAAGAGTCGATCAATATCTTTTCACAACAGATTCTTTTTACGTTTAGTGTTAGAAATAGATGTTTACGTTTTCTCAAAACGACCTTCATTATCCAAGTTCCTTATGAAAGTCCCTTTCCCAAGACAATGCACAACTTTTCAAATTTTTAACATTTGGTAAAGATTTTTCTGAAAAATGTCTCTTTGTTCTCGCGCTAGAGGCGATTGAAAGTGTTGAACTTTGATTTCGGAATGATATTCTATCTCATGTTGTAAAGTTTTGAGGTCAGCCATGAAAAGGTCAAAATATCGAAGAATTTTTGCGATTTTCAGATTTTGAGTTTACTTCACTGATGGAAGGTAAAGGACCATAAGTTTGTGCATAATATGGTTGGGGATTAACATTAGAAGACTCAGGTGTTTTTATGATTACCCTTGGTGTGTTAGAAGAATCCGTTGGTGTGACGAAGTGACCGCTTTTGAATAATTAAAAGGTTTGTTGTAAACAACTTTTTCTAATTTTGATCGACTCGCGTCTTCTGCATCTAATTCCTCTTGACGATGATATTCAACAACACTCATAATGAATTATCAACTTTAAATTCTGCACTGGAAACTTCAGGATTTGGTTTGAATGCTTTGGTTGAAAGCTTAGGTTTGTAATCAGCAAGATTCGGTCCATATCCATTTGGATTAGGTTTTAAAGTAAACTTTTCAATGGTTGTGACCGACTCGCCATGTTTGTAAACAACAGTTTTAAACTCTTTAAGTTTGTTTTGCAAGCCGATGATTTCTTCAAGATGATCATCTATTCGTTTCGTTGAATGCTTTTTGTATGCAGAGAATTGTTTTTGACAAGTTAACAACTCAGCCTTAGCTTTTTGATTTCCAAGGTGAGAGCGTTAATTTGCTTTTTATGTTCATGTTTCAGTTGTTCTATTTCACACAACAAAGCATTCTTCGAAGCGGCTAGATCACGCATCTGTCTTTCTAAATATTTTTCGTTTTGATAAGATTTGGCAAAGGCGGCTTCAAAACCGTTTTCGCGTTTTCTTGAGTTTTGAAAAAGTTGAGTTGCAGTTGTAAGCATTCAAAATCCTTGGTTAACAGTGCATTTTTGCATTTTAAGTCCTGATTAATGGCATGACATTTTTCCACTATGGTCTTTTGGTCTTGTATTAACCGAGCAAAATCTGGATGAGGCAAAAGTTCGGCGTGTTCAGTGTGAGTCTCAACATGATCATTACTGAGATCCTCAAGTATAACCACGGAGTCAATTTGATTATCAAGGGAAACCGGTTGGTCATCTTGATCGTCAAATATAACTACGGGGTCTAGTTGAAAATTTTCGGATTTGAACATTACTGAGCCTTTGCTGGATCCCGGATGTTGGCGTAGATATGAGATCGAGAGATAAATATGGTTTGTTGGGTACAGAGACAAGCCATCGATGTCATACTGGGCACTGTGTCACTCATGTGTAACTCATTCATATTAGCCATCAACATAATAATTGCATTGGCCCTGCAAGTCCTCCATATCATCATCACGAGTCGGCATTTGCCATAAAGCTATGTTCTTTGTGCGTGAGAGTTCCACCGCTTCATCCTTAAGAGCCAAAAGAAGAGCCTCTTTGAAATAAGCCTGCCTAGTCCTTGGCTTTGGGCATGCATTAGCCAGGTGTCCCTTCTCATTGCGGTTGTAGCATCGAAGACCATTCAACCCATTCTGAGCATTTCCCTGTTCCACCACTGGAGCTCGATTGTTATTCCTACCCACATTAAACCCTTGACCACGCCCATCCGACGACCATAACCACGATTCGAACTTCAACTCGCCATTGTTCACATGCTTGATTCCTTGTATTAGATGAGGAACGAATACGGTTGTTGGATTTGTTAGTATAACGGCTAAAGGCATTAGCAATCATAGCAAATCCTTGTTGCGGTGCTTCAAACGGATCAGATTCCTCATTAGCTTCAGCTTGAGCATTGTTGTTGTTGTATGGAACCAATTGAGTTTGTTGAGATGGAGGTTGTGAAGGATCATGTGGTGTGATTGTAGCAGTTGGTTGAGTTGCTGGTTGAGGAGAATAACTGTTTTGAGCATATAAGGCAAGTTGTTGATTTTCCAGATGTGTCGGTGGAGCAATTTGAGCACGGAGAATCCTTTCCCTATCAACTTCCTTTTCATGAGGCTTCAAGTAATCGTCCAACAATCCATATGTAGATTGATGCATGTTTTCGCGCACGGAGAAAAATGACATACTTCTCCCATTCAGGACCAAGACTACTCAAAAACTTAGTATTCACTGCAATTCTTGGCATGATGATGTTGTGTTTATCCAAATCATTGATGATGTCGGAAAAACGGTGATGATAGGACTCTAGTGTCTCTCGAGGTTCAATCATGAAGTGTTCATAAGCCAAGTAAATTTTGGATTCCAAATCTTCTTGATTGAGTACAGATCCTTCCATAAGAAGGCGAATATGATCCCACATTTTCTTTGCAGTCTTTTGAGCATCAACACTACGAAGAATTGGGTTTGGTAATCCTAAGAGGATATATTCCATTGCAAGCTCATCTGCTTCATAGTGTAGAAGTTCTTGAGGATTCAAGTCACTAAATGAAAGCAATGTTCGTTTGTTCATCTCTTGGTGGAATGGCATTTGGATCTCCGGGTACAATGACGGTAGGCATCTCAAATGGACCTTCCAAGATAACCTTCTTTAAGAACTTTGCATGTGGCTTCTTTAGATCACAAAACCTAAAGAACCTTATCACCCATTGATCATAGTTTCTGGAGTGAGCATTGGAGGTCTATCAAGTGATCCAGCCTCATGAATTGATTGTTGGTTGCTTAAAGCTTCAAACATCTTTGCAAACCAAGTGGGTTCCTTCATAATGGTCCTTGATGGATGTAGATTGAATTCATTTGTGTACGATTGACCTTGAAGACTTGGTGGTGGTTGAACCATTTGAGGTTGTGGATTTGCAGCAAGTTGTGGAGTATGTTGTTGGTTAAATTGTTGTTGATAAATTGCTTGTTGTTGATTCCATTGTTGATGTTGTGGAGTTAGTTGTTGTTGACGTTGAGGATGAGGATAAGTGTAAGGGAAATAGTTAGAGTATGGTGGTTGTGACATGTTGATAAACTTGTGTTGGTAAAAATGGATCTTTGTAGTCGAATGAACCTTTGTTGATGAAGTATCCTTAGGCGTAGAAATCACAATAGACAAGTAGCACTTATGCGTAAAACACCAAAGTTACGCGTAACAATTAGAGGAGTTACAGCGTAGAATTTAGCTTACGCGGAAGTAAGGAAAAGACGCTAAAGTTATGCGTAGACAAAAGTTAGGCGTAGAAAGTTAGGCGTAGGATTATCTTAGGCGTAAGAAAAATCTTATGCATAGGATTTCTACGCGTAAGCTTATGCTTATGCGTAATTTTAGGGTTTTATCCCAAGTGATCTTTACACTTCACAGTGCAAAAGATATCCAAAGTCGACGTATTTTCAGACTTATCCAAGTAAGAAAACACGGAATAAACCGCGAAAATGAAGATCAAACCAAGGAGATGCTTACGCGTAGTTTTAGGGTTTTACTACGCGTAGACCTACTCGTAAATTGGATATTGCTCAAAGATGTTTCTAAACTAGTTTTTGTGTGATGAAATAGCTTCAAGATCACCAAATAACACAAGGATGTGAAATTTGTTGAACCAAACCTTCTAAAATAGTTATGCGTAGAACTATACCCACGAACAAAAACAAGCTTAAAATCTTAGATCCACACGTAAAGTTTGAAACTTTTTGCCAAAAACACGTATTTTAACACCTTAAAACGTTGAAAGTACAAGAATCTTGGATTCAAAAGTGTAAAAAAGACGTTTTTAATCGAACCAAAGTATCACCCACTTTTACGCGTAAGACCAAGAACAAAATCTTCAAAAAACAAAACGTTTCACCCAACTATTTGGCGATTGATACCACTGTTAGGTCACAAGGTTTACCACACAAGCTTATATGAGAGATAGAGAGGCGATTGAACAAGAAACCAAACACACACACACGATAATATAAGACCGGTTATGCGTAGAGTGTATGTGAAAAGAAAACTTGAACAACCAACCTTCAAATGAAGGTTATTACAAAGTATTTATAGGCAAGGAGCTAGGGCAACACTCCTACTCCTTCCCTTTCTCCTATGGGCTTGGGCCTAAGCTCATGGGCCTTCTACATAAGCTTAAGGCTAATAACAAACATAAAGGCCATAATAAGCTAACTATTACATATGAGTAACTAACACTTGAATAAGGTTTAGGAGTGATTCCAACAATATGTAATTTGACCAAGTTTTTTTTCCTTTTCCTCTCACTCAAGAACATGATTATGATTACTTTCCTTTTCCTTTCCTCTATCTCAAGAACATAACAACTAACAGTTACCTTCCTTTTCCATTTCTTTTCCCTTTCCTATTCTTTTTCATTTCCCTTCCCTAGAAACTCGAGAACTGAGCGCTAGTGTTTACTACTTTTAAATGCTAATACTTTATGTAAGAGAAAAAATGACGTATATTGCTTGTTTGTTCAAAGACATACTAGCTTTATACGTGTGGTGACATGGAAAACTTACAATGCACTGATCGCTGTCATATAGTTATTTTCTGACATTGTATGTATGCCAACTAAACTCATTGTAGATGGCTTAACTTTTATTTTATTTTAACAGATAGCAACAGATCATGTAATCCAGTCATACTAAAGAATAAGTTATTAATATATGTTAAAAGATAACTTTCTCTGTCCCAAATTGTATATATTTACTCTCATTTTTTTGGTAAAAGGTTAAAAGACCCTGTAAATATATTACTCAAAAAAACATTTAAGTACAAAAGGTATGGGTGAATCTCATATCTCAGCCCATTATATAGGCGAAAAAGCTTACATAACAAGATATTTCCTATTCTCTAAACAAGAAAATAAACCACTACTCAAAAGATAACATTAGATTCCTACGAAAACAAAATTACTTTCTACCAAGGCCTTGGAGCTTAGTACCATACATGTTATAAAAAGCATCCAAATTCCCTGAAAGATCGTAGACCTGATCCGCATATTCATCGGCATCATCTTCACGATCGTGACCACCACCAAATAGGTTCATTGACTCATCAAAAGCGTTCACAATCTCATCTTCATCACTGTCGGAATCAACAATCTCTCCCACCTTAAAGAATCGGTTAACCCTCTTAGTAGAAGAAGTAGACGGGGAAAAAGTAGAACTAGACTTACTAACCGCAGCCTGCACATTCTCTTTCACAACACTCACAAGCGGTTCTTGTGATACATTACCAGTATTTTGAGACTCATCCACCTTATCTTCCTTTTTATTACCCGGATAATCGCTCTTTTAATAGGATGACCATCATCATCCACAAGAGTAGCTTTCCCATCAATAATTAGCTTTTCAAGCTCCCTAATTTTCTCAACAATAGGAGTAGGATGAACCTCCTTAGCTTCCATTGTACTACCAGAATCCAACTCAGCCCCATCCTTAGCCACGACATCAGAAGGCATGCCACATTCATCAGTATCTATCATATTAAGGACTTCAAACGTATTTGATGTAGCAACCTTCGTCCCACTTGTACTAGCCACATCAACGGCCTTCTTCTTTGTAGTAAATCCACCTTCGTGGGTTCAAGAGGAGGCGCTTTAGGTTGATAGCTAAACTTAGGACCCACAACAGGTTTAGTAAGATTGTTTGATGGGCTTATGAGTTTTTAAAAAAAATGAATTAAATAAACTTAGGATCATGTCGAAAGTGTACATTCGATATGGTGTGCTTCGATGTACAAGATAGATTAGTATTGGAACCAAGGATATTGATATCCTTGATAGTGTTGGAATAAGGAGTTGGTCTCCTTTGGGATTAGGTGTTGTGTAGTGTTGGGTAGTAGTTCCTCCATTGTAATGGAACTCGGTACTTAGCCTAGTACTGGATAAAGGGTAGGCGACGTTGTGAAGGCTTCTCCGCCATAAGGAGTTGGTGTCGTGTAGTGATTACGAACTCTCGAGTAGGTGACTCGGGGAGTGGAGTAGGGCAAGGAAGGTGTCCTTGTAGCCAAACCACTATAAATACTCGTGTCGTGGTTATGTGCTTCTTACTCTTTATCTTTCATTACACTTTTATATATCTATCTATCAACGTCCAACATACACATCTAAATAGATTGACATAAGTTGATATAAATGTTTTAAAACGAAGTTTTAATTGGTAAAACTATTCAACCCCCATTTCTAGTTTTCCACATAATGAATCATTTTGTTAATATCCATCTCATAAGTGATGTAGCATTTCAGTGACATGAATATGAATCGTGATATTAATATTGAATCATAGTGCACTAATGAATCATTATTGTCTAACGATTTGTAAATTAGAAAAAAAAAGAATTGACTTAGTGAAGCATTTTATTTCGATATGCAATGACCCAAGAACAACCTCATCCAGTAAATCACTGATTCACCAATACGAATATGATTCAAAATAAAAACTAACAAGTTTTTTTTACTTATGATTCACTTATCCTATTATGATTCAGATATACGTAAGCCATATTAAAAAATTTAAGGCATATGAAATATAGAAAAAACATGAATCATATATTCAAATAATTGTGCCTTTAATAAAAGCAAAAAAGATGAATCATACAATTGCTTGCTATTACTAAAATGAAAGAGATTTAGTTCATTCACAAAAAAGAAAATACATGTACGTGGAACTTGGAGAAGAAAACAATAAATGAGTTGCAACTCTGGTTTCAAAAATTCGAATATTTACAGCTTAATTGTAGGAGTCAATGGTTTTCATTTAATATTTAAATGATTCATTTACTTTTATACCCTTTTCACTCTAATAAATAATATTTGTGAAACATTAAAATTAAAAAAATTTAATGGCCTTGATATCTTCTCAATCTAAAAGTCTTCTTAATGGAAACAAATCCTATATATATATATATATATATATATATATATATATATATATATATATATATATATATATATATATATATATATATATATATATATATATATGTGTGTGTGTGTGTGTGTGTGTGTGTGTGTGTGTGTGAATATTTTGAACAAAAATAAGTATATTGTCAAGTCTTGTGAAACGAAATGTGCATTTGCATCCAGTTAAAGAAGATGTTCCAAATACACATGCATTCAAAACTGTCTATAAAAAACGTCTCAATACATTGATATTTTTCACACTCTAAAAAATTCGTTCCAAATACGCATGTATTTGCACAAGTACTAGAAACCGTTCTAAATACATATATGTATTTGGCACCGGTGGTACCGGGTTGTCCCAAATACATAAGTATTTTGCACCGCTAATGAAAACCGTTCCAAATATATATGCATTTGGCACCACTGTTAGATGGTGTTCCAAATGCGTACGTATTTGGAACGATTTTAGAATAGTTGTTCCAAATACCTATTTTTTTGGTACGGATATCCAGACAGTGCCAAATACTCGTATTTGGCACTCTTTTATCTTGTTCCAAAAAGGTTCGTCCTAAAAAGCCCCTTTTTTGTAGTGATTCTATATAAACTGGAAGTAGAAAATCACTATGTTACAACATATACACAACTCATAATCTAACAACATATTATTTTTAACTTATATTGAAGTTGAGGAGATCAATGGAATGTAATTTCATAGTTACAACAATTGTTTACAAGATAACCAACCTATTTGATCGCATGGTAATCTGTATGAATCAAAGAATCGCATGGGATTCTGTATGAATCCCATGGGATTCTATATAAACTGGAAGTAGAAAATGACTATGTTACAACATACTACACAACACTCATCATCTAACAACATACTACTTTTTAACTTATACTGAAATTGAGAAGATCAATGGAATGTAATTTCATATTTACAACAATCGTTTACAAGACCATCAACCTACTAAAGATGGAAGTCCATCACACCCCGTAAACAATGCAAAACAATCTTTTCGGATTCAAACAAGTGACCGTGTCCTAGAAAGCCGCACTTCACTTTTCCGTAGTATCTATATTGGCTCAACATAGTGCTGGTGGATCAAGACAACCATAAACTACATCAATTTAACCAATCCAAACAACTTAGGCGTTTCATCAAACAGGTGGCGTGCTTTTATGGTTGTTACAGTTTTAAATCCAAACCCTTAATCACCATTTTCACCACTCCCTACCCCTCATCACCACCACCTTTACGAGCCACCACCACAAACAAAAAACCACCTCAAACCCCATCATCAATATCCCCATCAACTTTATACATACGAAACCCTAATCACTCGATTAACACTTTTAGGTTATTACTGTGATGCGATTGAGCATAAAAGAGTGATTAGTAGGGGCTTCAGAACAAATCCCCTTAATCAATTGTTAAAAATACTCAAAACTTAAATCCCCAATTTCTTGATAAAAAGCTTAAAATATCGGGTGTGTTCTTGTCGCCGCCGGATCCGTTGTCGTCGGATCTGTTGACGTCAGATCGGTTGGTGATGAAGTCGTGGTGTAGTGTTGTTGGTAGTGAAGTCGTGGTGTAGTGGTGATGGAGGAATGAGAAGAGAGGCAAGTGAAAAAAAGTGAGTAAATGAGAGATGAATAAAATTACAAATCTGTCTTTGTGTTAAATGAAGATGTTTAAAATTGGTCATAGGATGAAAGAAAGATCAATGGTTGAGATGGAGTGGTTTGTTTTTTGATTTTTATTTGTTTCGTATTGAACTTTTTCATAGTATGTTTAGCGTCAATCGAAATCATTTTCGTTTTCAAACTAAAATTATTGTTTTAATTTTTTATATGATAAAAGAAAACGTTATATTTGAACCAAGGTTGCAAAAATCGCGAATCGGTAGTGAGGCGGTCGACTTCCCTGTAGCTTGTAATCGGTCTAAGCGGAATTAATCAGCGATTAATCGGATTGGCATTTTTGGCAAGTTTTGGGTATTTCCGGTGAGTTTCGGGGATTCCTAGAAAGAGTTTCCGTAAAAACATCTTGTAATAGATATAAACATCGACTATAAGTGATTACATTTGTTCAAGGTTGCAAAAATAGTAAATCAGTGATAAATCATATTGGCATTTTTGGCAAGCTTTGGGTATTTACGATAAGTTTTGGTATTCTCGGCAAGATTTTCATTGAAAAATATCTTGTAATAGATATAAATAGTGACTATATGTGATTAAAACTAATTTACGGCGAGTTTAGGGTATTTCCATCAAGATTTACAAGTTTTCGGCAAGTTTGACCATCGTTAACCGTCGTTGACCACAATTGACCGATTTGTTTGAACGATTTACAAAAATTGGCAAGGTCGGTGGCCCAGTAGCACCTAATCGGTGATTAATCGGCCTTGTAGACCTTTTTTTGCAACACTGATTTGAACCATTTCAGAAAATTATTGTTAAATGAAGATCGCATAAAAAGGTACTCATCTTATGTCCAATTTCAATTAAAGGTACTATTCTTTTTTTTCTCAATTTAAGGTACCCGACTTTTTTGGCGATTTAGGTTTTTCTAACTTCGTTAACTATTTCGTTAGTAAATTAAATGTTTGGTCCTTGAGTTTGTATAGGCATTACATGTTCGGTCCTTCCATTTTGCATTTTCAAAAAATATTTTTCAAAAATAATTTTTTTTTAAAAAAATAAATTTTCGAAATATTTTTTTTTCAAATTTTTAATCAAAAAAAAATTTTCGAAATATTTTTTTTCCAAATTTTTTTCAAAAAAATTTTTTCGAAATATTTTTTTCAAAAAAAATTTTCGAAATATTTTCAAATTTTTTCGTGCGAAAACGGACGAAAATATTTTTAATTTTTTTTTAAAATATTTCGAAAAATTTTTTTTGAAAAAAATTTGGAAAAAAAATATTTCGAAAAAGTTTTTTTGAAAAAAATTTGGAAAAAAAATATTTCGAAAATTTTTTTTTGAAAAAAATTTTATTTCGAATTTTTTTTTTTGAAAATGTGCAAAATGGATCAAGGACCGAACATGTAATGCCTATACAAACTCAAGGACCAAACATGTAATTTACTAACCAAATAGTTAACGGAAGTTAGAAAAACCTAAATCGCCCAAAAAAAAAGTCGGGTACCTTAAATTAAGAAAAAAAAAAAGAATAGTACCTTTAATTGAAATTGGACATAAGATGAGTACCTTTTTATGCGATTTGCCCTTAAATGAAACATGAGAGGATCTCAATCCAAGACTCTCGTGTTCTATTTGAACATGAGAGGTTATGTTGAGGCTTATGTGAGTGGAAAGAAAAACACAAATTAATAATTGTGAGACCTTTATTTTATAACTTAATCATTATGGAGAAAAAACTAACATAAACTCTTATGTTTAAATAGAACATGAGAGGATTTCAATCCGAAACACTAACATTAAAATTTGATTTGGCCGCATAACAAAACAAAGCCACTTAATTAACCAATAAAAAACTAATTTTAAATTTAATTTACTCAAAACTATCTAAAACTCATTCTGCAAATGTGACCAAAACAACAACAAAACATGTGTTTAAAACTTTAAATATTGGAGTAAAAGAAAAACTTGAAAAGGGGCCGGGGATCATTTATAAACCTTTACCACTCAGACGTAAAATAACGCTAATATAATTTATAAAAGGAATTGCATATACATCATTTCAAAATCTAATAATTGCATATATATCTAATCAAAACTCATAATTGCATATATATCTTTTCAAATCTTTGAAATTGTCATATATATCTAAATAATTATTTTAAATATATTTAATAGAAAAAAAATGTCTAATAATTATAATTGATATCTAAAATAACGATTCTACCCTTATTCTTATTAATTTTTTTTACAATTAAAAAATATCATATTATTCGTTTGAATTTTATTATGTCA
Organism: Chrysanthemum makinoi; assembly: GCA_910596185.1. Classification (NCBI taxonomy): domain Eukaryota; kingdom Viridiplantae; phylum Streptophyta; class Magnoliopsida; order Asterales; family Asteraceae; genus Chrysanthemum; species Chrysanthemum makinoi. The sequence continues at coordinate 124,340,253 of OU343224.1, read as the reverse complement.
TTTGATCTATATATATAGGAGTTTACGTTAGATGGAACGAAGGATGGTGTTGTTGATATTATTATTCAAGATTTGTCGATACCGAACACGGTTTGGTCGCCGAACATGATTGCTTTTTCTTTTCTTAAAAAATGGTTAAAGGATATTTTGTAATTGTAAAAAAAAATGAATAAGAATAAAAGTATAATCATCATTTTATATATCAATTATAATTATCAGATATTTTTTTTTCTTTTAAATATATTTAAAATAATCATTTGAATATCTTTGACAATTTTAAAGTTTTAGAAGGATATATATATGCAATTATGAGTTTTGATTTAATATATATGCAATTATGAAGCTTTGGAGAGATGTATATGTAATGGGAGGTGATTTGCACACTCTCATAAATGATTGTGAAACTCAAATTTTAATTGTTTGGACATTTATACCCTTACAGGATAAACACAACTAAAAATATTGTGAGGGTATAAATGTTCAAACACTCAGAATTTGAATGTCCCAATCATTTATGAAAGTGTGCAAATCACCTCCTACAATGGAATCCCCCTTAATTTATAATTAAGTTAAAAATTCAAAAAATGACCTAATTTTAAAAGGCTATGTTATACAAACCCTCCCTATGTCACATCAAGAGGTTTTGGTCAAACTGTACAACCCGCAATGCACACTGTACAAGCCGTTATGCATCCAATGATTGGATATCCTCCCTATGTGAGGTGTGAATAACTCACCCCAATTTTAAATTCAGTTCTATGAATCAAGTATAAACTTTTCAGCTTTATGATTTCTCATAAATTTCGAAATCCAGATACCCTATAAATCTTATACTTTATTATTATTATTATTATTATTATTATTATTATTATTATTATTATTATTATTATTATTATTATTATTATTATTATTATCATCACTTTATTAAAACTCATAAGATTTTTACAAAAAATTTGTGGGGCAGAAACCAACTGGGCCCCTGCCACCTCTAAAATAGCAAAAACCAATCCTATTAAAAATATGAACCGCAGCACGCGCTCCAATGTCTTGAGTCATGGAGAATCGTCGAATACGCTTTAGCAAAGTTACGGCATCCTTCTCAAGTTCTCCAAAAGAAGAGAAAGAAAAGGGGAGAAACCCATATCCAATATCCGCGCATTTAGCATCGTATTATTATTATTATTATTATTATTATTATTATTATTATTATTATTATTATTATTATTATTATTATTATTTTAACATCACTTTATTAAAAAATTATAGTATTTACAAAAAATTAGCGGGAAGTCGAGATACTATCTGGGCCTCTACTCCTCTAGCTATATCGAAATTAATCCTTCTAAAAATACGAGTTAAAGACGTGCGATGTCTTGAGTCACAAAAACATTAGAGCACACGTACATATGTTTTGAATAATTTTTATCATTATTATTACTATTATTATTATTATTATTATTATTATTATTATTATTATTATTATTATTATTATTATTATGCAATAAAATTTGAACAGTCTTTTCAGAATACAACTTTTGAACGCATAGCCTACATATGTTTTGGGAAAATATGAAAATATGTAAGTTTAAGTTAAGCATATATGCAATCTTCTTTTATTATTATTATTATCATTCTAATTAGATGAAATTAATCCTTACGCTTAAAACTATATGATTTAAGATCATTTGAGGACAAAAGATTATTTACATATCAAAGTATCAATCTCCACCATCCATTTTTATTTGATTTAATAAATGAGATTAATCACAACAATTTAAAAAACTCACTTTTATAATCTTTTTTCAAATATTAATAACTTTCAAACCGTTAATCGTTAAGCAAAAAAAAATTATCATTGCGACGAACATTTAATTATCTTTCTATAGATAGGCACTTTGATATACTTTTCGACAAAAAAAATCGTATTTTTCACTTTTTTTTAAAGTTTTTTCGTTTTTTTACGTTACTGAAATTTGCATTAAAAAATCATATATGATTAAACACTAATTTGAATATCACATGTGATATTAGTGTTATATCATATAAGTAGTATGATATTAGTGTTATATCATATATGATATGTAATATCACATGTGATATTAGTGTAATATCACATATGATATACGTATCATATCACATATCATATATGATTTAACACTAATATCACATGTGATATTCAAATTAGTGTTTAATCATATATGATTTTTTTTCATGCAAATTTCAAGTAACGTAAAAAAGACGAAAAAACGTGAAAAAACCGTTTTTTTTTCTTTTTTCGAAAGTATATCAAAGTGCCCGTCTATAGAAAGATAATTAAATGTTCTTCGCGACGGTGTAAATATTTTCACTTAACGATTAACGGTTTAAGAGATATTTAAATTATAAAAAATATGTGAAATAATAAAATGCTTTTAATCTCAGTCATTGATTTCTTTTTTGATGGATGATGGAGATTAATCCCTTGGTATGTAAGAAAAGTTTGATATGTAAAATAACTCTCCTCAAACTATATACGCACGGGTTTATAAGTATTGAGATGAAAAAAATGGGTTATTGTAATATAGAATGAAGGTGGGATTGCATATATATCCAATAAAACTCAAAAATTTGTATATTTTCTCATAATATAAGTTTTTAATGCGGTACAATGAAATTTAAGCATATTTTTAGTATACATGCAAATATGAAAGTTTTAGTAGATATATATGCAATTGCTCCTAAAAAGAATATATCATATTGTTAAAATATTAGCGATTAGCCCATATATAAACCCAGCTTTTTGCTTTTATTGATCTTCAAACCCAACATTGAGCCCAAAATAAGATAGTCCACTTCTGTTTAATATTGCGGCTTGGCTTGCTAGTGTTTTTTTTTCTTATTTTGCTGTGCAAAATGAAAACTTTTACGATGAAGAATAATAATTCAAACGGCTATTGAGATGTATGTTAGTTATTGTCACAATCTACATTCTTATAATCTAAAACAATTTTTGTTGATGTAATGTTTATGTATGCGTATATATTTTTGCATGTCAAGGTCCTATTTGGTAGTTATAGAAAACACCAATAAGCCACCATGGACCAGACATTGACCAAAACCGTCTAAACTCTAGTGCACGAGAGGAGCACCTAGCGATGAGCACGATACCAGATTAGTATCGAACCCGTACCGAATTGATAGAACCGTTTTTTTCTCGAGCATAAAAAGAGAGGTACCGGTACCGTATCGAACAAGGGCCGAGATTCGTGTACCCGGACCGATACTCAGTACCAGGAAATCGGTACCTATATGGTTCTTCCTGTTTTTTGTTAAACAACACGTAAGAAAATGCAACCAACAATTAAATAAACATATCACCAAAATAGGCGTAACTTACAAACGTTTCAAAACTTATAAAATTCCACTAAAACCATATGAAATAGTTCAAATAAACATATTAAACCATTTTCAAAAAAAAATCTTGTATAGCCACTTTAATAATGCAAGCTTAAAGTGACTTCATGCTACAGTAGCTATAATAGGTTGATTTCATGCAAATCCATTTCATGCTAAAGTATCTATAACAGTTTTCATGTATATCGATTTCATAAGGTAGCTATAATATCAATGCTATTGTTTTAATTATGCAAACAAAGAAAGAAAATTCATAATCTAGTACCTTGTGTAACATCGTCATCATCTAATAGATCGTCTATGTCATCTAATAGATTGTATATGTTATATATTATAGCTTTTTTGGACTTTTTTCCCCAATTTAATAAGTAATTTAATTAAAAAATGTGACTACTTTCGGGTATTTTTCGATCTATCCTGTTTGGTACTTGGTGACAGTATTAGTGATCCCAACTTTTTGCTTCGACTCATGGTACCGGTCTCGTACGCATCGTAGTCGGTACCGTTGAACCGGATTCGGTCTATTGCTCATTCCTATGAACACCCCTAAAAGACCAAGTGTATTAGCATCTTTTTTGGTGTAGCGGGTTTAAATACGGTGGTACAATATGAGAAACACGGATTATTTAAGAAGATGGTATACAAAAAAGGATGTCGAATGAACTTTTGGTGTCCTCCAAAAACGTTGACGAATAATACAACAACCGACGCGTGCTTACACTATCAAAAAGCTATGAAGAATCATATACACTTGCATCATATTGCTTAACAAGATTTTGAAATATCAAAACAGATAACTCTATATTAGTTCACAACCAAATATTCAACGTAATTGGATCGAAAGGTGCACTATACAACGAATAAAAGCCAAAAACTTACATGATAAACGAATACATGAAAGTCTTCAAAGAAATCTTACGGAGCATCTTTGGCAACGACCGATACCTTTATGTATTTATATTTTTTTTTTTTAGTAACTTTTTACCTTTTTTTTTAGTTTTGTTTTTCGTAATTTTTATTATTTATTTATGTAATTTGTATCTTTATAGTGAATGAAAATTTAGGTGGTTTAAAAAAGAAAAAAAGTCTCAAAATGATATGTTATGGCATTATTAAGGTACATTACGACATGACATGACAAAAACAAAGTTTGGAATGTTACCATACATAATGCATTTGGAGCAGCGGGTGCCTAGTGTGTTTTCTGGGTGTTATCTCATAAAACGCAATGAATGCGATGCAACCACGCGATACCGTGGCTCACATTTTCGCGTCTTGAGCCGTCGTGAACGGCCGACATCGTCTTGGAAAACACAATCAAATGGTTCCATATGGGTACCGTGCCTTTCGTTTTCGCTTTTTAAATTTATTATTATTATTATTATTATTTAAATTGTATACAAATTTTAAAGGTGTTTCAGACTATGTGTGTTTTGTGAGTAGTAAGAAATATATTTGTTTAGGGTCATAGTGTGTGCATCGTTAGGAGTGCTTTATATAACTTGAATTAAATTACCAAAAGAGACCAATTTTTTAAGGGTAGTCCATTTTTAAGACATTTTTCTCATCTCTTTCCCAAAAGAGCCATGCTCAACTGCTCGACTCCACCCATTTTGTGACAAGTGTCAATGCAAGTACAAGAGTTAGGTGAGCATATTTTATTATTTTATTGTGAATTACAAATTTACCCTTATTCTCTCTCTTCATTAATTACTCTCACCTACATCACCCACCTACCTCACCACCATACTAGTCCACCCACCACCACCGACCACTGCTCAACCACCCACAACCACCCACGCTCGACCACCATGATCAACCACCGCTCGACCACCACTAATCAACCACCACCGATCATCCACCACTACTCAACCACCACTAATCCATAACTTTTTTTTTCCAGAAATTCAAACACAAAATAAAAACCCACAAACACTAGTCAATCATCTTCCATTTTGTTAAAAACTGCTCCTTCTAAATTCATCTTCTATATCAACTGCTCGACTAAACCTACACCTAACCGCTCCCTTTCTTTCTTTTTTTTGCCCTTCTTCCCATGCTTCTCTTCTCCCAAAACAAACACAATTAAAGTAGAGTCTTCTCTTTTCTGTAAAAGTGAACCACAAAGAATCATCAACTCCATCCCACATGAGGCGTTAGGCGTGGAAAGGGGACGAGAGCCAAAAGAAGATATCATCTAGGCTTGGAGGCTAAGAAGGTGTGTTTGGATCCATTCCATTCGATTGTATATAAATGGGGTGCCTTCCGCTTTTCTTCATTATCTCAATCAATTTTTCAAAATTAGGGTTCATAGAAGTTTAGGGTTTTCTAAAATTGAGATAGGGCTTTTGTAATTGGAGGTGAGTAGAGCCCGATTCCATCATCAATTTGGCGGTATCCAATAGTGATCAAGCTCAATTTGATTATTTCTTTCGTTTCCCCCACTCGACACTCATATTGTAAGAATAATTATTTCTGGTGTTTTTGTTACTATTTCGAGATTATCTGGTGTTGGTGTTTGTGGATTAGCGAGTTTATCTGGTGTTTGTGGATCGGTCCCAGATCTGTTGTTGGTGTAGAGGGAGAGATGGAAAGAGAAAGGGGTCTTTATATATGTGGGTAATTGGTCATTTGAGTTAAAGGTAAAAAATATCTTCACCTACCACATGACACTTGTCACAAAATGGGTGGAGTCGAGCAGTTGAGCATGGCTCTTTTGGGAAAGAGAGGAGAAAAATGTCTTAAAAATAGACTACACTTAAAAAATTTGCCTCTTTTGGTAATTTTCTCTTTTTATTATTATTATTATTGTTATTTTTTTGGTATATTTGGATTTTTGATTCGATATTATGAGCCGAATAAATTTAAGGTGATTATTTTTTTGGATAGCTCGGAGTCGACACCTCCATGGCCAATGAAGAATTAATTTTCTCTCAAGAATTCGAACTCAAGACCTTTAAACACTTTCGTGCTAAGAAGCTAAATTTTTACCGCTAAGTCACCCCATTTGGTTATATAACCTAAAATTAGGTATGTTAAAATGAGATTTGAATATAGCAGTTAGATTGGATTAACTGGATATCTTGGACTTGGACTATTACCTTTTGGTTTGTTCTTTGGACCATTCAACATCACAAAACGTTGAGTTGTATATCGACCGTACCCGCTCTAACATTTTGAACCAAACTAGTTTAGTTTATGTACTTTTATTTTTATGTATTGTTTTTATTAAATGTGTTGGTTTATTTAAATAAACAACAAATGAAAATTTAAAAATGTGAGATCTAGGGGTACATGACGGCATCAGAAACTAATGTTATAAGAAGGAGATGTGTTTTTAATATTATGGTGAATTTTGATATTATGAAAAAATATGCTAATGTTGTAACACTTTTCTCATAACACACCACACAACAACACCACAAAGTACCTTATGCTCTTACCCTTTCTGTTATAAAAATTTTACCTCTTTTATTACCATTTATTTGTGGTAGATATGTTTTGCACTTGACCTATAAAAACTTAAAACAAAAGAGGTTTAAGAGGTGCATTATAGCTTGCTTTTTTTTCCTTTGGTTTTCAGATGTATTTTCATGTCTTTTAAAAGGTGACGTTTCTTTAGGTGTGAGGTTCTAATCTAAGTGATAGGTTCTTAAGCTCGGTATTTTAGAGCATAAGTTGTAGTGAAGCACATTTCCTTTTCAGTTGGGTTTCACCGGTGCCATATCATCTTAACACTACCATAACAAAATACCCCCTCTATCATAATACAAAACAAACGTCTTTATTTGGTCTCCACCCACTCACAATTTATATTTGTTTTAGTTTAAATGGATACTTTTCAAAAAAGGTTGTTTGTCCTTTTGTGCTTCACTGCAACGACGAGAAGCCAGGTGAGATGGAATGGCGAGGCCACCTGGCGTGGTGGTGAGACAACGATGAGCGTTGTTTGTCTGCCACGTAGAAACGGCGAGAGGTGCTATACCACCACACTGTATGCTCTTAGAGCAAATGGTGCGGTGAAATTTAGCTCTCGTCGTTCTTACGTGGCTATCTCGTCGATCCTTGTCACCACACCAAAGTGGCTCACCGTTTGGCCCTTCGCCGGGGAAGTGAAGAAAAAAAGGCAAAACACTTTTTCAGACTTTAATTTCTTTATGGTTATGTTTTGAAATTAAAAGCTACCAAATGATAGGATTTTATTTTATTTTATTTATTTTTTATTTTTTTTTTACAAAGGAAGAAGAAGACATAGACCATTTATAATTTTTTTTCCTTAATTTTTTAGTTTAGTCCTTAATAGTTTGGTCTTTAAAAGTTTAGTCTTTAGTGGCTTTATATTGTGTTTGTGTTTAATAGTTGCTTTTGAATTTTCTGGGTTTTTTTTTTTTTTTTTTTTCGTATTATTTATTTGTTTTGTATTGTACTTTTATTTTAATGAATGAATTTTAGTTTATTTGAAAAAATAAAAAAGAAAATAAAATTGAGAGGGGTGAGGTTCAAATGAAGAGTTTGTTTTGTGTTATGAGAATGTTAAAGTGATGTGCCACTTTGTGAGACTCAAATGAAGAAAAACTTTGCTTCACTACACCTATTGCTTTTAGTTTCACTTCGGTTGCTTTGTATTTTCTATCTCCTTGCTAATTATATTACGGAGTAGTGAAAATCTTATTCCTTGTTCATGAAAAGAAAATAAAATAGGAATTATAAGAAATGAAAATGAATGAATGAGTGAATGAAAAAAAAAGGAAAAATTGAAATGGGGAACAGATAAGCATGGATGATTTGAGGATAAAGCGTGTCCACATTTTCTTTCTAAGCATAGCACATCCATCACGTTTCAAATGTGGCACACAAATCATAAATGTGTTGTCCTGTGCTCCACCACCAAAGCATTCAATTCATTGTTATGAAACAATGCATGCCAAGACAAAGATGCACTTTTTGAACAAACTTAATGTTCAAAGTCAAGTTTATAGAAAGGGAGATGATTTATACACTCTCAAAAGTGATTGGTACACTCAAATTAATAGTATGCGGACATTTATACCCTCATAGTTACACTTGCATTTTCACCCCTGTAAGGATATAAATGTTCAAACATAATTATTTTTAGTGTTCAAATCATTTTTAAGAGTGTATAAATCACCTCTCTTATAGAAAGGGGAAATGGAAAACGGGAAAGTATTATGAAAGACATTAATAAACACATCCATCGTGTATTTATGATAATTATGGAAGGAGTAATCTTACATCTTTTGTATATATTTTAAGTTTAATATTTTTTTTAAAGGTAATTTATTTCAACTAAAACACAATCAACTACAAACAAACACTTTCATTATAAATCACTCGTTTTTCTAACATGTGCTCTCAAGCACATTTTAAGTTATATTTATTAAATTTATGAATTTTTTTTTCTTTTTTTTATATTCGAAAATACATTTAATTATATTAAATGTAGTTATAAGTTATCATAATTAAATGTAAATTTGAATTTAATAATATCTTGTCCGTCTTTATTTTTATATAACACTCAAACGTGTGTCATCACGGCATATTTTAAAAAATCCCCATACAATTTCTTCTTATTAAGTCATTGTTTCAATTACCATATTTTGAATTCTTCTTGCCTTCAGGTTTAATTTAAAATGTAATTTTTGTATTTTTGGGTTATATTTTTTGATTTAATGACATGTTAATCGCGAAACTACATAAGGAATGTGGAACTTATGTTTTATTATAAATTAAACTTAACATTCATGTCATAAAACTTAATGGGTTTTGTTAACCACAACTTATGAAGTTGTGTTTAAACATACATTAATTAATTTTTTTGCATTAAATGAACACTAAACATTTCAAGTTTAACTAAACATTCCATGTAAAAAATGAAAAAATATGTATAATTATGGAATATATTAGTTTATTTAATACAAATTTTTTAATTAAGGTATTTTTAAACACAACTCCATGATTTGTAGTTAACAAAACCCAAAGTTAATAACCAAATAGGCAAATACTCGTATGCTTCAAAATATAGTTGCAATCTTACATATACTCTTTCCGTCATATTTTAAAAGTCCATCGACAAATTCTTTTTTTGATATATTATAGATTGAATGAATTTGGATATTATTTGATTATCATAAGGAAACATTTACCGTTTAAATGCATTAAATATAGTAAATAGTTTCTTTATAATTAATGAATGATATATGGTAAAATTGAAAAATAATAAATTTATTTTTTTTATTTAAGAAAGTGGACAATGATTTAAAAAAATTTAATGGTAAGGATGACAATAAAAGTGATATAGAGGGAGTAATGCTTATTTATAAAAAAAAAAAAAAAAAGGATTGTAAAGATACTTATTGAAGATTTTTTATTTATTTTGTGTCATGGTGGCAAATGGTTAATTGTTATCAGTGAACATAATTGTTTCCAAAAATAAGTTCATTTCTATATAAAACAAACTTAAATTTATTTTAAAGGGTTTTTCCTGAAAATATATTACTTCAAAAAATATTAAAATACATAAGATGAGAGTAAATCTCAGATCTCAGCCCATTACATGCAACATAAACGTACTTATTGTGCTTCAAACAAACACTATCATAAGAGAGATAAACTTATCTCATGAATCTATCAAAATAAAATACCAATGACAAAACTAAAACTATTCCTAGCTCTACTGCGGGTATAGATGTCCCACGCTTCACATAAAGCAAGTTGCTCTTCACTTAAACCATCAACATCTTATTCTAAATCATCATAACCATCATAATCTTCATACTCCCGAAGACTTGCATCATTAGTTCCTCCACCAACACGATTCGGGTTAGTCTTATATCGAGTCATATCATCATCAATATCATCGACTTTATCACTATCCGAATCTTCTCATTGCATTTTTGTAACAGTACTAGGTCCATTGACCGATGTCACATTAGCCTCCTTTTGCAACTGCATTAAAATTTGAAATTATACGAATATCAACCAACATATAAATATGATGATGTTGAATTTTAAATTTAAATATATTTATTTAAGATAAAAGTATAAGCATAGTAACCAAAATTAGAGGATAATGTTGACACAAAATACACTGAATAGAAGAAATTTAAAAGTAAAGTTACATTAAACAAAAAGAAAAAGAAATGGTTAACTTAACATCGTCTTAAATGACATTTTCAATAAAAAGACAATACTCTCCGGTTCTTTTTTATAGTATACATAACTAAACTTGTTATTCTAGCTCATTGCTAGCTTTTGTTTTAAATAAAAATCTGTCGCTTAAAAAAAAATTGTTTGTTATAAAACATTTATTTTCTTTTACTGAATAAAGACAGTTACAAATAATCAATTTTACTACGTATTATTTTACTCTTTATTAATTATTTCAATTTTAAGAATTTAAATACAAAAAGAAACATTGCAGGAAATGTAGAGTAAAAAAAGTCAAATTATTGGTTAAATCTCGTATTAGTTACACCTATTTTATACCTCAGATTTCTTTTTTTTTGTTAATGGACAATAAATGTGGAAAGGAGTATATGACATCGGTCTCTTTTGTTAGATTTTTTACATTTATGCAATACTTGAGAGACCTTTAAAGATACATAATTAAAAAATTATTAATTTGGCAAAAATGCATATATATTCCTCTCAAAGTGAATAATTGCATATATATCTTTTATACAATTTTTTTATGCACATAATACAATGGTTTTATATGACTTTTGATATATATGCATTTTGCATTTTCAGGAGAATATATATGCAAAAGCCCCTAAAAATTTTGTGATTCAGAGATGTATAATAATAGTGTATTTAGCACATCCTTGTTCAAGTATTTGACCATTCTTCAACATGAATACATGCACAACCACATCTAAGTGGAGTTCTTGTTTTTCTTTTCTTTTGAATGACAAGGAGTTAAAAAATATATAATTTAAATAGAATTACAAGGATTTTCTAACCAAGTTATCCAATTTTGAAGATTTTCCAAATCCTATATTGTGGAGATCCACAGGAAAGAGGAAAGCTTATTGTATAAGCTTTTACTAGGTTACTTGCTGGAGGAGAATATCATATTGTTCCTAACTAAATTCTATTTGGATCAACCTCGTCCCACACAATGTTAACATCCTTCTTGGATAATTAGAAAGTGTAGGATCCCAGCTAGAGTCGACTTTAAGAAAAGAAAAAAAAAGAAAAAAAACAAAAGCCATGTATCTTCACTTGGTCCGGTGCCCTTTGTGATGATGATCTTAAAACAGAAGACCGCATGTTTTTAAGGTGCATTGTTGCAAAATCCACTTTGATTGATGTTCTTCAATGGTGGAACATTCACAACATCAATCTTGTTAATCTTAATGAGGTATTCTCTATCATGAGCCATACAAATTTATCTCACATCTATTTCTAGGTGCTTGATGCCATGATTCACTCCACCCGGCATTTGGATTCTGCGGTGTTTTCCGAATGAATATACTTTTAACAAACAGGCTGAAGTAATTCTTGATGATGTAAAACCTTTCACTCTTAATTGAATTCCAATAGAACCATCGGGTGGCTTGAAACACCACGTCAAAGACCTTTAAAAGCTTGGTTAGTGATGAGAGTTTATCGGCTAAGTTGATAGCATCATTTAGGCTGGCGACAGAAGTATTATTGATCTACGTTGAGTTCTTAAACAATTAATTTGAAGAAAAAATTTCCATATTAGTATGGTGCTTTTATATCACATTTTGTGTAATATGTTATAGGCAATATTTGTATGATAAATTGCGGGCATGCAATAGAACCAAAAGATATTACTGTATAATATAAAAAGTATACAATATAACCATTATTTAAATAAACTAACTCAGAAATACAAAGTTGTATTATGCACAAAAACTTATAGCAAAAGGCCACCACGTACATGCTAACAGCCCGAATGGACCATACTCAAAAACAACCGTATGGTTCCATTCACTTCACATTGTAATAACACTAACAATTACATGAAATCTTCAAATTCAAAGCTCTCTGGAATCTCAAATTTAAACATGCTGCAGTAAGTTTCTCTGTCGTCATCGGTGCTGCTGCTGTTGACCAAGGTTGATGATGAGTTTAATGGCGTAGGACTTGACATGGGCGTCGATAAAACTGAATCAAAGTTAAAATTCTGGTTTGTGGGTTTGTATTTAGTTTCTATATCGGATGTCTGGAAACTCGAGGTGTCTGATGACTGTGCCTTAAATTGATCACTTTGACTATGGATGACAACATGATTTTCAGGTATGCATGTGGGCATAATATTTTCGTTGATAAGTTGGCAGTTCATGTTATCCAAATTGTTTGGAAAATACTCATTGTGACTCTGCTGATTCAAAAGCTGCGTGCTTTGAAAATTTGTAGGCATGGAAGTTGAGATAGGAAGCTGCTGATTAAAGTTTTGGTTCATTGGATTGATCAATTGGTTATTGAGAAACAGCTCAGTGCTTTCGTTATTTGATGACGATGCTAATAGAGTAGCAAGCCTTAAAACATCTGGATTTACGAGTGTGTGGAGGTTCAATAGGTTTGAGAGATTGAGCTGAGCTGAGTTGAGTATGGAAGAAAGGTCCAATAAATCAAGGCGAGGAGTATGTGTAACTGGATCAATTCCATTCCTGAGTAGCCTTTTCCGAATGTGAGTGTTCCAGTAGTTCTTAATTTCATTATCGGTTCTTCCAGGCAAGCGAGCGGCAATTGATGACCATCTACATGATTTAACAAAACATAAGTTATGATATATAACTTCAAAAAAGTTACAGAAACATGCATATGAAGACAATTTATTCAAATGGTATATCCTCAGATCTTATTATATTAAATTGATATTGTTTTATGATCTCTCCAAACATGTTCTAAGTTATCCATAATTCAAATTATATTGGCCTTTACTTTCTGAAAACTACTCACTGTAAGAACTTGAAATTATTTGTTCAGTGAACTATCCAACATGTTAAACTTAATGGTCCAAAAGATTAATATTGGAAATGATAAGAACATGATAACATGAAAGATGAACTTACTTATTCCCCAACACACTATGCAGTTGAATTATAGTTTCTTCTTCTTCAAATGAAAATCTCCCTCTCTTGATATCTGGCCTCAAGTAGTTTGTCCATCGAAGACGACAACTTTTTCCACATCGTTGAAGTCCTGTATAGATAAAAGTGTTCCTCTATTAGCGAAAACAAATCTAATAAAACTCTCATTGACACAAACAAATAAAGATTTATTCATCACATGCAAACACTTACCAGCGTTCTTGGGCAATGTTCGCCAATTGCCTGGTCCATGTAGTTGAATATATTCCGTAAGTTTGAGATCTTCTTCTTGTGTCCACGGACCTTTTTTAAGTCCATTTTTATCACAACACGGCGATCTACCCATTTCTTGTTGTTTACGTTTAGTGTTTCTAGATGTTCTTTATAAGGAGAAAATAAACAGGTGATGAGTTGAAAGATGTATTGAAGAAGACTAAGATAATGAAAAGTGAAGATAAAACTAGTGGCATATATATAGATGTCAAGAAGTAATCCTAAAAATGTCATGAAGTCAAAATTATTTGGTGCCGCCCGGCTCTACAGTCAACCTCTCTCTATCTCTTAGTTTGCATATAATGGTAAAAAGTAAAAACTAAACTATTAAAATTTGGAAATGTGTGATTGGATATTGATGACAGGTGTCTAGTGATTGATGGTATTGACTTTGTGTTCATGTTTGACCTTAAAAAATATGATGATTTTATGGTGGGTAAGGTTGTTATATCTTCTTCTACCAGTTGTGATGAAATGTTTCTTCGTGCTTCCCACATAAAATAAGGTTTTGAACTCATATGTGAGCAGAAGAGAAGTCAAAAATGGGCTTACGATTGAATTTCATCACTAGGGACCCGAATATACATCAACGTGTCAACTTTAATATACCTTTGATACCCATACTGAGACCACATTATCAGGTTTAAAAACAATGAATAAAACAAGACAATTTTTTTTTTTTTTTTTTTTTTAAGCATTTTGTGTCGAAAAACATGTAAACGGATATTACTTGTTAAGGTTACTCGGAGAGGACTAATAATTTGACTCAAATGTACGTGGCATAATCGTAACATCTCTGTGTGATCGTTTCTCCAAAAGGTGAAGAATGGTGGGATCACCGTGATCGTAACATCTCTGTGTGATCGTTTGCGTTAAAGAACATGTATTATTACATAATCTATGCCTATAATATCAGTTCATATGCTGTAATATGATATATTGTACTTTAAGCAAATGACTCTTTTGATTGTTTATTTGGTGTACGTGTAGACGTGCCGTGAGTAACATATAAAACATTCATGTTGTATTAATGCATGCATTGAAGGAGTTAGAAAATTATAGTAAAAGAAGTCCTCGCGATAAATCTTGTTTCCAGTTGCTGGCGTTATTCTTAAAGGGTGTAACTCTTCGATCTTTTATTGCTCTTGTTTTTAAAATTCAACATCTTCTTTGCGATAGAAGACTTTAGACCCATTAGCATCATAGAATGTCGATATATCGATACAAGGTTATTGATAGAGTCCTTGCCAATAGGCTCATGAAAGTTGTCCACTCGGTGATTAGTGAGTTGCAAACAGGTTACATAAAAGGTAGGTAAACTATTGCTGGTCTATTAATTGTCAATGAAATAATATCTTGGGTTTTAAAAAAGAAAGAGACATACGATTGTTACTTGTAAACGGATCGCCTACTAAAGAGTTCAAGATTCAAAAAGCTTATGTCAAGATGACCCTTTATCTTCATTTTTCTTCATTATTGTGGTTGAAGCTAACGATTCTCTTCATTATTGCATTAATACAACATGAATGTTTTATACGTTAGTCATTTTTTTTCCTTTCTGTGTTGAAAAACATGTAAACGGGTAGACGGATGTAATTTTACCTGTTAAGGTTACTCGAAGAGGGAAATTTTTTGACTCAAATGTATGCGGCATAATCATAGTACCTCAGTGTGATCTTTTGGGTTAAAGAACATGTATTACTCCGTATTACTTAATCAGTGCTTAATAGCAATTCATATGTTGTAATATTCTAGAACATTACCATATTGTACTTTAAGCAAATGACTCATTTGGTTGTTTATTGATGATACGTGTAATGAGTCTAACATATAAAACATTCATGTTCTATTAGTGCATGCATTGAAGGAGTTCAAAGCTCACAAAATGTTATAGTATAGAAAAACATGTAAGAGAGTGACCTCTTAACAAGACTTCTTTATTTACTCCTTCTGAAAACTTCAATTACATGATAGGGTAACATATATATGATACAAAAGTTACATACAGAGTATCTATTAGATGGTATATTGTATTATTGATACGCTATTTATAATGCAATTACATGTAAAACATACTAGAAACCCTAATCGACCCAAATCCCACAACCGAGCTTGGGCCATCTATACCATCTAATAGTATCAATACGACATAGTGTTAGCTACAAGACCTAATGTGAGGTTTATTTGTGAGTATCTTGACTTATGTTATAGCTCGTCATAGTGTTTGCCTCTACAATTATCATCGACACAATGTAAAAATATATATGTCCGTTTATGGAGTAGCAAGAACAAGAGAAGCATTTAGGAAATTATCTCAAACAGCTATTATTTTCAAAGAAACTTGAACACAGGAAGGGTTTATGCAATTTTTTTAACGGCAGAAATTTAATTTATAAACATCTGATCTACGAAGAAACTAGACAGGGGAAGTGGAGATATGATTTAAGATCCAATCGATCAAAGTGAACGAATTTTGCAACTACGATGTATAATCCATGATGAGAGAGTTTTGGCTTCCTACGACAACTAACGATATCGAAAGCCTACACATGTGATGAAAAGAGCTATGTTTCAACTGACCTTTAAACTCAAATTCATGTCTTTTCCAAACTCAGGTAATTTGGAGAACTCAATTCAAACTTTTCAAAAAGATAATAAGATTTCTCTAATATAAATCTAGTTTTAAACAATGTCCCACATGAGGGTTTCTCAAGCGCTGATGATGACCGTAGGGTTTGTAAATTAAATTGTATTCCACTATTTAAATTTGCCTTAGTAATGTGATCTTGTTTCTTCGAATAAAAGAAAACTATTATTGATATTGAAATAGTCTAGCTAGTTTTCTAGCCATGAAACAAAAGTCAACCGAAATTTGATTAAGATTAAAAAAACACGACAATTTCATGCAATACAAGATAGGATTAGCACACGCAGTGCATGCTTCCACATTTGGATTTGTATTCTTCTAGCTAATAATAGTATAAATAAATAATTATTATTTTCACCAATATAATAGATATAACAAAATTATATATTTTATGAGCATGACTAACATAACTAAAAATAAATGAGTAAATATCATGCTAATTATCATTCATAAATTATTTATAATGATTTATGATTTGTGAAACTTAATCATTATATAATCTCTACTCTCTCGATTAGAAGATAATGTTTAAAATTCTATTTTAGTATGTTTTGAGATGAATATTATACTAAAATCGTAACTTAACCGGTCAAAATAATTGTGAAAAATTATACTATGTATTTCATTGCTGAGAAATACTGCATATCTTTTTTAGGTGTATGTCTCTTAGAAAGAAAAAAAATATTTACAGTTAACCTTTTCTTTGCATTTGTTTAAGATATGTCTCTTAGAAAGAAAAAAAAAATATATACAAAAATATTTACAGTTAAGTAGTTAGCCTTTTCTTTGCATTTGTTTAAGGGAAGCAAAATTAACTGAAAATATTTTTTTATGAAGAGCTGAAATAAGTCAAATAACTAGATGGGTGCAAGGTGTCAGTTGCCACGTGGTCCAGCATTAGTCGTTAATTTTTCAAATATTGGGGACCATTGAAATAGTCAACTCTTTCGGATGCAACACGTAAGCATAGACAAGTGTCCTTGTTACCAAAATTAATTAGTATATAATTTGTTTTACGCTGATACGATTTTGCACACACACAACAGCAAAGCGAACACGTGGTAAAGTATAATTTCTCCATACCACATGTACAAATCCCACTTCATGGTAATTTATAGATGTGTTCTATATTTCTAATCAGTTTAATTATTGAAAGCACTCGTTGATTTGTTAAAGATTACATTTTCAACATATTAGTTTACGCCGTAATTGGTAAATGAAATAAAACCTCAGCAATATAGAAACTTAACTTAAAAACTAGTATCATATTTTCTTAAATAAAAGAGCGGAGTAATTGTTCGAAGTTTGTTATCTACACCAACTTTTGATGTTTTGTAAGAATTCATTGAACGATTCAATTGTTTCATACACGTTCGTGCATGGATGCATGTTATTAAATTAGAGTTTGTTACATGTTTTGTCCTTGTGGTTGACATGAAATTACATGTTTGGTCCTACAACGCCATTAATTACACCAATGGTCTTTGTGGTTGTTCAAATTGGGTTGACCGGTTCTTTGAGTGATTTTTAATCCAATTGGAAGTTAACGGTGAGGGCATTTTTGTCCTTTCACATTCACCAGGGCTATTTTGTAACATATTAAACACAGGGACGATTTATGAAATAAATCTTAAAAATAAACATGGGTGGGATTCGAACTCGAGCCATTCGGGTTGTATAACAAGCGGCTTGCCACTGTGCTAACTGCTAAGTGGTAAGTCCTTATTAATATATGCAAACAATTTATATTTATTCTTTAGTAAAATGTCATCTCCACCCAATAACTCTTTCTTACACTACCCACCACCACCACCACTCAGCACCTCCGCTCCCCACTGTCACCTACCGCCACCACCCCCTTTGCCACCTATCATCACCGCCACCTACCGCCACCACCCCCTCTTCCACCCACCACCATCGCCACTCAACCCCACCACCACCCACCAGCGCCATCTACCACCACTCATTGCAACCAACCACCACCACCGGCACCCAACCCCACCACCACTTACCACCGCTACCTACCCACCACCACAACCACTCGCCATCGCCACCCATCGCAACCACCCACCACCCCCCCCCCACCACCACCACCACTCAGCACCGCTGCTCACCACCACCTACCACTCGCCATCGCCACCACAACCACTCGCCATCGCCACCCATCGCAACCACCCACCACCCCCGCCCCACCACCACCACTCAGCACCGCCGCTCACCACCACCTACCACCACCACCCCCTCTGCCACACAACCACCACCACCGCCACCCAACCCAACCACCGCCGCCACCTACCCCCACCACTACCACCACTCGCCACCATCACCCATCGCATTGTTTTTCATTGTTTTTCTCAATTCGTGTGGAAATTTGGGGAGCAAAACCCTAACTGATTTTAGGAGGTTTTCAGTGCTTTCACCTTGTGAACTCAAGTGTATCATTAAGATTATTTATTATTAATAATTCAATTATGTTTATCATTACTTGATTATGTTGATTTCTTATTCTTCATATGTTATTCTAGGCTAAATAACTTAGTGTGTATCTGAGATTGCATGAAATTTATTAGTGAATGATTATTCCTTTGTCCCCTTGCTTGTTTGTGCTTATGAATTTTTTCCCATGCTTGTATGCGTTCTTGCTCTTATTTTAATTCCCCTTTTCTTGTATTCATGTTCTTTATATTATGAGCTTTGCTATACCCTCCTACAATTCCTTCTACAAATTCTCCTACACACACAACAATATTATATAGTTTTTTCTCACTCATTATCTCTTTGCATCAAAACCGTCAGTTCCGACAAGTGTCAGCATCCTGTGAGCAGACATATTTGTAGGAGGCTGTTTGTAAGAATGTTTAACATTTCTTTTATATTATATATAATGCTTACATGTGTTGTTTGATTATATGCTTCTGAGATATGCTAGAACCACATAATTTTTACAAAACAAAACTCAAAAAATGATGTGTCATGTAATATATGGTATTCTCTCTCTTCCCTTTAAAATTATTTCATAATTGAAGCCAACAATCACTATGACACGTCATTTTGTGAATTTTCTTTTGTAAAATTATGTGATTATAGAGTATCTCTTTACTTCCATGGTGTCATGTTTTTTTGCTAATATGTTGTGTGCTTCTTGTTTGCTTGCTAGGCTTCGTACGCTTTTATAGTTATTCTATTCTTGCATCTCTACATGATCATACGTTCACTCTTTCTTGAGCACTTTCTTCCTCACATTTACACTTGTCGTCGGTCTTCTTAAAAGCAGTCTCTCTACTCTCTGGTTTACCTTAAAGTAGGGGTACGATATGTCAATTCTTCACCTCCCCTATACTTCGTTCATACGAGATTAGGTATTGTTGTTGGTGCACTTCTACACTAATGACGTACTTTTTGCTTAAACTACAAATTGAGGTAAAAGTATTCTATCTTTTAGCTTAAGTTAAAATTATTTTTCTCCAAAATGTGGCAGCTAAATGCATGAACTAATCTATCTTTACTATATATGAAATGGTAATAACATTTTTTAAAGCTTAAAACTTAAAATGTGATTAAAGTGATTTGACAAAAATATCATTTTAATGTTTAGTTGTTTTAAATTTGAATTTTTTTGTTACTTATTCAGTTACATTTAATTAACTTAGGGCTTATTTGTTAAAATTTTATGTTAAGTTATGTTTAATAATTAAGAGATGACTTAATGTAGATACTCTCAGTTTTATTACTTAATATTTTCAGTCATATTTTTTTATTAAGTTACAAACAAATAGCTTTCATATGACTTAATGAATTTCTTTTATTTTTTATATATTTTTTTTATTTTTTTTTCTTGTTCCTATTGAGTCAATTAAATTGAATTCAAACAACATCTTACATATATAACACAACCATTTTCACCATCTATCATTTGTAGAAGAAGATTAGGTTGTTTGTTAATCATTCAATCACTCTAATCTTGATGACATTGTTAAACAAGCTTTTAGCCACGACGAGGTTAATATAAGAGTATAGTATTTTGTCTATTGTGCTTTTATGTTAAACAATTTGTTTACTAATTTGGTCGATCACTAATTTTATATAGATACTTCATATTAATCTGAATCCAAATCCCTACATCTTAACCATAATATCGCAACGATAATTATTTGACGTTATAAATTCATCTTGCTATGCACGAGTAGTCGTCTAGTAGATAAAAAAATAGTCGAATATAAGTTTAAGATTTAGTACCATTTAAATTTACGAAGATATGAAATCTAATAGAAAGAACACGACTAACATCTAACCTAATAGCCCCCTCACTTTACTATAATTTTCTTAGGTGAATAAAATCATAGTCATTTACTTTTTATTCTCACTGCGACTTATTTTTGTCTCCTATAATTTTAAGTATCTCTGATTTATATATATATATATATATATATATATATATATATATATATATATAAACATTTTTTTTAGAAATTTTAAAATTTTTAAACATACACTTGCTATTTAAATAATATTAAAATAAAATTTAAAAAGTTTTTATGTTTTCATCCGTTTTTATTCGTTTTTATATGGTTTTGTACAATTTTTATACGTTTTTATTCGTTTTTACGCTTTTAGTCCATTTTTCTTATGTTTTTGCCCGTTTTCTATTTTATATTATAAAACGGATGAAAACATATAAAAACGGATGAAAAAATAAAAATGTATAAAACAAAACCATATAAAATCGACAAAACTTATAAAACGGATGAAAACATAAAACGATATAAAACAGACTTAAAAATGGGACAAACGGATCTAAAACGATAAAACGGACAAAAACGTAAGAAAACAAACAAAAACGATAAAAACGAATGAAAATGAATAAAACGATATAAAAGCGAATGAAAATGAATAAAACGATATAATTTAATAATGGTTCAACATGTGCCACAACTCGTGACTAAGGACAAAATTTTCATCATGACTTAGGACAAATTTTTCAAAGTTTAGTACCTTAGATGGACGAATGAAACATTAAGTGACTTAAGACATAAATTTTTCAAGAAAGTTTAGTGACTTGGGTGACACATATATTGAAAAAATTGCCACAACCGGCCGCTTGCCCTTTCCATGTAATGACTAGGGTGGCACATATAAAAAAGTTTAGTAACATACGCTAAAACCCAAGATAAGTAACTGCATTTACGATAATGAAGATAAACATTAGTGACTTAGGAGAATTTTTTTTTTAAAGTTTAGTAACTTTTTTGTATATTAACCCTATATATATATATAAACATTTTTTTTAGAAATTTTAAAATTTTTAAATATACACTTGCTATTTAAATAACATTAAAATAAAATTTAAAAATTTACATTAATTGCACATATTAAGATATTAAATTGGATGTTACAATAATAAGATATAACTATTATAATAAATTTAGTATGTTTGCAGTAAAAGTTAATAACAATTTAAAATTTGAATATAATAATATGAGATATTAATTTTTCACGATCTCACAATACAAACACATATCTCTAGAAACTATCATTCATTATAGAATGTCACTAAACAAAATTCGTCATAGAAACATAAAATTAGAAAATCATTAAATATTCGCTTCCGAACCCGCTGCTTTGCGCCGGCACCATGCTAGCTAAAGTTAATTGGCAATGCAGGTTAATTGGTATCAATTTACCCACGTTTAGTAAGTTGACTATTTCTTTTAGGTGTTAAATTATAACAACTTCTTTTCTTCTTTTATGTGTGTATTGAACTTTGCACGATACAAATTTCAAAGTCGGTAAACGCCAGGTGCTCATTTCCAGCAACTATCCATCTAATTATGGATTATGGTCAAATACTATTTTATTCTCAGCAAGTTAACTATGTCAATGTACGCAAGCCTTTAGGTAACTTTAATAAAAGAGGATGCCATTTTTATTTCAACGTTTGGTAAAGATTGAGCAGGACATTTAAGTCAGTTATTAAGAACAAAATATACACGTAATAGAGAAACAACGATAACAAAATTTAAATTCTCAAACATAGTCGATCGTATGAACTATGTTGGAACCGAAATAACTTTTTTTTTTTGAAGTTACAAGGAGTATTTGCAAAATAATACTACTATGCAGATATATTGCTAATCATGCAAATTAAATAATTATGATTGATCGATGTAAATAAGCTTTTCTTTTGCATACTTGTTTAATTGGGATACGTACACATATGAATTTGTATTTAATTTCTTTGAATAAATTTCATATTATTCATGATATAAAACTAAACGTACCCCTCTTTGAAATTACTTAATATTTTTATTCAATTCGACTAGCCCTCTACTCAAGATCCTAGTGTATATATTGTGTGTTCCCGTGTTTGCATCACTAAATAATTAAGGGCTAATAACATTTTAAATCACTATATTTGTTTAAGAATAGCGGGTTCTGGCGTGAAGTAAAATAACTTCTTTGCATTAATGTTGAGCATTTTATGCTTTTTAAAGATTATGACAATTTTACCCTTTCTGAATATTTTTTAAAATATTTTTTTTTTCGAAATTTTGTTTCCAAAATTTTTTTTTGAATTTTTCTTTTTGATTTTTTTTTTCGAAATTTTTTTTCAACGATATATAATTTTTTTCTGAAATATTTTTCGAATGGTAAAATGGTTATAATACTTAAAGAAAGACAAAAATGTCAACATTAATGTCTAAAAGAGTCATTTTTAAGCGACGCGCTATTTTACAAGATATAGGTTAATAGGTTATTAACCCAATAATTAAATCAAACATTTAATTGTCATTAATTAATAAAATAATTTTGAGTGTACGTGTATGTACCATACTTAAAATTATTTTTGAATGTCAATTCTTCTTTTGAATTCACCCGTGGTTGCGAAACACGAGATTAGTTTCATGTTCATGGAATATAATTATATATATTATTGTTGATTATGCTTACATAAGGTATCTTAATAAGGTAATTAGTTGTCACACAATCTGCATTGTTCCGTGTCGGAATTGCCTTAAGTAGTCTCCACATAATATAGTATATAAAATCTTAAAACGAACTTTTTATTTAAATACTCATTTATGAATTAGTTAATTTGACTAAAAGTCTACGTATGCCATTTTTCTTCATTATTTCATGTATTTATTTACAAGATTTGGTGAGTTCATATCCAAATTTATATTTTTTATATAACAAAATATTTATTTATGTGCATGGTAGTTCGTAAGAAATCCATGCATGTGGATGCGATACTACATTTGGTAAACTATGCATTTGTTATACATTTGTTTATGCTTTGTAGGAATTTAGATGATATAATCAAGAAGGTTCGATGAATTTTGTTTAGTATATTATTCATGATTATAATACTTTTTAAGCACACGTATCTTTTTTTAAAATTATTTTTGTTCACCAGCAAATGCTGATTATATTCTGTCGTAATTGTTTAGTTTACACTGAATTCGTAGCCGTTAAAAATAATATATTATTAAAAAAATTGGTCATTTAGTTCTAATTTTCAGGTTTTTCGTTTTTATTAGAATGCAATTTTCATTGTTGTATTTGTTTAGACATTGGCAACTTATGTGGTTGGACTTCATGTAGATACGTGTCTGCATGATGATATCATGCGTAGAAATATGCATGCTCTTAATTGATCGATATTGATACATCATTCGTCTATAAATCTATATTAAAAGTTAGAGTTAAATAAAAATCAAATTTAATACTTTACATTTGGTTATTAAACCGGCTTAATGGCTCGTTCGAGCAGTTTTAATTTAGTATTTTAATGTTCTCTAACTCGCATGCGATGCACGGCCCAATGTGAGGGTGATGTTTTTATCTGTAATGTTGTATATGATGGTATTTAGATACCTATTAGAGAAGTTGCATTGTATTTATTATTTAGATGGCTAATAATGTTATTATTACTTTAGTTTATATTATTTTTGTAGAATCTATATTTAGATGCCTAATAATTTTATAATTACTTTTGCATTTATATTATTTTATTTTCATTAAAAATTTTTTATTAACATAGTCTTTTCATATGTAGTATTTTAATTTGAGTAAGTTACATAAGTGTTTTGTTTTTTATTTATTTGTGACTTTTGTTATTTGGAATTATATAACTATTTGTACTCTTCAATGGCAAATTTTGAGTTGTTAGAGAATTTGATGAATATTTCAGGATCATCTAAATTGCATGATTGTATGCGTTTTTGTGCAACAGGCATGTGAAGATGATGCATTATCAAAGTTGCTTTTTGATTGTTGTCATCATTTGAGGCGTGTAATGGCAAAAAACAACACGATGATTTTGAACATGGAAGCGTTAGGTCATCGTGGCATAGCTTTAGATTCGATTGATGCTTTGAGAAAGACTCAAGAGAGGCATCGTGTATTGCTTGAAAAGTTAGTTAATTTGTTTAAGGAAGCTAAAGACGGTGTTCGTGAGGAAGAGTCAAATGCTAAAAAAATGAATGAGTTTAATTAGTAACTTTGATTTAAATATCTTTGATGGTATTTAAATTTTAGTGTTTTTGCTTGTTTTTATGATTATGAAATTTTTAATTAACGAAGCTTTATAAATTATAAGCATGTCTTTTAAGCTTAGGATGTTAATTGTAATGCATTGTGTATGTAGGGTTTGTTTTATATCAAATGTATAATTGAGGGTGTTATATTGCAATGTTGGACATCTTCCTAAATCTTGATTCCCCATTTATGCATGGAAACTTCAAAGTCTCCAGTAACACCCAAATTAAATGTTCCAATGCCTCTTCAGTGTCTTTGTGTTGTTTTTTTTTTGCAAATTCTTATTTACGAACCTTAATTATTGTTTTTGTGTTGTTTTCTTTGCAAATTCTTATCTACGAACCTTAATTATTATGACCACACAATTTTGTGTATATATATATACTTATACGTTGTAAATCCAAGAGCAATTACATCTAACCCTAATTTTAACACACAACTCTATCCACCTTAACCCTAAAATCAAAATGTCAGCCACACCAAACCTCGATGAATTGAAATCTCACTGAAACCGAAAGCTTGTTGATGCTTTCGGTCAGCGATAACTCACGATAAAGCAGAGGAGGAAGGTTTCATTGCTCGTATCGGGGAGGAGAGCAAGCCATGGCAAAGTGATTAAAAAAAGGAGCAAACAATCAATGAGGCATCTAGCACTTTTTCTCGTTCAATGTTGTGGTAGCAACGGTCATGATGCTATCCTTGAAATACAACCGAAGGATCGCAGAAACTTGATCTGTTGGCTCAACTGCTTGTGCTGTGTCGTCAAAGCTTGGAGGAGAATGAGGAGCTTTTGGAGAAGCGGATGAAGCCGAAAGTTCGATGATGAAGATTAGGACATGTTGGAGATTTTCTTTTGTCTTTTGATGTATGTAGTTGGTTTAATGTATGGTTTATGTGAATGGTGAATATGTAGCTGGTTTTATAACTTTTTCAATGGAAGAAACTGATCAATGATCAGTTATGTTTATGTTTTAATCATAGATTATGTTTAAGTATTTACATTATTATTTTTTTTTTGTATATATTAAAAAGGGTAAAGTATCACCGGTTTGACTTTTTCTCTCACACTTGGTAAAAAGACGCAGTAACGCCTAAATAACATATTTAGTGTTTTTAATCGAAGGCAAAATTGATCAAGATAAATAGTAATCAATATAATTTTTTTGAGGGTTTTGATAAAGGATCTGATTATATGTCGAGTGATTCCAATATTTCAGGTATTCGATTTCATTATGATCAAATTAAAGCGTGCATATTTAAATGTTTTAATTTATTAAGTGTTACTTGCTTTATGATGTTTATTGATTTAGAAATGATATGGGATTATTTTTGTTTCGATTCAATTGAACAAATAAGCATATGTTTTACTTAGCGGTCTAAATTTGTAAGAGTTTGAAGTTTTTTATAGATAGTGTTTAGGATGATGATGGTGTTTTGAAACAAAAACAGGAATTTTTTTATGCTTATATCTAATTAATAATTACACTCCTTGCAGGTTAAATAATTTTGAGCTAAAGTTGGTTTATTGTTGATTTTGGGATTTTGTTGGCATTGTTGATTATTGGTAGAAGAAGGTGCGGATTGTACACTGAGATGGGCTGTTATGGGGTAAGGCATACTTTGGATTGTTGTTTTTAATGAATCTAATAATGTTTAAAACCATTTACAATTGATATTTTGAAAGTCCAATTATGTGTTAAGAATGAGTATGACTTTCTCGTGCTAAATTTTGGTTGTTTTAAGGTTTATAGTTAAGTTTTGGTTATTAGAATATTTGTTTACTTGATTTTAAGCTCCTTATGTGACAATTTTAATTGTAATATACAGGAAAAAACTGAAACTTAAAACCGTATATGTTTCAAAGGATACCGAGTGGCAAGATAATGGTAATTTGGGTATATGTTTCAGTCATATTGAATGGCAATTTTACTTGTCTGGTTATGTTGTTAAATGCGATATATGTAATCCATTTATATGTGACCGAGTGCATATTGTGTGTTTCTTTTTAACATTATTCTACTTAATTTCAATACTATACGCACATGGTTAAAGATTTTAGTTATTGGTGGCATCGTTATGCAGGTTAGATGGGTTATTGGTGATTAAGGGTGCTTGTGTTGAGACACTGTTCAGATCGGAGGCTATTCATTTTGGGACCTTCTTTAATCAATATCTCTTAATTAAGAGTGTTGTGACTCGTTTCCGCAGTTATCTTTATAGCAATGTAAGTTTATGTTCTTTCCTTTAAGATTAACTTTTCTTTGGCCGAGAGGGTGCAAACGGTGTGACTAACTTCTTGATCTGCCTCCTTGAGAGGTGTGAATACCTGCTCTGGTCACACCCAATTCTCTCGCCGAAGTCTTGTTAATCTTGGGTGTGTGTTCTGTTTAATCCCTTAATTGTTGTTGTTTAGCTATTGTCTTAGTTTCTGGCGATGAGTAGGTTAAGGGATTGAGAAGTTGGTGTTGGATTATTGGTGGTTATTTGTGTTTGAAGGTGGTTGGTTTCTTTATAGCACTGTAAGTTTATGTTATTTCCTTTAAGATTAACTTTTCTTTGGTCGAGAGGGTGCAAACGGTGTGACTAACTTCTTGATCTGCCTTCTTGAGAGGTGTGAATACCTGCTCTGGTCACACCTAATTCTCTCGGCCGAGTCTTGTTAATCTTGGGTGTGTGTTCGGTTTAATCCCTTAATTGTTGTTGTTTAGCTATTGTCTTAGTTTCTGGCGATGAGTAGGTTAAGGGATTGAGAAGTTGGTGTTGGATTATTGGTGGTTATTTGTGTTTGAAGGTGGTTGGTTTTCTGTCTATAGTTTGGTGTCTTTGACTTCGATCGAGTGTATCATAGTAAATTTTTTTGTTTTAAGGTTTATAGTTAAGTCATTGCTACTACAGTTTGTGGTTATTTGATTATAGAGTAACCGTGGTGCACTATGAATACATGTTAAGAGTTGGAACAATATCATGCACATTATGAGTGTTCGTGGCTTTGGATTGTTGATTTTGGGATTTTGTTGGCATTGTTGATTATTGGTAGAATAAAGTGCGGATTGTATTGAGATGGGCTGTTATGGGTAAGGCATACTTTGGATTGTTGTTGTGATTAAGGGGGATTGTGTGAGACCCTGTTCAGATCGAGGTCGCTCATTTTGGGACCTTCTTTAACCAACATCTCTTAATTAAGAGTGTTGTGACTCGTTTCCGCAGTCATCTTTATAGCACTGCAAGTTTATTATGTTCTTTCCTTTAAGACTAACTTTTCTTTGGTCGAGAGGGTGCAAACGGTGTGACTAACTTCTTGATCTGCCTCCTTGAGAGGTGTGAATACCTGCTCTGGTCACACCCAATTCTCTCGGCCGAGTCTTGTTAATCTTGGGTGTGTGTTCTGTTTAATCCCTTAGTTGTTGTTGTTTAGCTATTGTCTTAGTTTCTGGCGATGAGTAGGTTAAGGGATCGAGAAGTTGGTGTTGGATTATTGGTGGTTATTTGTGTTTGAAGGTGGTTGGCTTTCTGTCTATAGTTTGGTGTCTTTGACTTCTGAGTCTGAGTGTATCATAGTAAAAAATTTTTTGTTTTAAGGTTTATAGTTAAGTCGTGCCTACTACAGTTTGTGGTTATTTGATTATAGAGTAACCGTGGTGCATTATGAATACATGTTAAGAGTTGGAACAATATCATGCACATTATGAGTGTTCGTGGCAAATAACCAAGTAATAATAAATAATTGTTGCTTGAACATCACATATATGTCCTACGTTAGGTTGCTGAATGTTTCTTTGAAAACAATGTTACGCGTGCAATTCTTAAGCTCTGGGTCCTTGTCTTCAACCATTAGTATCTTAAGGCGTCCGAACTGGTAACTCTAGATAGCGACATAAAGTGACCATGGTGAATACGGAGGAAGGCATATAGAGGCCAACGTAATTAAGTGATTGACCCTGACTTTTGTTAATTGTCATTGCATAACATGGTCTTACAGGAAATTGTCGCCGTTTTAGAATAAATGGCCACTTGGATTGCGTTGATGTAAGTATAATCCTGTGTATAATAACGTTATCCCCTATATTTGAACCTGTCACAAGACCTTAGCGTGAATAACAAACTGGCCTAGATCTGTGATGAGCAACCTTGTTCCATTACACAGCCCTTTGCTTGGATTGATGTTCCGCAATAGCATAATTGGTAATTCCTTTTTTAAGTGAAGAGCATGTGGGGGCATCCCGGGGAAATTTAAGGAATTAAGAAATTCTATCGGATAGTGTTCGTCTGTTCTAGGTTCTGTAGATGCCTTGCAAATCTCATCTGCGCTGTTGTATGTAACAGATTCCCCTGATAACTGTTTAAACATGTACTCATTGATGTCATCAGCGTCATCATTCCGAGGAGTTAGTATTGCCCTTTCTTTGAGGTACACATCGTCGGTTTGCCTCGTTGTAAAATCAGGGTATGTCTCTGTAACAATCTGTTTTATTGGACAATCCCACGATTTAATTAAGAATATTTCAGGAATGTCAATCCAACTTGGGTCGTCCTCCCCTTCTTTGCATTTTTCCGGCACGTTTCCATCCCCCACAGCCAAAACCCATCTATTGAAATCTTGTTTTCGAGTATCAACCTCCCCATTCTCAGTATACTCGTTGACACGCATGCTACGTGTAAGTCTAAATACATTGCAATGCTTACATAGTTCAGATTGGTTTATGCACGATTGAACAATGTCTGCCCTATTTCCTTTTGGTATAACTGGCAGCACTTGTCGAAAGTCACCTCCAAGCAAGACCGTCACTCCTCCAAATATTCGATTCCTACTGTCAGGATCATGATATCCTAAAATATCCTTGAGCATCTTATCCAATGCTTCAAAAGCATATTTTTGAGTCATCGGAGCTTCATCCCATATAATAAGTTTAACTTCCTGTATGAGTTCAGCCATATGTGTATTTTGTTTTATGCCGTATGTACTGTTCTCTAATAATTCAAGCGGTATAACAAAACGGCTATGCGCGGTTCTCCCACCTGGTAGTAACAATGAAGCTATTCCTACCCAAATTGAAAGTGTTAATCAGTCACAAATTTTTATCCATTTTAAAATAGGTGACTGTTTAAAATTTAGTATAAATTTATACCTGAAGATGCAACAGCGAGCACTATCATGCGTTCTGATCTTAATCTTGAGATGATACTCTTGTATAAAAACGTCTTTCCAGTTCTGCCTGGACCGTAGACGAAGTAAAAGTTCCCTTTTTACCATAGACAGATTCAATCACCTCTTCATAGATTAAACGTTGTTCGGGATTTAACAATGAATGAAGTTGCTGATGTTCAATCTTACTCTGTTTCATATCATAATTCAACACTTCTCGTATGAGACGATTGTCCATGTTGGTTAGTAACCTTGGGTCGCACGGGTAGGTCTTGGAAATCAGAAAAAGATCTCCCATTTCTATTTAACAACTCTTGGATCTCTATCAAACAATAGTTCTTTAGTTGCTCGTCCGTCAACTCCAAGTCAGGATAATTAAACATTTTCCTTTTCTTGTGTAGAAGATATTCTGATAGAAACTTCCAATTTTCTTCCCAAAATTTTAAAGGTCTGCTAACATCGCAAAAGATTAAAATTGTTACAAATATGTCACGTAACTGTGGTCCAAACATCCATACACTTGCTTCTGATATAGCATGTGTCCATTCCGTGTCATCATTTAAAAGGCCATATTCAAAACATGCTTCCTTGAAAGTGGAACATAGTTTGTCGTTAACAGTCATGAGTTTTTCCCAAGAATCAGGACCTCTAGCAATGTTCAACAACATTCTAAGATAATATCGGTCTCCGTGACGCCGGTGCGAGTAAACAATCCGCCCGATGCATTTTTGTAATTTGCGTTTTTCCACAGCTTTGTCTTTCTCATGCCACACGTAATGTGTAGGTATCTCAAAGATAATATATTGATTCGATTCTGTATCACGCTTGTTTAATTCAAACCAATCAGTGAACATGGTCATGTCGATACCTTCAATTTGAATTAGGGCGGGTAAGCTTTCCGAGTCACGTAGTGTGATTGCGTGCTGATTCGGCAAGTGGTAATTCAGCTTCATAACAGACGGATATGAGTAATGTATGTCGTATGAAAACAAATGCCACACCGCCTCACATGGAGCTAAGAAACGACAATTCAAATAGTTCTTTATTTCGTCCACCTCCAAAACTTGTACATTTGCTAAATCACCATCATTTTTAACATTCTCTTGTATAACAATTGTGGCTCTATCGGGACCTTTATTTAAGTACTTGAATAAGTACTTAATTGCTTTGGATCTGTTGCACCATTCCACGTTAATGTGGGCCTGGTATTTCATGAGGAGATAACGGTTGTGAGGCACCACATATCTGTTATCGTACTTGAATTTCCCTTTTATATGGTGAGAGTTATTATTCCTCCGGCAATAAATAGCATAACCATCATTATCAACAATTGTTTCAACCACAAAAGGTTTAGGAAAATGTTTTGAGCACTTACCCTCAATTGTACATGGGGCGTTTTTATCATCTTTACCGCAAGGTCCATGTAACATAAATTCAGTTACTACTTTATACCCATCCGGATCATTGATTCGACATGGTATCTCAGCTGTAATTATATCATTTATCTGGGATGGGGTTTTGCATTTAAATTCTTCTTCTAGCCACAGTAGGATATGAGCATGTGGCAGTCCACGTTTTTGAAATTCTATGACATACACAACTGAAATATAATTGGAAAAAAACATAAGATAATACATAATGTATATATAAAAGAGTAAACAGATTAAAATTATGGGTTAATTTTTGTTTACCTCCTCGTGACTTACCAAAAATATGAATTTTTGTAAGGTCATTTAACAGTTCAGTAAGTTTAATCTTGAACACACGTGTTGCCACTTCTGGACGGTCATGGACTTTTGGCCCGGACGTGCTTTAGCATTTCGCAATCTCGGGCCATTTTGGATTAGCATGAACGTGATGAACAGTGTCTGATTCCCATACGTCCAGCATATAGCCATTGCATCCTGGTAGTTTTGCATCATATACCTTGGACCGCCTATAAAACTTCTTGGCAGAACGATTCATTTTCCCAGTCCTGCTGCACTTGTATCTCCCCTTGTTACAGCGTCACAAACATTATGATATAGATCAACGCGTAACGTATCTTGGTTTTTCTTAGTCCACTTATGCCTTTTCTCTTCAACAGCCGTGTATACATCCACCAAGTATTGTTGGAATAATCACCCACCTCTAAGCAGTGTAGTACCTTGGTTATTTCGCTGTTGTATGATATATGAATAGTATTCTTTCATTGTGACAAAATCCCTTTTGGTCTTGCGTACATCCATGTTGTTGTAATATGGTATCTTTTCATGAAATCCTTCCTCCCCATATGGGAATAACAATGGATATTGGAGTGCCATGTATTCTGAATGCAACTCAGAAATACGTTTCAAACCTTCATCCCTGTTACTTACAATAATATCTCTTGTAGGAATACCATCACCAAAGTCATTAGTAATTAGAGCTGCTATTTCGGCCACGGTTGGTGCGTTGTATTGCCGAGATGTACTATGTCCACTTATCAGCCGTAGTTCAAAGGTGGCTGAATTGTGGTTCTCGCACCAATCCCGAGCCATTCGAAATGCCTTAGTGATTGAATTTGATTGATCAAACATTTTAATCAATCTCGCTACTATACTTGGATCCAACACATATCCCCCATCTTTGTCTATAAAAGCTCTCATTCGGTTTTTCACTTCATTTCCAGTGTCAAAAAAGTATAGCTGTGCATATTTAGGTTGAATTCCCTGTTTTGGAAGAAGAGAACCTATTCGATGATAGCTTTGGCCATTTACTCTAAAGGTATATGGACCCCTGCCCGTGTTAATTGAATGGTCTATTCTTGCTCCAAAAGATGTGTAACAAAACATGCCATTATATACCCTGATCTGGTCTTTGAATCTTAAACTTGCAGGATTATTATAGTCCATAAACTCTTTAAGAGGTGAAGGCGCTTCATTAAATCTTGGAAAAAGAAGTTTTCCCTCTTGACAGCAAATGGAAAAAGTTGGGTTGGTAGCGCTCTTTGATTTATCGCTTCTCTCCTGATACCACATAATCGCTTTGCAATTTTGACACTTAAATGATGGATGGCCAATATTATGGTAAAAAACGGGAACACCTTGCAAAAAAAGGTAAATTTAATTGGGAATAACAACATTTTTATCCATCAAATAACATAAGGCATCAATTATAAAATATGAAACTACCTGCAGATGCATGTGCGGCTCCGTGTGGGATTTTTTTAGCTGCACGCTGAGAGCGTGTCCCTGTATGAATAACATTAAGGTATTATTCATTATTACGGAAACAATTGTCTGCCAAATATAATTTGGTTAGTTAAACACCTGCGATCTTCTTTTTTTTATACATAAAGGTTTGTTTTGAAGCATAAGCCATTTGATTCGCCGTCATATCTGGTAAATCGCCCACTGAGCGTGATGTTTGTCCTAACAAATTACGGTGAACATGCGAATCAGGTATCAATTGTTGCAACAATTTTGTACTATAATAACGCAAGTGAATGTTTGGAGATGGTGTATACCTGTAAATGATTTGACAATTTCATTTAGCCGTAAACCACAATAGCTTTGTGTTATTCCACTTTGACTGATAATTGTTTTCGAATCAATAACGAAAGATTTGTGCAACATGTATGACAGGGATGGAACCTAAGCATGATCATTTTGTGACCCTATAACGAAAAAACAAATATGGATTTAATCATATACATAATTGGAAGGTATAGTAACTTGTTAAATTGGGATGTACCTGTATTCATTTATTACTTGGATGATATGTATCAATTTTGCAACACATAACCTTGCAGGTTTGGAAAGATATAGAAGCAAGATGTATATTAAAGCATCTCTTGGGATTCTAGTGTTGAACTGATGCAATAAGTGTAGTGAACAATGAACAGGCTTGTATGGTAAGTATCTCCAGGTTTTTATGATTCTTATTATTGATTTAATAATGAGAATGATTTTTTTCCAATAATAACACACAAATTCATGATGGTTCATCTATATAACATATGGAGAAAGTAAAAAAATCTTAATTGTTATAAAGTAAAGTAGGAATAAACGTGTTTTATAAATTGCCTTATAAGATAAGTTTATATCACACTTGTTATGTATAAAATAATAATGTATGTGTAAATTAAACATATGTAGTGGATGGTATAAATACATATAAATAGAAGGAGGGTTTCAAACTCATATAATGCATATCAAAAATAATTTAACAGTCATTATTTAATTCATTAGGTATATAATAAAGTCAATTTTAGCCAATCATCGTGATTGCATTAAGCAACATAACCATGTTCAATATCTTTATCATTTGAGATTTAAAACAACACCGTCCTAACCTTTGGGTAATTTCCGCAAGTTTTGAAAAAATTTTTATTAGGTATTCACAATGAATCAATCACATGTGTTCATGAATTTAGATGACCCTTTATGTACTTTAAGTCGATCAATTATTTAAAGGGTTATATGAGTGAATGAAAATAGGAGATACTATAGGAGAATTAGAGAATTATACAGAAGTACGCTTCATTAATTAGATGTTTGGTTACATGTTTATCACATGAAAGGGTTATAGGAGTGAATGAAAAAATGGGATACAACAGGAAAATTAGTAAATTACATAGAAATGAGTTTCATTAATTAGATGTTGGGTTACACGGTTATCACATGAAACAGTATACAGATATAAACATTTGGTTCATTCACATATTTATTTTGTTCATGAGACATTACACCTGGTAACCATGTCTGATGGAAAAATCGAAAAAAAACAATCATTGCCGACTATTACATGAAATAGTATATACATATGAACGTTTAGTTCATTAATAGAACTATCTTGTACATTAGACATTACATTTGGTAACAATGTCTGATGGAGAAATCAAAAGAACCATCATTGCTTTCATGGTCATCTGGCATTACTAACACACATATCTATTTGATCTCATGTAGCAAGTGTCCAAAGCCACAATATGTTCATATTGGAAGTATATCAAATGGAGTTTAGCACAAAAAGTAAAAATATTTCGTTTGATGGCAAACCAAAATATATCGTCAAACAAAAATAAAACCAAATGTAACGGAACGGTTGAGTCTTTTGTCTTCCAAACAACAATTAAAACAAAATCCCAAAAGCAGTTTTTATCAAATGTATTATTATTGTCATAAGCATTTGTTTTATAAAGTCTTGATGGGGCGCTCCTTGGTTGGGGTCATTCGGATTCTTCAACCACAAACATGTTTACAAAATATATAGGGAGAAACGTGTTATTATGCAGGCAAACGTAAAAGGGTTAGCGACAAAAAAGTGACAATCAATATGTGCTCACCGTCTTTGTTTCTTCTTGACGGGTAGGGTGCTATCATCACCATCCTGCTCAATGTCTACAGTTATCAGTTCAATATCCGCGTCCGAATTCTCAATAGCAACACTGCATACAACGAAACATGATTATTACGTTAAATGTATTGCAGTAGTAAGATAAATAGGGTAAAAGATATTTTGTTGTCACCCAAATGTTTTAAGGTTGCTAACCTCTTATCTTTATTATCATTTGCAGGGTTGGCCTTTATCAGTCGTTTGAATGATGGGTTGGATGTTGAAGATGTATTATTACTTGCAATATTAGAATCATCACCTTGTACATCATTAACCGGCAGCAGTTCATTTTCTGTCGCTGAATCATCAATAACCACCCTGCAAACAATGGAATTCCATCAGTATGTGCCTTTATACAAATACATGTTGTACTGATGTTTTTTTGTTGGTTTCGACTACCTTTTCCTTATCCTATCCTCTACAGGCTTGGACGGTGTAGTGAGGGTTGGCGACTGGGCGGGTGACTTGGATGATGAGCCTGTAACAGCGGTTTCATTATCAACGGTGCTTGCGCTTGTGGGTTCAGCTGATGGATTATGCGGGTCAACTTGCCAACACGTAAAACTCTCGAATGTTCCATATTCATAATATGTGTGAGATTTGATTTCAAACACGTGTGTTGTCCCAATGAGGTCAGCTATAGGTGATGGCAAGTTTGCATGATTGTCTAAACCCTGTAGAGTAAGCCGTGAGTAAGTGGAATGATGTAATAGGGTGTAAGTAGTCGGGGATTTATAAATGTACCTCATCCTCATCCGACACTAACGCCGAAGCTGGGAACCCGATCAATTCAACGGATGCATCATCAAAAAGGACCACCACAGTCTGCTCGGTATCATCAGAGATACCAAGTTCAAGACGATATCTGAAGGAAGCATTCAGCATATGGTAAATGTCAAGGTGAGCAATTTTATTTAACATATTCAAACAATCAAAATATAAGTTACAAATATGTCATTACCTTATTACCGGGTATTCAACTGGTCTGCTGCATGACTCGCACCAAAATCTCCCATTCTTTCTAGTAGTCCCTTTCCTGCAGTTGTCTCCCCCACATGATGGGAAATTCCATCCCTTTCTAGTACGCACATTATCAATCTTGGCCTTAATTATGAAAACGGTAGACTGTGCATAAATAAGATTTATAAATATTATGCACTATAAAGATAATATAGAGATGGCGGGTGCAAAATAATACATACATCATTCCTTTTATTTTGGGCCCACATGAGCAGATTCTCGATAGATCCTTCTCTTGGTTCAGAGCTGTCTACACGCAAAGCTCCTTTTGAAGCATCAGTGATGCTAACAAACAGTTGAATGATTTGTTAAAATTTGTTGGTTTTAGGATATATTCAATAATAAAAATTAGTTTCTTACCAAATGTCTGAATTCAATTCTTTAATTGCAGGAATGTCAACGGAATCTAGGAGCTGGGTGGATGAACTGGCCTGATAGATAGAGCTTATCTGGCAGGTAATATTAAAGGTTAAATTTGTAAAAGAAAAGTGTTGAACATGCAAAAGGTAAATAGTCCATAAGCCACTTACTGTTATATTGTTTTGCAGAGGTGGAAGTCACCACAACAGGACACATGCCTACATGCGTCGCCTTCTTCTCAATCAACACATCAACAAGCCCTCCCCACAGGGTCACCCGTATGGACTGGCCCCTGATTACAAAGGGAATCGAAATAAAGGGAACAGTAAGTTTCCTAATACACATTGGCAAAAATATTTTCATTTTTACAACATCCTTTGCTACAAATATAAATTTCAACCTATGATTCGCCAGGTAGAAATCAAGGTTTTTGGCTCCTGTTTTGGTATAGTTCATCCTACCAACATTTGTCACATAACCTACAGCATCTGAAAGGTAAAAGCTTTTATAGCAACAATATTTAAAAACAAATAATTTTAAGATACCTAAACAAACAGCACATTACCAATGAGATATTTTTTTTCTGTGGGCTTTGTTGATCCCAGTTGAGCAAACGATCTAATATAGAAACTGACTTAGAATAACAACTTATTAAGTATTATGCGGAATTTAACACTTAACCTTAAGAAGAAGAACAGTTAACATTCAACACCTCAATATTATTTATTAATACGAATACTCTTACAGTATTAGGGTTTTGCAACCTTGAAGTGTATCGACCTTAGATATAAAACTTACATCCTTCTAATCTAACCTAGAACCTCCTTTTATAAGCCAAGGAGTCCTATACATTATACAATACGTAACCTACAAGATAAATATCTTTTCCATATTTATCTAAAACAATAAACTAACCGACTATACAAAACACTTGCAGTAATTACAATATATCATCCGTGGTTACACATTACTACTAGCCGCGGTTATCTTCATCCGTGGTTACACTCTTCTGTCCGTGGTTCTATCAAGCCTGTTCGTGGTTCCAGTACTTAAAGTAATTCTTGATGCAAGGAACCTAAAACCCAACAATCCTCCCCTAAACTTGATACATTCCAATAGAATTCTCAAGTTTCCTTTAAGCTCAAAACATCTGAAATGGAGGATGTAGCCAAACACTTACTAGCCTTAAGTATATTCTCATACTTCAGTAACAAATCGTAAGCTTGACCATCATAAGGTACTAACATCTTGATACAACCAGGCTTCAACATCTGAGCAATTATTCCTGGATGCTTATTCAGTTGAGGATAATCACCTTTTACAAGCATATGAATAACCTTTCTAGAAACAGTCAAAACATGAACTCCACAAGTTTGATATAAAAACCATCTTGTTACAGTACCATTGTAGAGTCCTTTCCATTCAGGTTCATCATGAGTTGGTTCAAATAAAATCTTCAAATTATAATAGACCAGTCTCTCATGATTATCATTTGGATGTACTTCACCAAACTTGTTCTTGTAAAGTCTCCAGAGATTCATCAAATCATCTCTATCAAAATACTGAAGAATTTGTGAAAATTTATTATACTCAGAAACTTCATTGTTGAGTCTTTGAATTTTCCAAACTCCTTCACTTCCATCATTAAGCTTAAACTCATAAGAAACAATTTGATTAACATCTACAGCTTCTTTTAATCTTTTAGAATCAGATGTTTCTTGAATCTCAGATTTTCTCTTTCTTTTACTTAGCATCCACTCATCATGCTTCTTTATCCACTCTTCTTCCTTCTCAGAATTCATTGGACAGAAATCATCTACATTAATCCTCATACATCTCTCATAAATTTCCAAAATTCTTTCAAATGAACATTTACTAAGATTATCAGAAACATGAATGCCTGAATTCTTAATAATTTTCATCAATACATTCCTCATCTGAGCCATAGTAGGAGGTTTCTTTCTTATAACCTGTTTCTTTGTTTTGCTAACCTTCCTTGCCCATTCACTCATCAATCTAGCTTTCTCCTCATCATCCAGCAATGCCCATTCTTGTGCAGTAAACTCATCAAGAATTTGTAAAGAAGCTTGAAGATAGTTTTGTGATTTATACCATATAGCTAACCATTCTTCATTAGCTTCCTCCTCTTCTTTCTTTCTTTTATCCAAAGCTGCTTGTTCTTCAGCAACCATATTCTTTACAAATTCATCATCAAAAGCTTCTTGTTCTGCTCTAGATTTAAACTTCAACTCTGGTACTACAATACCTTTACCCTTTCCAACATCAGATTGAATCACCTTCTTCTTCAATGGTTCACCAATAACTAAAGTTTTTCCTCTGGGTTTGGGTTTAGTTGCAGAAGTTTGAACAGATAAAGCAGGTGCAATGATGGGTGTAGAAATAGATGATGTTTTGCTCAGATTAATCAATGTACTTGCAGCTTCTTTCTCTACTTCTTTAGGCTTAGATGGTAATATAGAGAGTTGTTACAACAGTGAAAGTGGTTATAATAGCAGTGGGTATGATTGCTGAAGGTATAGTTGTAGTGTTTATAGTTGCTATGTCTGATACAGCATCAGTGGTTAGAAGTGTACTAACCGTGGTTTCAGACATACCATCCGTGTTTGTGTTCAATACTACATCTTCTACAACCTTCTTCACATTTTCAAGAACTGCCTCATTCCCATCTTTATCAGATACCACAAATGTTTGATCTCCACTATCAACATCTTCTTCCATAGATACATTAACATCCTCCCCTGAATTCTTGCCTTCACTCCTCCCCGTTTGGATACATCCTCCATATTCAAGTGAAGAGAAGTTCAGCTTCTTTTTCCTTAGCTTCCTCAAAGCAGCAAGCCCAGGCCTTTTTATCTTCTCCAAAACCAAAACCCTGTGCTTCAAGCGCCGAATATCCTTTTCATGAAACCCAGCCAATTCCTTGAGATTAGAGATCGTCTCCTCCATCTTGGTACATTTGGCCGTCAATTCATTTAAGCGTTCAAGAATATCCTCCCCACTTCGACCTGTGTGAACTGGTCCGAGAGGTGGTTCATTGGAAAAGTCAGTATGCACAAACTCAGAATCCGTCAATTCATGTTCAGGTTCCAACCTATCCTCATCACTTCGAGCTGTGTTAATTGCTC
Organism: Chrysanthemum makinoi; assembly: GCA_910596185.1. Lineage (NCBI taxonomy): Eukaryota > Viridiplantae > Streptophyta > Magnoliopsida > Asterales > Asteraceae > Chrysanthemum > Chrysanthemum makinoi. The sequence goes on along the minus strand of OU343224.1, from coordinate 124,300,290 downwards.
CGAGAGGTGAATCTTTGGATATAGAAAACATAGCATCAGACCGAGCCTGAACATCTATGCACCCTGTTATAGCCAAGTGGCTAGGGATTCCTCCACATGTGTTAAGTTCCAAGGAACTCTCCACATTAGGAGTTGCCAATGGTTGGGTCTTATTTATGTTTCCACTATCCTGATCAACATCTAAGCATGTATCAGTAGTGGAAGCCCTTCCAATCATGTCACCTTCATCACCTGTGATAGCCTCATGAGCAACACCACTAGCACTAGCCTGAGGAAGCTTAGTGCCCTTCTTTCTCCTAGTCCATACAATAGGTGAAATATTAGTGATTTGAGATGTAGTATCAGTGGTTGGAGGTGTACTTTCAGTGATTTGAGTTGTAGTATCAGTGGTTGGAGGTGTACTGTCAATGACAATCAGTTGAGTTTCAAGACCTTCATCAATATCGGAGCGTAGGCAAAGTAAGCCTGTGAGGAAATAAAGGAACATCTCTAATTTGTACATTCTGTGGCTGATTCCTCATATGTGCAAAAACCTTAGGAAGCATATGATGTACTTCATACTCTCTAGAATGTTCAATAGGATCAACAATTTGATGTGCTACAATCAGTTGAACAAACCGAGGATACAAATAGTATTTACCCTTCTTCCTAATGTTTTGTACTAACCCCTCATAAATCATCCTAGACCAATTAAACTTCCTTCCCTCAGATAAACAAATAATAGCAAGTAGAAATTTTTGAAGGAAAGTCATTAAAACCTGTGGTCTTGTTACTCATACACATCAACAAGGTGTGAATCAAAAACTTCCATTGTTGTGAAAACAAACTCTTAAAGAATTGTACCTTTTCACCTCTATGTGTATATCCTAATCTCTCTAAACCAAAGAACAATCTCAACATCTAAAAGATTGTCAACCCCATCAGCATCATCAAACTGCAAAACTTCTCGAATGATATCCTCAAGAACGAAATAACATGCTCATCCACTTCAGAACGAAACATCTCCACACCATCAACCGTTGCAAGTGTAGCATTCTTCCAGAACTGATGTATGTAGGCTTTAAGAATAGTGGGTGTAACAGTTAAAGCATAATGAATGGGACTGTGAACTAAGAAATCAATCATTTGATGAAACCCTTCAGATCGAGCATTCTTGGTGAGAATAGCAACTAAGTTATGGGAAGTGGAATACTTTTTAGCCATTTTGATTTAGGAAAATAATGATGTGAGTTGATGAATTATGCAAAGAAAGTGATTAGGTTAAGGTTGAGCGCCAATTGGAAGTGGTTTGAGAATCAAATAAATGATCCGTCCGGGATTTGGGGAGAGTGATATAGATTCGCCAATGTTACCAAACAGCCCCTGTACTATCCAAAACTAAACTCCATGCTATCCGCGGTTTCAGAATACTATCCGTGGTTACAACAGACCATCAGCAGATACATGAGATCACTTCTTCCAAATGACCAAGAGATATAGCAAGTAAATCAGCTCCTTATGCACCAAAAACCTTCATATCGGTAAGACAAAAACACAAAACCAACACAGAGTATAAGGTTATTTTTGTCAGTGGTTAGGAAGAGCTAAAAGTGGTTCCAAAAGACTTATCCGTGGTTTGAACAGGTAAGTTAATATGGTCAACTTCTAGAACTAATATTAGTCCAACTCCCAAGAATCTCATTAACTCCTCAACCACATTAAACTCCGCCTCCGTATTTACTTCCATAACCCTAAACCCCACTTATAAAAAGAACCCAAATCTTTCATAACGTACACACCAATCAATATCAAAACCCTAATTGCTTCAAAGTCTCCAATCAACTGCAATCACAATGTGGAACCCTAGTTGGAATAAACCAGAAATAGTCAATCTAACATCCTCCTCATCCTCATCATCATCTTCATCATCAAGTGAAGAAGATAACCCATGGCAGTTCTACCTCCCTCCACAAGAAACAAGACCATTAAAATCTCCATTTCTTCCATCATCTGAAGATGACAGTGTGGTGAATCCAAGTAATGCATCGGAGGACTCTGATGATTCCTCAAAGAAGAGATCTTCATACTCCCAACCTTCAGCATCTCGACCCCAAACAAGACCACGAGCAAGAAACCCACCACTTCCAAAATACAGAGAGGTGGTTCTTGGTCTTCAAGTACCAAGTTATGGTACTTCTTCACACATCGTAAAGGGGAAGGGAAAAGGAAAATGGAATGATGCTTTTTGGTGATATGACTATGTCCTTCGTGTTTCATCTAATGTGGTCATCGTCATCATCAACGTTTTCATCAATCCATCCTTTCCATTTTGATCCTTAGCATCCTCGTCATAGTAGTCATGCATCTCCAGCCATTGAGATAGAAGGAATGGGTGGTTATGCAAGGCTTCACGAACGCATATCCAGCATCTAGTGTGAAAGATGTGAGCGATCATGCATATCCAACAGCCTGTTAGATGTTGGAATAGATGATATGAACTAGATTAGGATTAGTAGATCATGTATAGCTCTGCTGTAGTTGCATTTGATGTTGATTGTACTCTGTAAGTTGTAAGTTGTTTCTCTAATGAATGAATGAACACTTTGCATCACTACTTCTTTTACTTCTATAATGATCATTCTTGTAACTGCAAAATGGTTAGTGAAAAACAGGACAACTAGCAGTGGTTTGAACCAAACTATCATTGGTTAGAAACAAACTATCAGTGGTTAGAAACAAAAATAGCAAAACTAAGATTACATAATAACAGTGCAATACATATACAAACTGGTACAAAACAATTTGAGAATTTAGAGATTTATCATTCCAATACTAACAACAAGATACTGAAACCTCCCCACATCAAAAGCTTTGGTGAGAAGATCAGCAACATTGAAATCGGTATGGATTTTTACCATTTGAATCAACCTTTTCTCATTACAATCTCTAATAAAATGATGTCTTATCTCAATATGTTTAGTTCTAGAATGTAAAACAGGATTTTTAATGATGCATATTGTCCTGTTATTATCAATGTAAATCTTAGTATGCATAAAATTGTACCCAAAGTCCAAAAATTGATTCTGAATCCAAAGAACTTGACCACAGCAACTAGCAGCAGCCACATACTTAGCTTCAGTTGTAGAATTTGCCACAATAGTTTGTTTTTTACACTGCCATGAAATAAGTCTGCTTCCCAAAAACTGACATCCTCCAGTTGTAGACTTCCTATCCAAACTAGCACCAGCATAGTCACTATCTGTGTAGGCCACCAAGTCAAAAGGAGAATCCTTTGAGTACCAAAGGCCCAATTTAGGGTGACCCTTAAGATACCTAAAAATTCTCTTAACAACATTCATGTGTGAGGAATTAGGTGTGACTTAAAATCTTGCACACACACAAACTGAGAACATTATATCTGGCCTAGATGCAGTGAGATACATCAAAGATCCAATCATGGACCTGCACAACTTCTGATCAACTCTGGTACTTCCATCATCAGGTAGCAAGGGTTTCTGAGTCTCCATTGGTGTACTAGCACTTTTCACATCCTGAAACCCAAACTTCTTCAAAACATCTGCTACATACTTGTCTTGACTAATGAAGATACCATCAGTCCTTTGTTGAACCCAAAAAGAAAGTGAGTTCTCCCATAGAACTCATCTGAAACTTATCATGCATAAGCTTCTCAAAATCTTTGCATAACTCTTTATTGGTTGAGCCAAAGATGATGTCATCTACATAAACCTGAACCAGTAAAATATCATCTTTGTGCTTTCTTATGAACAAAGTTTTATCAATCAGTCCTCTTTTAAACCCATTGTCCATCAAATAAGTGGACATGCACTCATACCATGCCCTAGGAGCTTGATGCAAACCATACATAGCCTTCCTCACCCTGTAGACTTTGTCGATGATCAGATCTTCAAAACCAGGCGGTTGACAGACATAAACCTCCTCATCAATTGTGCCATACAAAAATGCACTTTTAACATCCATCTGATACACAACAAAGTTTTTGAATGAAGCATAAGCTAAAAACAATCTAATAGCCTCAATTCTTGCAACTGGAGCAAATACTTCATCATAATCCAAGCCTTCAGTTTTTGTGTATCCTTGAGCAACCAACCTTGACTTGTTCCTTACAACAATACCTCTTTCATCCCTTTTGTTTCTGAACACCCATTTTGTCCCAATGGCCCTCTTACCATTTGGAAGTTCTACCAATGTCCAAACCTCTTGAAGTTTGAACTGAAGAAGCTCCTCTTGCATTGATTCTACCCAACCTTCTTCAGATAATGCTTCTTCAACTCTCTTTGGTTCCTTTTGAGACAGAAAACAAGCAAACAGGCAATTTTGCAGATCTTTATGATTGTTTCTTTTGTGAAGAGATCTTGCAAAGAACCCATGTTCAGGAAAGGGTTCTGTGTTCTTAACCTTGCTTCTTGTTTGAACTGGAGTATTCAAATTTCCAAGTATTTGTTCCTTGGGATGAATCTTGTGTATCCTTGTGGAGGTAACAAGACTTTCATGAATGACATGTTCCAAATTAGTTAAATCAGCATTAAAGAAATCATCCATGTCTTCATCATCGGTAGGAGTATCAATTTCAATCAAAGCAGGCATATCAGGATCATGTGGATACTCCTCTTCACCATGTAATGGCTTTGCATGTGGTCCAAAGAAAGTACTACTATCAATACTTACAGCCGGGATTTCACTTGTAATGACAGTGGTAGAAGTTGTTGGCTTAGCAGTGGTTGTATTAACTCTATCCGTGCTTATGTTTGGCTTATCCGTGCTTGCAGACTGCTTTTTCTTCTTTTCAATTTCTTCTACCAACACTGAATTATCTTTCAATAACTCATCCTTATCTTGATGATGAGCACTATTGCCTCCAGTATTCAAAACATCATCATCAGTGGGACCTTGCTTATCAATGATGGGTGAGACAGAACTAGCTTTCCACTTTTCAAACAAATAGAACTCATGAGGAGAATCAGCTTCCTTAGAAATTGCTTCTTCACCAGAATTCTTTTGAGTACCTGCATCAACATTAGTGGAAGTTCCTGCAATGATAGGCTCATAATTCATAGATTTGGTTAGCATATCAATGTTAAACAGCCAGTCGGGTCCTTTGGTCTCAACACTAGGAGTCTTTTCACTGAATTGAACATGTAGATTCTCTTCAACAATTCTAGTCCTCCTATTGTATACTCTAAAGGCTTTACTATTTGATGAATAGCCTAAAAAGTATCCATCATCGGCTTTTTCTTGAAACTTGCCTAGGTAGTCTATGGTATTCAAGATAGTAACAGGACACCCAAAAGGTTTTAGGAATGCAATCATTGGCTTCCTATCATGTAACAGCTCATAGGGGTCTTGTTATGAGGCTTTACTACCTTACTCCTATTAAGACATAACATGCAATGCCTACAGCTTCAGCCCAAAAGGTAGTTGGTAACTTAGACTCAGACAACATAGTCCTAGCAGCCTCAATTAGTGTTCTATTTTTCCTTTTAGCCACACCATTTTGTTGTGGTGTTCTAGCAACACTAAACTGTATTTCTATACCTTTATCTACACAAAACTGATTCATCACTGCATTCTTAAACTCAGTTCCATTATCACATCTGATTATCTTGACTTTATGATTCACTAGATTTTCTATCTTAATAATGAAACTCTTGAGAACTTCACTAGTTTCACTCTTAGCAGCCAAAAAGTAAACCCAAGAAAATCTACTATAATCATCAGTGATAACTAGGCAATCCTGCTTATGGTTCAAACTCTTGACAAAAGTAGGTCCAAATAAGTCCATATGAAGCATAAACAGTGGTTGTGAAATGGTGTTGACAGTTTTGGACTTACAAGAAGCTCTATGTTGTTTTCCTTTCTGACAAGCCACACACAGTTCCTTACACTCAAAAACCTTAGAAGGTAACCCTCTCACTAAGTTCCCTTTAACCAGTTTATTGATTGTTTTGTAATTGAGGTGACCTAATCTTCTATGCCATAACTTAGACTCATCCACAGATGCTTTAGCAAATAAACAAGTTAAGGACCTATTAGGAATTACATCTTTAAGATCAAAACAATATATATTTTCCTTCCTAGGTACCCTAAGTTGTATAAAATTCTCATCAGGCATCTTAAACTCAGGAGACAACACCACACACTCATTTTCACCAAAAAGTACCAGTTTTTCTTATCACACATTTGAGAAACACTGAATAAATTGTACTTGAGTCCCTGTACCAAGTAGACTTTTTCAAAGTCCAAATTTCCTGTTCTGATTGTGCCTCTTCCAAGTATCTTTCCTCCCTTTGGATCATTTCCAAAAGCCACATATCCTCCATCAAAAGCTTCAAAATCTTCTAGGTTGCTCTCATCCCAAGTCATGTGCCCAGAGCAACCACTATCAAAAACTCCTTTGTCTTTTAGCTCATCTTGTAGATTGCCCTACACATGAAATTAAACAAGTTAGTTCCTTTTATGGACCCAAGCCAATACTGACTTGGGTCTGCCCTGTGCATCAATATAATCAAATTTGGTTAGGTCCATTGATGCACAGTTGACATGATGTAAAACCTTGGTCTTAAGTTTCCATTGCCAACTAGCTGAGGCCTTAACAGCATAAAAATGATTTCCAACCACTGTATCAGTTATCACCTTTGGAATTTTTAAAACTTCTTTGTTATCTGTGGTGATTTTTGGCTTATCAGTGGTTTGATTTTGCTTAGCCGTGTTTTCACTTTGCTTAGCAGTGGTTGGAACCCATTTGGGAGAAGCAGTGACAATTGATTTTGTATTCCCATTTCTCATTAACACTGCTTTAGGAATCATGTTTCTGTTAGGATGAGGGTTTGTTTTCTTTGAAAAGTTTTGGTGATTTACCCTCCTCCAATGATTCCAAACTTGTGGTCTGTTTTTATTACAATTTCTCTGTAAGTGTTCAAAACTACCACATACAAAACAAGCCTTTTTAACACATTGAAACTCATCACCTAATCTGTTAGAAATTAAACCATTTAAGCTTCTTTGATTACCCCTAGGTTTATATTGTTGCATCTGGTTCCTAGGTATTTCCCTGTACTCTACTACTTTCTTGGTAACCTTAGCTCCAAATCTAGGTACAAAATTAGCTTGTCTAGTATCAACTTTCTTGATAGGTTCTAACTTTTCAGGCTGTGTTGATACTTTACTATCTTCCTCAGAATCTGATTCCCAATCTTCAATGATGGGAGCATCAGAGGACATATCAGAACTTATCTTAGGTGTCTCAGTCTTACTTATTTCTTCAACAGGTTTGTTAAAACTGAATTCACTACTAAATGACAGTTCTTTAGCAGGTTGTGCATGTTGCATAAGAGTGGGTGGTGGCATATTGTTGTATCCTATCCCAGAACCCTTTTTCATTAGATGACTCTCTATAGATTTATGAACCAGATCAGAAGCAAATTGTGTTTTAGCGACCCTAACAACATGTTTTTCTTTTTCATCTAGGGCCTTTTGTTTTTCACTCTCTGCTAGTTCAAGTTTCTCTTTAAGCATTTTAATCTCTCTATTTTTAAGATCAATTTCACCACCTAATATATTGATCTTATCTACATACTCAAACTCACATTTAATACAATATCTAAGCTTCTCTTCCACACTCTCTAGACCAACCCTATAACCTAAGTTATCCATAGTTAGTCTTTCTACTTCTTTCCTCATACTCTCAGTGATAGCCTTTTGAGATTCTAAGTTATCATTACATGATTTAAAAGAGCAAGTAGACTCATTAGATACCTCAGAATCTGAACCAGAAGATGAAGCATAAGCCATAAGAGCAAAGTTATGCTCTTTTGAAGCTTCACTAGCAAGAAAAGCTGTATTAGGTCCTTCTTCAATCTGATCACTCCAATCATAATCACCAAGACCATCTTGAGCCACCAATGCTGAAGAAGGAGCAGACTCTTCATGACCTTCTTAACACCTTCAAACCTCTTAGGAGCTCGACATTCCCTTGCAAAGTGACCCTTCTTTTTGCAGTTAAAGCACTCCATCTTGCTTTTGTCGAACCCTATTCTCCTTTGACCATCATACTTAACTTGTCTTCCAGTCCTCCTCAGAAACTTCCTTGCTTGGAGAGTTAACATTGCCATTTGCCATTGAAGATTAATCTCTTCTAGATCATCAGGATCAATTTGATCCAGATCTTGATTCAACACAGTAACACTAGTAGTTAAATCAGCCAGAAAAGCACAAATTGCACCATCACTAACATTATCACTAACAGGGTATTGTTTGCAATAGCCGTGGATATACCATAGGCAGCAGTTGATACATCTTGTGAGCTCTTGTGATTAGTGGAGACAAAAGCAATGTTTGGATTAGCAGAAGATGCATTAGCAAAGTTATTCTCAGACTCATAAACCTTCAAGTTGTTGAAGAGATTATCCAAAGTCATCTTAGGAAAGTCCTCCTTATTCCTCCACACAATTGTATGAATAGCCCATTCGGATGATAGACTCCTAATGAACTTCAAATTAATATCTTCTTGAAGAACCTTATAATCTACGAGACTTCAGTTGGCTGATAAGTTTTTGAAGTGTATTGTATGTGCCATCAATATTTTCTCCACTGAGAGCAGTGAAGGTTTCAAATTGATGCTTGAGCATATTCATCCTGGACTTCTTGGTAGCTTCATTGCCGAAATCTTGTCTCAAGAGCATTCAGTAACTCTTTAGCAGATTCATATTGCTCAAAATCCAAAGCATAATCATTGGGTATTCCCATGGAGAGAATACTGTGAGCCTTGATCTCCAGCTTTCTCTTAGCCTTATCAATTTCACTAACAATGGAAATTTCTTTGCCATCCTCACCCTTCTTAGGAAGAGTGTCTCCCTTTTCAACGACATCCCAAAGAGCATAGTCAATCATGCGAATGTATTGTCTCATTCGCATTCTCAGTTTGATACTCACCATGCTTGAGCATGGGTACCTTTGAAGCAGTCACCATGTGAGTTTCGTCAGACATCTTATCTTCTTTGAACAAAACTTAACTTAACCTCTTCTTGATTACAGTTTCTAGATCACAAGCTCAGATACCACTTGTTGATCCCAGTTGAGCAAACGATCTAATATAGAAACTGACTTAGAATAACAACTTATTAAGTATTATGCGGAATTTAACACTTAACCTTAAGAAGAAGAACAGTTAACATTCAACACCTCAATATTATTTATTAATACGAATACTCTTACAGTATTAGGGTTTTGCAACCTTGAAGTGTATCGACCTTAGATATAAAACTTACATCCTTCTAATCTAACCTAGAACCTCCTTTTATAAGCCAAGGAGTCCTATACATTATACAATACGTAACCTACAAGATAAATATCTTTTCCATATTTATCTAAAACAATAAACTAACCGACTATACAAAACACTAGCAGTAATTACAATATATCATCCGTGGTTACACATTACTACTAGCCGCGGTTATCTTCATCCGTGGTTACACTCTTCTGTCCGTGGTTCTATCAAGCCTGTTCGTGGTTCCAGTACTTAAAGTAATTCTTGATGCAAGGAACCTAAAACCCAACAGGCTTTATATGATCAAAATCAACCAATTGTAACGGATACCTAACAAATCCCTTAGATATAACCAAAGATTTCCTTATGCTTGTTGATCCATTAAACTCAAGCATGAACGTATCGTCCTTCCTGATACGAAAATCTTCTTTGTTTTGCATGACTACAAAATTTTTAACCGAATATATAGCACCCTCTTTTAACCTCAAGAAATTGTGAGCTACCGTTGCCTTGGCGGTACAATGGATAACATTTCCCTACATAAAAAGTATGTAAGAAAAATTGACAAACAACGACATTTGATAACTTTTTTTTATTACATATTGGCATTATTTAGGTTTTTCACACATGGATGTCAACATACTTTAGCATCAGACACCAAGAAATCAGTGCTCAAGTATCGGCCCGAAGGAGCATTTATATTCCACATCCTACAGAGCATCACTACGATCGTACCGGTCTCATCCAATTTCAATTCCTCCAGTAACAATACAGCATTTGGGCCTCCGATTTCTACAACCATAATTATAGAAATAACGGTCCTTTTTTACTTGTATGCCTACCCACAATGTCTGGGCAGATAATGGGTTGCAAGCCTTATTTATGCAGGTTCCATTTAGTAGTGTTTTAATTGTAGATTGATCCATATTCTTTGAGGGTGCAAATTGCAGCCCTTTGTGTTTCCAGCATTGAATATGTGTTTATTGTGAACGTCCGAGCATTCAAGCCAGGGATATCTTTCATTCAACTCGAGCCTCTTCATAAACCAAATTGAATCTGCATTGAATATGAGGGCCTCCTAAAACGAAATGAGTTGTAGTTATTTCGGTATGCATAGACATGTATGTACCGTACTTTTGGTTGTGCACAACCCCCCTTGCACATTAAATTAAGGGGGATAAGCTTTAAGTATTATAGATTCGTGTGTTGTGCGTCTTGGTTTCAGTTCTTCCTTCTAATAATTTTTTTTCCTCACACCCCTTTTATGTAAGTCAGTTTATCAATTTGGTTATCGGGTTGTTCATTTTATTTGGTTCGGTTAATTTAATTAATTTTTTTTGAGTGAAACCGAAAACCAAATCAAACTGAATTTAAATTGGAATAAATCGAACCAAAAATCAAATTTGAATTCGGCTTAATTGATTTTCGGTTTAACCGAATAAATCAAATTACATTTTATATATATTTTTTTGATTAATTATATGGTTTTTAGCAAAAAAATATATGTATATATATTTAAGCTTAACGAAAGTTATATTTATACTATGAAAGAGTTTTAGTTATTCTATTATGTATTTAAATATAGAAAAAATATATACTCCTTCTGTCCTAAAATCTCCATTTGCCTTTTAAGTCTTTCATATTCAACTTTACCTTAAGTAATTTTGTTTGTGTTATATTATATTAATGAAGATTATACTAATTAAAATATATTTAAAATCCAATTCATTCATATATTTTGCATTAAATATTATATAACACAAACAAAAATATTTAAAGTCAAATTTGAATAAAAAATACTTTAAAAGTCAAACGGGAACTATTATTTTGAGACGGGAGAATATATATTTATGTGAATTTGTTTATGGTTCGGTTTGGTTATATTTTGCAAAACCATATACAAACTAAAAACCGATATTAAATTCGGTTCGAATTAGTTTTGAAAATATTCAGTTCTTACCATTTCTTTTCGATTACCAATTCAGTTTGATTTTATATGATTCGATTTGGTTTCGGTTTTCATTTGCCATTTGTATTAACCGATTAGTCTAACACCCCAACTTTTATGCTTACAAGTTATAACAAATATTTATGGCCCAATTTCTTAACTTTTGTGGGCCTCGTATGATTCATTTTTATTTAAGCTGCTCTTTATACCTATCTTTGTTAGTTCTTCTGTGTAATGAAAGAATAAATTACTATGAGAGATGTTTTCTTTACCCATTTAGGTGGTTTAGCGGTCACTATAAAATAAATGACATTTTCTCACTAATAACAAGTGTTAGCAAAAGTATGAAAACAGTCACTAAATCCCATTTTGTGCTACTCCCACTAAAAAGAAAAGAGTCATTATTGAAAAGATCACTATAGGCCATTTCTTACTAAAGCTTTAATCAGCAAAGGGTCAAAGCATTTACAGACTAAAATATTTAGTCAGCAAAAGGTTTAAAATTGTAGTGTTTGTTTATCTTTTAATGACTAAATTCATTAGTCACTTTAGTCAGTAAAAGTCACCAAAAACATTTTTTTACCAAATCTGAGAATTGGTGTTTTTCCTGTATTTTCTGTATACAGCCATAATAATTATAGAATTTCAAAATACAATCATATTACTTGAAATATATATAACTGATACAATGCAATTCTGTTCATGATTTCTTAATCAATAGAACAAATTTGCTACAACACTAAGCATTCACTACACTATTTGATGTTGTTGCACTAACACCTGAAACATCTATCATATTGGCATCGAAGCTAAGTTGGCCACTGTTATCGGCTGCGTAATTTGAGTTAATCACCAACTATGTGAATTAAGAAGCACTTCAAGATGCCCATAAACAGCCAAGTAGACCTATATGTAAAAATCAAATTATGATTATTCAAATATCCGAACAGCCCCCAAATTATCAGATAATATATACATATTAGGTTTTATCACATTCTCAATATCCAAACATTACACACATGAAATTGATTTTAGAATTATCCTTATATAAACACACCATTGTATCCTTTGGTATTTTGAATTGACAAATCATGTATCTACAAACATGTAAACTTGGAACATATTAGGTTTTATGACATCCTCCCATTAACACTAAACAGTTTTGTTACTTTTGCTCAGAAAGAGGATGAAGTCAAAATTGAAGCAATTAACAGGCCAGACCAATAATTTGTTTGGTTGTTTGAGTTGTTGAAGGAAACTATTCTCAGTAATCCTCCTATTAACACTCTTAACAATTTTGTTACTTCCAGGCACCTAAAAGAAACCCGAAGAACAAAAGGCAATTCTAGTGATTATATTCATGGCACCCATCTACGCTCTTGACTCCTAAACTGGCCCACTTAAACTCAACCCAACCTAAACTGACCCGTAGTACATAAGTGACCTAGTGACCCATTTAAAAACCAAACCCAAGCTAAACTGACCCGTACTATAAAAGTGACCTAGAGACCCATTTTAAACAAACCCAACCTAAACTGACCCATTCAGGCTAAACATATTACACTAACTCTTAAATTTTACAATGTCAACAGATTGAATTGCATCCGAAAAGTTGGCAGTCTCTTTTTGTTCTTTTTAAAACTGTAAGCGATTTTTATTTTCAGGGATATCTAGATGAAAGAAACTGTACAAATGTAATAAAAGTCAACCAAACGTATCAAGCACATGAAAGTTAAGCTAAAAATGAAACGGTTCAACAAGAGAAAAGTAAATGACAAATTTGGTTAACGGAAGACAGTTAACCATACGTAGTTTAATACTTAGTTATTTGGTATTATCCAAGTGGCAGTAATCACTTTGGAAATGCACGTCCAGACAATCGTTAGATTCTAGTTCATCTTACTTGTATCTTAATTTTCTTTTTATGTAGGATCATAAGGAACAACAAGGCTGTAAACATATAAAATCATAAGGAACAACAAGGCTGTCAAACATGTTACTTTAAATTTTAATGAGTAATTTCTAGTTTATTCAAAAATTGTAAAAGTTTAATATAGCTTGCGTTTCACACAAAACAGGGGAGGAATTGCACATAACAGTGATGGCGTCATTTAGGCGAGTCATGCCCCTTTATAAGTTAGTCAATAAGTGTACTAGACAAAATAAAGAGCAACTACTTCATTCTACTGATATGGATATTGACCACTTGCCTCTTATATAGCAATAATACTAATACGTCTAATACTTAATCTGCGCAAAAAAGCATTCTGGATATGTGACCATCTATATAAAGAAACAAATGTGTTCATCACTTAGAGCCTTAAAAGTCAAAAGGACTTGATCCAAAATATGTGTATTCCCTGTTGCACATTTTCTAATATAAACATATTTTTTCACGTAAAAATAGGCACACATTTGCGAGGTAACATTCTGCACAAAAAATATGAAGTTAAAACCTTTCTAATAATGGGACCATGCTCATGTAAAGAAACAAAGGAGCAAAGATATATAGTTTAAGCTAGATAATCATACCACAACATCAAAAAATGAAGCATTCATTAAGCTTTCAGCTCATAAGGTATATCATACCATGTCATAGTTGACCTGCTTTACTCTGTTTCAACGAGAGATAAGAAAGTTTGTCCTAGAAATGAATATTAGGAATCAATTTAATGAGTATTAATCATGCATGATTATACCTTACAAATACTCTAAGTACATAAACAAGTACAATTTAGACAAAGTAATTGAGCACATCAGGTAATCTTTACTGATGTTCATAGCAAACGAGTTAATGCATTTACCTCTACCCCTACATGTTGTGCAACCTCATCAACGGTAGCTAAAACTTGTTACTTCCCAAATCCCATTTAGTTTGTGACATGAAACCTTTGCAGTAGGACAAAAATCTTTTGAGGTTTACGAGCATTACCCAATACTTTTTGTTAGTGCAAATATTACGATATTTAATCTATACAGTCTCGCTTGTTTTGATTGATGACAAACATGTAACTTGTAATACATAACGTAAAATGGACAAGTTACTCGTAATCACATTTTGTCTCAACATACATTCAACACCTCTCGATGTCTCAAGTCCTCTTATTGTACAACACAGGTTCGTACATGTTTGTTATGTGGCATTATGATCAAAACCCTTAACAAATCATTTAGAATGTTTAAAATACGCTTAGAGTCACTGATTATTTTAATAGGTTAACCATTCTGTTTCGAACCCCATTTTACATTTTGCATTCACAAGTGTTTTATACAAATACATCTTTTGTAAAATGTCTAACAAATATATAATTTTATTTGTACAAGTAAACTAACTATAATATTCATACAAGTACTAAAGTTTACTTACACTTGACAAAATACATTTTATTTTGACAAGCACTCAATTAGATATTTTATTTTATAAAAAGTAACTAGACATTTTATCAACTAGTTACATAATATATTTTACAAGTTTATTTTCATGAACATTTTAATCTAAATGTAAATGCATTTTTACATCATTTCATGCATCATCATATCTCTTTAATATCTTTAGAAGATTTGCAAGATCTTAGAAAGATTTGATAAAGATTCTTTTTGATTACCACTTTGGCTATAAATACCAACCCATTATTTTCTCATTTCTTCATCTCTTCCAACATACATTTTCTCTATCATTATTGCATCACTTAGATCTATAGATAACCATGTAGTAACATACATCAATCACCCTCACCATCACATGATCATAATGCTTCTCACATTCATCTTTGTTGTAAGCATATTTTACATTTTGATCAACCAAGGAAAGCTTGAAGATCTAGTCATCCTCATTCACCAAAGCATATCAACATATGAAGATTCAAGATCTCTTGTTATCCTCATTGATTGAAGATTTCTTATTTAAGAAGATCATTTAGATTAGTCATTCATATCCATTAGACATTTGTGTCATGGATCATCATTTTAAACATTAGTATATCATCACAACATTTTTCATCAACTTAGATTAAATGGTTTATGTGTCTGTGCCATAAAACACGAGGTTTGCTATGTTGGGCCATAAAACATAACGGGAGTGGTTGTACCCGGAAAGAACTCGACATCTAGCTTAGTGTCGGAAATATTGTATAGGCGAAGTTAGGTTAGTTCTACCTCGAACTAGAACCCGTTATTTAGCTTTGTACTGGAAAAAGTGTAATCGGCGATTGTAAGGTTTTCTACGCAGAGAAGGGAGCTTGTTGATCTAGTGAAGTAACTCTCGATTTGGGTACTCGGGGAGTGGAGTAGGGCGGAGAGGAGATCCGTAACCGAACCACTATAAATCCTCGTGTTAGGTTTGCACTTTCCTTTTTTTATGTCTTTACCTTTATAATTGCACTATACTATTGCTTGCGATGTTGTTTGATGTTTGTGTGACAACTTGGTTTACTATGCTTTATATTAGTCACAAACGATAATTGACACTTTCATATTATAATAAACTTTATAAGCGATTTGATACTAAAGATCTAAAGTTTTTAAATGGTAATGTATTCAACCCCCCCCCCCTCTACTTTTTCACAATTGGTACCAGAGCCTCGTAGCTCTTATTTTCAAAACAAATGGTTTTTAAAATGGAGCACTATCCATGTATCAAATTACCATTTAAGCGAAATATAATATGAAAAATGTTTTGCTAATTATACTTAGAAATTTTGTTGTTAAATGTTTACATAAGTCACGTTAGTAAAAATAATAACAAAATATGTGTATTATATTTTTTCTTTCAAATCTAGTAAGTCCTACACTTTCTCGCTATGCGTAAGTACATTTTTCATTCATTCTGTGGCAGACCACGGATTTGGCGGGACAAAAAAAAGGGTTCCTCCCTTTTAAATTTTTGGTTCCTTGGTCTGCACAGTATGCAGTTCTATGGCCAACTTCAAAAAAATCATAACTAATTAACCGTAAGTCCGTACGAGTCGAGCCACCTATCATGTTAAAGGAAATTGAGCCTACTTTCATTTAAAAGTACTCTCATGGCCTGAGTCTAATTTTAAATAAGTGAAATAGACCAAATACTATGATACGGGTACAACGCGTGTTCGGGGTCAAAGGAAACTTCCTTTTCTTCAAGCAAGTTTTTCAACCACCTAGGCAGTGAACCTAATCGTTGTAGTGTAGTATTAGGGTAAGCCTCGGGATTGATATCGTTCTCTAGGGGAATAGGAATGCTAGTGATAAATTACTACGCTAAGGTTGGGGTTGAGGAAGATTATTTTTTTTTATCTTTTTTTATATGTTTTAGAAAATAAAAGGTACGATCTCGGGGTATTGGATTTGGGGGGTGGTACTTCTACCGATTACTCTAATTATCTAATTATCTAATCTAAGGGGTAGTCTATGTCTATTGAAGTGTGCTCGTATGATGATTAAAAATATGTCTACCTAGATACTATTACTCCCTAGTTATCTTTTATTGATGGTTGAATTGTCACGTCCTTATTCTTAACGCGTTGTGTTTTCTAAGGTCGTGGGTGTGCTTTTATCCTTAACTCTTTAAAGCTACCTAAGGTTAATGACTACGAAATCTCTAGGATTCATAAACTTAACATTAAGGTTTTCTTTGGATTTGTAGCCTACAATTCCATAAGTAATTATAAACTAATGTTCAACAAAGATTAATCAAGCATTAATAACACAACGATGGCTTTAAGCACTCCTAAGCCAATTTACAATTAAGATAAGAGACAACCAATCAATATTCAATAATTAGGTTTCATAGATCTAAAGCAAACACACAAGTAAATTAGCCGGACATGTTAAACATGCAAGCATACACACATTCAATTGAAGACATAATAAAATCAAGGGAATAAATAACTTATCTCGATGTAAAATAGGGTATTAGAACCCTAAAATACTGTCCTAGACGGACTACAATCATTTTAGCTTTTTACTCCACAAGTCTACCTCTCTAAAAGTCTGAAAATCAAATTCTATATATAGAGTTACAACTGCGACGGCGTCACCTTTTAATTGTGACGCCGTTAGATCGCCGCCATTAGGGTTTCGTCTTGGCCAAGTCAACTTTGGGACGGCGTCACGTTGTGGTTGTGACGCCGTCTGAGTCTGGATCTAGGCCGTCTGAGGGAAAAGGTCTTCGTGACGTCCTACTCTTCAAAGCGCCGTCGGTGTAAAATAGCAATTTCACTCTGGCCGTTATAATTATAGGGACGACGTCGCCCTTTGTTTCTGACACCGTCGGGTACACTTCCAGCAGTTTGAGTGTCTTGATCTTCACTTTAGCCATTTTCTTCACATATTCACGCCTTTTCGTCCAAATAAGCATCATTCCAGCATTTTGCCTTCAAGAGACCTAAAAAGTGAAAAGGAACGAAATTAAGCAGTAATGGATATAAAAGTGGGCGATTAAGGGCTTAAATGACCCTTTAAAAGTGTACGTTTTAAATCCTTATCATACTACAGTATGTCCAAGATATTAAGTTTCACTTTAACATAAAAACTCAAATTTTTGAGTCAAGCAATTTAAGTTGGTATTCTTAGAACATTGATACAATTTCGTTTGAAACTAAATAATTTGGTAATATGTTTAAAGGAAACTAATCATGCTTGGTATACATCGTCATATTTAAACGCAAAATGACGAAAAGTGTTTTTCTTTTTATGCTATGCTAAATATGTTGTTTGCATACATGTTGCTTACTTATTTTCAAATTGTTGTTTACACTTGTTTGTTTGTATAATATAAGTGTCAATCTTGCCATGTCATTTATTCGCTTGTTTGTCGATTTCTTGTTTATGCACAATAGGACATTTGCTAGATTTTGTGCACTAAGATGGAAAATTGTTTTACCATCGCTTATAGACTTTGATCACTTTATTTGCATAGGTTATACTAACATCTCGCATAACTTATAAAATGTCATAACTCACTTAGCAATAAGTACTAAGTAAATTAGTCAAGTACTTTGAAAAATGAAGGTTTTAAAGAGTGTTTGGTACAAGAACAAAATAATGATGTATGATGTATTTTATGTATTTTCGCTTTCTAGGATGATAACTAAACTGAAAACAATGAAGTGAACTAACTTGCCGTGCAGGGGGATAACATTTTGATATTATCAAATTTTCACCGTTTTCACTATTTAGTGAAAATCGCTAGCCCCTATTGGAAATACATGCTCCCGTATGTTTATATGTGCGTTATTGCTTGTTCCTAACTAGAAATAATTATCTCCACATGTTTTAAGAAAAATTTCAGGATTTGAAAAAGTCCCTGACGGTTAAAAAACGACTCTGTGAGCCTTTCTGCACATCACGGATCTGATGGACCCAAAAAATTGGTTTCGTCTGTGTTAAAATTTGGTGCCGCCATATTCTAACTGCCGGACCAGACGAAACCAAAATTTGGGTTCTGTCCGTGTAAATTTTTGGTTCCGTGGGTGACCTGCA
Source organism: Chrysanthemum makinoi (assembly GCA_910596185.1). Classification (NCBI taxonomy): domain Eukaryota; kingdom Viridiplantae; phylum Streptophyta; class Magnoliopsida; order Asterales; family Asteraceae; genus Chrysanthemum; species Chrysanthemum makinoi. The sequence goes on along the minus strand of OU343224.1, from coordinate 124,281,601 downwards.
GGTATGTTTTTAAATTTTGTTTAATCCCGCACTCTAGTTCACTTTTTGTTACTAGAATTCTTTTTACTGCTATTCACTTACATTAGGATAACTTTTGCTCTATTAAACCATTAGGATATGCATTTCTCACCAAAATTTGAAAAATCTCAAAATCCACCCAAGGAACCTTTTCTTATAAAGGAAGGAACCCTAAATTTGGTTCCTTGCAATCCGTGGGTGTCTAGCTTCTAAGACTTTGCATTGATTGAAGTTCATTTACTGCATATCTTTCATATCTCACTCAACGCATCCTCAATGGATTGACTTAGGATGTTTGACATGCTCTTAAACACTTCCATCTCATTAGAAACCACCATCTTTGTATGGATCAACATCAAATCAAACACATTTCTCCATGAATCCTTAGTTCTATAAATTAACACATTCAGGATGGTCATTTTCACACCTTCACTATTACTTCTCCTTAAGCTTAGCATTTCTTAAAGCAAAATCAAAATGACTAAATCCTCAACCTCAAACAAGCCACTTAAGAAAACCACTAGGATTAGCGTTCAATCTTGACTTGAACTCTTCATCCTCAGACTCGTCACCTCTCAACACTCATCACCCATTCGAGATGAGAAATTTCTAAACTTAAGTACTCCAACTCTACCACCATAATCATCCACCATTATGACTACTTCACAACCATCCAAAACACCTTCACTACCAAAGTCTGTAACATATTGGATTTCATGAACACATCAAATCATGATTACAAGTAGGCGTATAACTCAAGGTTTTAGAGAGAGAAATAGTTAGAGGTTTGGGAACTTAGTGAGAGAAAGTAAAAGTATTATTATGAGCTCCAACCCTCTACCTTGGGAGGTAGAGGGTATTTATTGTTTCTTACATGAACGCCACCTATGGGCTGTGGATCAGGCATACAGTGGGTAAAGACCCGTCCGTCCTTCACGGTGTTACTTAACTAAATACTATCTAACATAAAACAACTACGACTACGAGCTTTCCAACAATTACATATGCTTGAGGTGACCGACACTTTAATAACTGGATTTACTAAATCCTAACAATCTCCCCCTAAGGGGGGTCACCTCAAAATACATTAAATACAAACAGATATTACATTAAGATTGTTCTTGGATTCTTGTTAAAGTTCTTTGCTCAGTAGCCCGTAGTCATTGATTCTTCATTTTTGCATGTTTGGTTAAACCAAGTGGAGGTCTTTAACTGATCCACGTGATAATGAGTTTTGAGCCAACATTGAGATCATCAGCTAACATAAATCTCTGACTCTTCCATTGTGGTGTTGACATTATGTGAAGTTGTGACTTTTGGACCGACATGCTCACATTCTGGATCATGAAATCGTTCATCGTAGTAGCGGAAGCTTTAGTTGATTCATGATATTTGCAAAGCAGCAAAATAACAGGCGAAGCATGGAGTGAAAATATCAGAGTCGTTGATGCACTTATCATGATTTCTTTAGAATTGAATGTGTTGTGTGAGCATGCGGCTATGGATTGACCTCTCCATTACGATCATTTTAACCGTCCGGCGTGCATACAATAGTTAGCAATAAACCGCACAAAAGTGTCTTTGATCACTTTCGTTGAATTGAGGTACACGGCCCACGGTTCCCCGTTGATCAAGTTACAAGTACTGCGCACTGCGTGATCAGGTATAATTCCAAAGAATCTCCTAACAGGGTTTCGCATGCTCTAGCTGTTCTCAAACCGAACGTCTCAAAGAAGACAACGGAGTGAGTGAACCAAATAATTTGAGATTCAGCTGATTGATGAAAAGAGATTTGAAAAACGATCGAATACTGCTCAATAAAGTGTTTTTGCAATACAACGAGGGTTTTTGAGAAAAATCAATTATCAATCATAAACACCTTTTATATTTGAAATATTAATACACAGTCGATGTGCTAACGAAAAGAATTTTTTACGCACAACGACCGGTTTTTCAAAGGTATTCGTCAATCCATAACCTGAACCAGGATTGATTCATAATTTTGAATCGCCCCATTTTTTCTGTTCAGTTGTCACATGGTTGATCTATTGGATAGATCTCACATGCCACCTACCAAGAGCTTGTTTTATGTTGGCTCTAAAAGGCTTTCCATCTTCATTGTGAATATGTTTGCATATCACTCAGATGTTCTGGCAATACCACAAGGATAATGCATAGGACTCATAAGATATAATCTCTCTTTCCACATTGTGTGAAACAGAGAGTCTTCATTGACAGTGTCCTAAAGAGATTTATTTGATGATCTCATGGCTTTAGACTCAATTGTGCGCCTTTGGTTCCTATTCCGGAGACTAGGGAGATGGTCTCCTTCTTCAATATCAACAATCTCTAAGAGAAAGTCGATAGATTATGTAGGTTCCCCGTGAGAATGAAACAAGTTCCTTTTAAGAGAAACTTGAATAGCTTGGGAAGTTGTAGTGCAGTGCGTCACTGGTTCCATGACGTCTTGTCTTCAATACCGGTGTTACCTTAGTAACAACCAGTAGCATATGTATTGAACCCGGTTTCTGCCCCAAGGTTGAATAATTAGAGGGCTATTTATTTTCACTCTTTTCTCATTCAATTCTTTTTCATTCTTCAACCCCTTCAGTGCTTACCGAGACTTCATAACTAGAACCTTGTTGGGTTTATTCCAGTTCTAGCTCTTTCGATCCGCACTCTTCCCATATCTCACTTTTCTCCTTTTTTCATCATACCTAAGGACTCAACACTATCTAGTGGATTGTCCCTTGGTAGATCCCTCCGGCTCTGGCGGGATCGTGGGAACGAATACCTAACCTAACCATCCTTATATCACCATACATAAAGTAAATTTGGTCGGTCTATTTGGTATTGTTCATCTGCCATTGGAACCAAATGAAAACCATTTGAGAATCAATCCAGATACTTGTGATAATTTATCAAAGCATTTTGTACCTGAAGTGTTTTTGATATTTTTAGAAAAAGAGCTCCCACTCAACATGTGCATCATGTATTTGAAATCGTTTTGGCACACGGAGGCAAGAGGAAGGATTCACTTCTTTGATTACCATTTTTCTAAAAGATATCAACATCACTTTCCTGATTAAAATTAGCATTTTTCATACTTTGTTAAGGGTATTTTTGGAAAGGATGTGGTTATCAAAAAGTTGCTCCCCCTCAATATGTGCATAGAGATTTGAAAGTGTTTTGCACATAATAGGGAAAACCTGCACTTTGAAACAAATCAATCACGTTTCAATCCTTTTTGGTTTGAAATAGATGCTCCCCCTCAACATGTGCATGTTAAATTAACAACTCTTGAAATCGTTTGGCACATGTGGGGAGGAAAGCTTGTAAATAATTATAAAACCATTTATCGAATTATCAGTTTAAATCCAATTTAAATCAAAAATTCTCCCCCGGTCACAATTTTCAAATCATTTGAGATTTGTGATCTCTGTAGATTTAAATTGATTTTGAAAGCTTTTGAGAAGAATTGTGACTTGCTTATGAAAACATTTAACCGATAAGGATCAAAGCTGAGACTTTAAACTCCAAAAACATGCTTGAGTATCTTTTGAAAACATGACATAAACAAATAACCTTTTGATTGAAATGAAATCATTCTCCCCCTCAATCAATGACATAAGTTGTTGATTGAGAGATAGAGATTTTGACCAATGTCAAGCCCAGATGGTTTTCAAAAATTGAGACCGAGTTATTTTTATTAGTTTTCAATTAGATAACAAATATTTTTCAGAAGAATTTTTAGAAGGAAAAATACTTGTGAAGGAAACATTTGTCGTTTTAGTGACAAACATTTGTTTTTAGAATCAGAGCATGAGATGGGAAAAATAAGATAAAGCATGACTCTGTTTTTTCTTAAAAAAAACGGGTTATAGACTGAAATAACTATAAGTCTTTGTTTCACATTCTCTCAAAATATATATATATATGTGTGTGTATATATATATATATATATATATATATATATATATATATATATATATGTACATTCAACAACATCTAAAGACACGTGTCACTCTTTGAATGACAGCACAAAGACCGTAGATATTATCGAATCAAGAAAAACATGACAAATTGACAATATTTTTGAAATTTTTGAGAGTTTTATATTTTTCTATTTGCTTTTTGTTGGTTTTGTAATTTTGTATTTTCTTTTTGAATAACTATATACAAGAGATGGATGAAGAAACACCTTTTACTCCTCTTCTTCCTCTTGAAGACGTTTAAGTGTTTCCGGTTGTAGACTCTTTAGACCAAGTCGTGGGAGGATAAACTCAAAACGTTCTTTAGGAAGAACTTTGGTGAAGATAATACCGCTAACGGTATTCAGTCCTCACGAAATAAAGTTCCACCAAACCATTTTCTACTTGCTCCCTGATGAAATGATGTCGAATGTCGATGTGCTTTGCTCTTGAGTGTTGTAAGTTGTTGCATGAGAGAGCAATGGCACTTTTGTTATCACAATATAGAGGGATTTTGTTGAATTCAAAGCCATAGTCAGATAATTGGGATCTCATCCATAGGATTTGAGCACAACAAGATGACATGGCTATGTATTTAGTCTCTGTAGAGGATATAGAAGTACTTATTTGTTTCTTAGAAGACCAGCTCACAAGCTTATCACCCAAAAACTGAGCACCTCCTAACGTGCTTCGACGTGTATCTTGACATCCCTGCATGATCGAGCATGCATAAACGGTCGTTAGTCACATACCGGTGGCCTTCGGGTACCAAAGTCCCATATTGATGGTTCCTTGGAGATACCGAAAGACCCGTTTAACCGCTTCAAGGTGCTTTTTGGTTGGCTTAGCCTGGTATCTAGCATACATGCAAACAACGAACAGAATATCTGGTCTACTGGCTGTGAGGTACATAAGGGATCCAATCATACTATGATATTTCGTTTGATCTACCATGATCCCTGAGTGGTCCTCATCAAGTTTAGTACGCTCTATCATGGGAGTGTCAACAGGGTCACAAGAATCAAATCCAAATTTCTTTAAAATCTCATTTGCATATTTAGATTGATTTATAAAAATGCCTCCGAGACTTTTTGAAATTTGTAATCCCAAGAAAAATGACATTTGTCCCATCATTGACATTTGAAATTTGGAGCCCATTTCCTTATAAAAACGGTCACATTCATTGGGGTCAGTCGATGCAAAAATAATATCATCAACATAAATTTGAACGTGAATTAAATGTTTGCCTGACTTTCTGGTGAACAATGTCGGATCAACTGCTCATTTGCTGAATCCAGTAGATAGAAGAAACTTTGATAGCGTATCATACCATGCCCTTGGATCTTGCTTCAAACCGTAAAAAGCCTCCTTCAAGCGATAGACATGAGTGGGATGCTCTGTATTAACAAAACCTTCATGTTGGCTGACGTATACGACTTTTTTAAGATTTCCGTTAAGAAAAGCCGTCTTTACATCCATCTGATAGACTACCATGTTCTTACTTGCAGCATTAGCCAAGAAGATTCTGAGTGCCTCGATACGAGCAACTGGAGCAAATGATTCTTCAAAGTCAATACCCTCCTGATGAGTGCTAAAACACACATCATTTTATAGCTAAAAATATGCTAAATCGGACTAATAACCATTAAATATGTCAAATTATATTGCAAAAATATTGTCTATGTGTTATTAGGTCTTGCAGATACAAGGGTTTGAAAACAAAGCAAAAACGGTGATTTTCGGATGAGTTTCAACGACATTTTCATATTTTTTGAGGTTCAAACGAAGTCGTAAAAATTATCCGAGCACACCATTGGAAAGAGCACGAAAAATCGAGTCAGATGGTTATTTTATGTGGAGCATCGAGGCAAAAGGAAGAAAAGTTGAAACATTAAACGGAGCTTGAACGAAGAATATTTTTAAAGATTATGGCTAAAATTGGATCAAGGAAAAGAGGGGTAAAAAGAATTAAATGCAACAGACTTGACACAAAAGAGCTCTTGGTCTAGTGGTTGGGTGCATGTCTTTCAAGCAAGAGGTCTTGGGTTCTAATCCCGCTCATGGCATATTTATTTTTTTTTGTTACATGCTCATTTTTAAGCCAAACGAAATTCAGGCCCACGAACAGAAGCCCAAAACCAGCTGCTGTGGCCCAGTCCAACAGTTGGCCCAAGATTCAAGTTAAAATGAATTGTGATAATGAAAGTGAAATGGCAAAATGTTGTCCACAGCAATTGAATGTTTATATCAAAGTGAAAATTGCAAATTTATCTGCTCTTGCCCCACGTGACTCCAACGTTCTTTAATTAAATCATAGTAGCGCGTGAAGATTCCTCCTCACCCACTCTCGCTGCTCCACTATTAGTCCAGCCAACAAAGATTAGACACGTGGCCACTAAAGAAAGGAATTCGAGGATAGAGTTTCGAAGGATCGAGATACATGATTGCATATAAATAGACACCAGATCCGAGGGTTATCATGTCACCAACACATTAATTTCACACACTTCATTTTTATTTTTAGTTTTAGTAGCTTATTTTCTTTAGCTTATTGCTTAAGCTTTTAGCTTATTTTTAAGAACTTATTGTACCAAATATTTATTGCTTATTAATGATAATGATGTTTATAGAGTTTACTTAAGTGCTTATTTTCTTCATCTCTTTCTTTCTTTTCTTTTCTTTTTCTTATCTAAATAAGCCATAATAGCTTATTAGCTTTTTGTGGTTTATTAGATTAGCTTTTTAGTGATAAGCTCTCTTATAGCTTTTTCACTTTAAGCCTTTTACATATCTTTTTATCTTGAATAAGCTCTTCCTTATAGCTTATTTTTAGATATAAAAGACTAGCTTTTTTTGGGTAAGCTTTTCATATAGCTTATTCAATAAGCACTTTTATTTTTAGTTTCTTTTCAAAAACTCTTTTATTTACTTAGATTTATTTTCTTTTTTAACTTCTTTAAAAAAAAAAAAAAAAAAAAAATCAAAAAAAAAAAGGTTTTAATCTTTTTATCTTATCTCTAGCTTATTTATTTAGATCTAGTCCTTAAATATACCCAACTCACGTTTAATCTTCGGATTTGAACCTCTTAGTTTTGGGTGGATATTGGATCTAATCTTTAAGCTTTTTCTTTGCTTATTTTGTTTAAAGTTTGGTACTTTTTAGATTAATAAGCTTTTCCATAGCTTATTTGATCCATAATATTGCTTATTAGTCCTAACCTTTGATAAAGTTGTGATCTTCTTAGTTTCTCATCATTTTCATCCTAAGGCGAGGAGCTTAAGGGTTTTATAAGCTTAAGGGTGAATTGTGAAATTAAGTGTGGAACATTAGAGATTATTAATTGGTAGCCTTTGGTTTACTTGGTTTGATTTTTAGAAACTTTAACGGGCAAAAGCCGTTAAGGATTTTAACTATTTAACCAAGTAGATTTTATCTAGATAAAAAGTAGGATTTTAAATATAAACCAACGTTGTGAGAAAAATCTACTTTTTAAACGGATAATTAAAGGTTGTTAATTAATAATTTTCGGATAATCGGTGATTTGAGTAGTTGGTTATTTTAACGGGCAAAAGCCGTTGGTATAATTAATTATTTAAAGTCTACTAATTTTTACCTCGAAAAATAATTGTTTTCAATATAAGCCAATGTTGTGAGGAAATAATTTGTTTCGACGGGTATTAATTACATAAGTGCTTTTAAGGAAAAATCCACACTTAATGAACTTTTCACCACACTTGACAAGCATAGCTTTTTATCATATATTGTTAGTCGGTATTATTTGTTATTAGTTTAATTTTTATCTCTCTTATAATAGTTGCTTTATTTATTAGTATAAAAAGTTTTAAAAATTAGCCTACAAAACCAAAAAAAAAAAAAACCAAAACGATAATCAAGCATCATTTTAAACGAAAAAACAAATACATAAAATTCAATTCATCTCTCGCCTAGGAATACGACATCCGGAAGGTTGATTATTACTTGTCCTCAAGTAGTGATTGATTCTTAATCGGGAATACAAAATTTTAAACGCCCTTGCATACAAAAGCGAATCATTTTGGCGCCCTTCAGGCGGGGAAGGTGTTACGATTTTTTGTTTTGTTTTAAGTTTGGTGCCTTGAAGAACCTTTTCTCCCCGAAAAGTTAATTTTTGCAAATTTTCAAAAATCCAAAAAATTAAAAATTTTAAAAATACAAAAATATTTTTTAATTAAACTTTTTCAAAAACACAAAAATATTTTCCTTTTTCAAAATATTTTCAAAAAAGCCAAAAATATTTTTCAAATCACTTTCTTTTTAGTGCATGAGCACTCGATCTTCTTCAAACGAATTAAATTCTCCTCTTTCAAATCCCGAAAGATTAATTAAATATAGAAATCGTTGTGATCCTTCACACTTATTTAATTTTGAAGAACTTAATATGGTTAATAATAATCAAAACATCAATCAGGAACCGCCTCCTGCGGGTCCATTTTATCAAAATGCGGGTCACGAACTCCGCCCGATGGAGGAGCTTCTCCAAGCACCTATCGAAGGTGTTGGAGATGCTATCGTCGTGCCAGCCATTCTAGCAAACCAATTTGAGATTAAAATTGGCTTGTTAAATCTAATAACAAGCATCTCATTCCATGGTTTTGAGAATGATGATCCACACTCACACATCAAAAGATTCACAAAAATCACACAAACTTTAAAGATTAATCAAGTTCCTCATAATGTGATAAAATTGATTCTCTTCCCCTTTTCTCTTGAGGGCTGCCCGGGACTTGGCTTGAAAAGGAACCTCCTGGCTCCATCACAACTTGGGAGGACTTAGTCTCCAAGTTCGTGAATCGTTTCTTTCCTCCCTCAAAAACAACAAATCTTCGAAATTCCATCACAAATTTTCATCAAAACTTCGGGGAGACATTTAGTGAGGCTTGGGATCGTTTCAAGGAGCTTCTAGCTAAATGTCCTCATCACGGATTTTCACCCCTTCATCAAATTGATACTTTCTACAATGGGTTGAATCAAAGTGATCAAGATTCACTTAATTACGCTGGTGGAAATTTGTTGATGAGAAACACCCAAAGCATTAACAATAATGAAAACAAAGCAAAGTTAGTACTTCAGGAACACACCCCAAGCTTCGAGTGCTAGTGGTAGTTCATGTCAAAATGAGCCCTAAGCGGCTCTTACCAAACAAATCGAAGCTATGGGAAAACAAATTGATAATATGCAAAAACCTTCTCATCCCGTTCATGCGTAAATCAAAGCTGCGAGACTTGTGGTGGTCATCCATATTAATAGTGTCAAGCGCGGTGGCTACACTCAAGAGGACGTATATGCTACTTCGGGGACCTTTAATCAAGGAAAACGAAATCTCTTAAGCTATCGTTCTAACAATTACCTTGGACCACCGGTTTAAATCAACGAACAATCAAATCAAAATCAATTGAATCAAAACAATCAAAATAATCAAAACAAGAATACCCAAAATCAATACCAAAATCGTCAAAATCAAGGTTATAATCAAAACAACCGTGGGCTGAATTTTAATCAAGGAAACAATTATAATCAAAACCAAGGATTTTATCAAAATCAAGGCCAGTTTTTAATCAAAATCAGTTTCAACCTCAAAATGCAAATCAAGTCCCAATTCAATCTTCCACGGATGAATTGTTGAGACAATTAATCTTGAAACAAAAACTCAAACCGAAATCAAGAAGCATTAAATGAAATCACGAGGCTACAATGAAATAATGCAAGAACAAATGGTCAAATGGCTAAATTACTTTCCTATGGAAATCAAGGTGGGCTTCCTAGCAACACCATACCAAATCCAGGAAAGAAAAAAAAGCTATAACAACACAAAGTGGTATTACTTTGGTTGGACCCTCATCTCCTTCACCTCCTCCTCCTACTTCTTCTTCTAAGGAGGTGGAGCGAGACCCGAAGACTACCATGGACCAGGTGCACGATTCATGTCCAGGAAGTACCGCACGAGTCCCACCTCCGGTTGTCCAACCCACCTAATCCTTCTCCTAATCGAATGAGATTCGGCGTAATCCTCATCAACCTCCAATTCCTTATCCATCGAGGTTGAACAAGGATAAGCTTCAAGAAAAATCTGATATTCAAATCCACAAGTTCTTGCAAATGTTCAAGAAACTTCACATCAATATCAGTTTTGCGGAAGCTTTAGCTCAAATGCCAAAATATGCTAAAATTTTAAAAGATCTCTTAACTAACAAAGAGAAACTTCTTGAATTGGTGAATACTCCTCTCAATGAGAATTGCTCACGTCCTCCTCAAAAGTTACAGAAACTTGGAGACCCTGGCAGATTCCTCATTCCTTGCGATTTTAGTGAGATAGAGATGCATGGCCTAGCCGATCTAGGAGCCACATCAATCTAATGCCTCTTTTCGTGTGGAAAAGTTATCATTACCAGATCTTACTCCCACTCGTATGACGATTGAGTTAGCTAACCGAACGGTTGCATACCCTTCGGTATAGAGGATGTCTTCGTACAAGTAGGGAGGTTTACCTTCTCCGCCGATTTTGTTATTGTTGATTATGATGTCGATCCTCGCGTCCCCCTCATCTTGGGGCGACCTTTCTTAAAAGCGTTTCGTGTTCTCGATGTAGAAGAAGAAGAGTGACTATTAGATCGGGGATGAAAAACTGGTGTTAAGTATTGCTCAAACCACGAAATATCCTCTTACGCAAGGAGAAGAATCCGTCAATCGAATCGATGTCATTGACACTTCTTGCGAGGGGCATTTTCATGAGGTGTTGAACGTACAAGTCCATTAACCCATGAGTGGCGATCCTACTCCCTCTTACGATGCTGCCGTTAAACTTCTCTCTACCCGTCTCTAACCTTCGGGGATAGTGATTTTCTCTTGGAGGAGAGACCGAGCGTTTCTTGCTCGATGACTCAATTTCTCCAGAAATTGATAATGGCATTCGATTCAGGGGATATTCTTTTCTTGAACAATTATTGAATGATGATGTTACCAAAGATCCCCCTCCAAAGAACTTAAAAAACGTTGAAACTAAAAAGACCAAAACTTCAATTGAAGAACCTCCTGAGCTAGAACTCAAGGACTTACCTTCTCACCTCGAGTACGCGTTTTTAGATGGTACGTCTAAGTTACCCGTAATTATCGCTAAAGGCTTGGAAGTGAAGAAAGGACAAGCTCATCAAGGTTTTAAAGTCTCATAATGAGCAATCGCTGGAAAATTTCGACATCAGAGGCATTAATCCAAATTTTTGCACTAATAAAATACTGATGGAAGATGACTTTAAACCGCTGTCAACATCAAAGAAGGGTAAATCCAAAAATTCATGAAGTCATTAAAGAAGAAGTTATCAAACTTCTAGATGCCGGATTGATTTACCCTATCTCGGATAGTCCTTGGGTTAGTCCCGTTCACGTCGTACCCAAAAAGGGAGGTATGACGGTGATTAAGAATGATAATAATGAGTTGATACCTACTAGGCTAGTTACGGGTTGGCGAGTTTGTATTGATTATAGGAAGTTGAATGAGGCCACCGAAGACCACCATTTCTTCCTTTTGGACCAAATGTTAGAACGATTAGGGAAATGAGTTCTATTGCTCTTGATGGATTTTTGGATACTTTCAAATTCCCATTGATCCCCAAGACCAAGAAAAGAACACCTTCACCTGCCCTTATGGGACATTTGCTTACCGTCGCATGCCCTTCGGTCTTTGCAATGCCCCGGGTACTTTTCAAAGGTGTATGGTGGCGATCTTTCATGATATGATTGAGAAACCATGGAAGTTTTCATGGATGATTTTTCGGTCGTTGGGGATTCATTCTCTTCTTGCCTCTCCCATTTAGACATGATGCTCAAAAGGTGCGAAGATACCAATCTTGTTCTAAATTGGGAGAAATGTCACTTTATGGTTAAAGAGGTTATCGTCCTCGGCCATAAGATTTCTAAGAATGGTATCGAGGTGGATCGTGCTAAGGTAGATGTTATTGCCAAATTAACTACCTACCACCGGTCAAAGGAATTAGAAGTTTCTTGGGTCATGCCGGTTTTTATCGTAGATTCATAAAGGATTTTTCTAAAATAGCCCGGCCTATGACCCATCTATTAGAAAAAGATACTCCTTTTGTGTTTTCTAGAGAATGTATGGAGTCATTTGAGCATCTTAAAAAATTAACAAGCTCCCATTCTTGTTGCCCCAACTGGACTTGCCTTTTGAGGTAATGTGTGATGCTAGTGACTTTGCTATCGGGCAGTCTTGGGGAACGAAAGAACAAATATTTTTAGCCTATACACTATGCAAGTAAGACTTTATTAAATGCTCAGATACATTACACCACTACGGAAAAAGAGTTATTAGCGGTGGTGTATGCGTTTGAGAAATTTCGTCCTTACCTTGTCTTATCTAAGACAATAGTGTATACGGATCTTTCGGCTTTAAAGTATCTATTTGCTAAACAAGACGCTAAGCCGAGATTGATCCGATGGGTTCTCCTCCTCCAAGAATTTAATATCGAGATTCGCGATAAAAAGGAGCAGAGAACCTAGCGGCTGATCATTTAAGTAGACTCGAAAATCCTCATAAAGGGGATCTCGATATGGAAATGAACGATAATTTTCCACACGAGTCCTGATATGATTTCTCTTAACAATGAAAATGAAACCCCGTGGTTTGCCGATATTGCAAACTACTTAGCGGGTAATGTGCTTGTTAAAGGGTTGTCATCCCAACAAAAGAAAAAATTCTTTAAAGATATTAAACATTATTTCTGGGATGACCCCTATTTGTTTAGAATCGTGCGATCAAATTATTAGGTGGTGTGTGGATGGGAAAGAAGCTATGGATATTCTAGAAGCTTGTCACCATGGTCCCACCGAAGGACATCATGGCCCGAACTACACCGCCAAGAAAGTCTTGATTGGATTCTTTTTGGCCACGATCTATCGTGATGCCCATGACATGGTCAAAAATTGTGACTCATGTCAACGCCAAGGAAAAATATCACAAAGGGATGAAATGCCTCAAAATTCCATCCAAATTTGTGAAATCTTTGACGTTTGGGGCATAGACTTTATGGGGCGTTCCCGTCTTCACGAGGGAACAAGTATATACTCGTGGCCGTCGATTATGTGTCAAAATGGGTGGAAGCCAAAGCTTTACCCACGAATGACGCCCGAGTTGTGGTAAAATTCTTGAAACAATTATTCTCCCGATTTGGAACCCCTGGCCATAATCATGATTGAGGTACACATTTTTGCAATGATCAATTTTCCAAAGTTATGGAAAAATATGGTGTAAAACATAAGCTTTCTACCTCGTATCACCCTCAAACAAGTGGTCAAGTGGAGGTGTCCAATCGGTGGTAAAAAAATTCTTGAACTTACGTAGGTGACATCGAGCTAAATGGGACAAATTAGATGACGTCTATGGGCTTTCCGTACCGCTTTAAGACCCCCATCGGGTGTACACCTTATAAGCTCGGTAATACGGAAAAGCTTGTCATCTCAATTGAGCTCGAGCACAAAGCCTATTGGGCTTTGAAATGGACAAATTTTGATCTCAAACCGGCGGTGATCACGAAAATTCAATTGAATGAATTAAATGAACCGTGATCAAGCCTATAGAATTCTTTGATCTAGGAAAAAGACAAAGAAGATACGATGAAAAAATCAAAAACCGAGAATTCCTTGTGGTGATCGTGTTCTTCTTTTAATTCTAGATTGAATATTTTCTGGGCAAGTTGAAATCCCGGTAGGCCCATTTCTATACTGAAGTGTTTCCTTATGGGACCGTCAAGTTATCCCAACCCGATGGTCCAAACTTTAAGGTAAACGGGCATCGGATCAAGCACTACCATGGAGGGGACATTCCTACCTTGGATGTCCCAGATCTCCATCTTTCCCCCTGGACAACTAATTCGGGGGCGAGTCAAGCTCGTGACTCGTTAATAAACAAGCGCTTGTCGGGAGGCAACCCGTGCTATCTATCTATCTTTATTTTTCTTCTAATAAGTGTGTTGGAGATTAGTGTGGGGTTGTGTTTCTTTCCATGTGTTTTGCGGGTTCCGTTTTGCTTGAAGAATCCCTATGATCCAGAAGACCTCCGTGCTTGTTTTCAAACCCTCCAACACTCGGTCTCCGATCATTTATATGTTATATCTTGGGATAACCCTTTGTCATAATTAAAAATGATTTTTCACCTTTCACACTTACAATTTTTTTAAACATTCGCCTTTTTCAATTCTAAGTGTGGGGTTCATACCCGTAATTTTTAAACATTGAGGACAATGTTAAGTTTTAAGTGTGGGGTGGATTTCTCGAAATATGACTTTTCCTGCTTTTGTATGGTCCCATGCAACCGTTTTTACGTTTATAAATTAAAAAAAAATGGTCAAAAATTGTGAAAATTTTTAAAAATTGAAGCTTTTGCTAGTCTTTTTGATTGAAAAGTTTGCTAGTCTCTTAGACAAGAAGCTATAAGAAGCGAATTCTAGCTCACAAGGCCAAGGATTTGCAAGTTTCCCTGAGTGACTTTAAATATGCATAACTTGATTTCATTAGACGAAGCATTTGCTAAATTAATATACGTTTTGAAACCTTGTTGACTTTCATTTGGTGAGAGTAGGAATAGAATTCTGACTTGACCGTGTTGAGCCTAGCTTGTTCCCTTTACTATAGATAATTTAATTATCGGCTAAGCATCCGCGGATCTCATTATTTGGGATTTTAAATTTGCGGGATCGAGAAATGATAGAGTTACTTATGAGTTTAGATGCTAAGCGTGGAGTAGTTGGTTCTCTTTAGAGCCATCGAAGGTACTTATGGCTTTTTGTTCCCACAAAATTGTTTCACCCCATATTTGTGAATAAATAATTAGAGATGTTGAGTTTTTGGCGATAGTTAGTTCTTTATTCTTCTTTAGAGAATCCTTGCCCATGAGAGTTGGGTACACATCAAGGTACTTGTCAGTGTTGGTGTAATAGACAACGATTCACGATAGTTTTGCGCTATTGTTATTGTTATAAAAGTCGTAGGGTTTGGAGTTTGGCACAAAAATTAACATGAAATAAAGCCCAAATGTATTAAAGTTGAAAATTCCAAAGCCATAAAAGTTTTCTATTTCGACGGTACCCCGTTGTCATGGACTTCTATAAAGGTTGAGGAAAATCCAAAGTCATAATAAGACTTCTGATAAAACGGTAATCCGGTTGAGTTAGTGGTTGAAAAGACCAAGGGCCTAAATTGCAAAAATGCAAATGTCTGAAATACGTGTTAAGCCAAACTTTGAATCCGGGAATGTCTAAATAAAGCCTCGTCTCGGACTCGTAGATGAGTTGTCTCGGTCGCCATAAAAGGATATTCTCCCTAAATCGGTGTGAAATTGGACCTTGATGTGGACCTCATTCTTGTATGCAATGATTTTCGATGGAAGATGGATAACTAATTATCGACTTAGCTTCATATCTTTATCGGATAAAAATTATGAAACGAGAGAAACTTGAAGAAATTCATTTCTCACCAAAATAAAATAAATAGAGGAAAAATAGGAAAATGGGACCAAAGGTAATTACACAAGTAACTTCCATGGGTAGTGTTAGCATCTAGAATCATATTTAACAATGATTTCGTTTTTACGCTTAGTTTGGGGACTTGTGAAAAATCAGGGACGATGTATTCTATCCGTATGGTCACTTCACGCTGTGTTGTGTTTCCTACTCCGTGATCCTAACGTGTCGTTTGAAAAATGTTGGAGTTATTGATCGACATGAAAGTTCAACAAACCGTACACATAAAGGAAAGTGCTTAATGATATATCTATATGAAATAAAATGGTTTTAAACGAGGCGTTTTCAAAGATAAAGATTTTTCTTGATAAACATCTTTCTGTTCTTGTTTGATGTGAGGGATTATTAGTTAAGGGGGTTTAAAGATTTTCTTTCACTACGTGTGTAATTAACATTGCGTGTGGGACCAACAATGGTTTTAGTGTGGGGTGTTTTGATGAGTGCTAAAACACACATCATTTTATATCTAAAAATATGCTAAATCGGACTAATAACCATTAAATATGTCAAATTATATTGCAAAAATATTGTCTATGTGTTATTATGTTTTGCAGGTACAAGGGTTTGAAAACAAAGCAAAAACGGTGATTTTCGGATGAGTTTCAACGACATTTTCATATTTTTTTGAGGTTCACGAAAGTAAGTAAAATTATCCGAGCACGCCATTGGAAAGATCACGAAAAATCAAGTCATATGGTTATTTTATTTGGAGCATCGAGGAAAAAGGAAGAAAAATTGAAAGATCAAACGGAGCTCGAACGAAGAATATTTTTAAAGATAATGGCTAAAATTGGATCAAGGAAAAGAGGGCTAAAAGAATTAAATGCAAAGACTTAACACAAAATGGGCTCTTTGTCTAGTGGTTGGGTACATGTTTGTCAAGCAAGAGGTCTTGGGTTCTAATCCCTCTCATGGAATATTTATTTTTGTTATATGCTCATTTTAAGCCAAGCGAAATTGATTACTGACGAGGAAGCCCAAAACCATTTCTGTGGCCCAGTCCAACAGTTGGCCCAAGATTCAAGTTAAAATGAATTGTGATAATGAAAGTGAAATATTGCAAAATGTTGTCCCCATTGACAATTGAATATTTATATCAAGTGAAAATTGCAAATTTATGCACTCTTACTTGCATTGACTCCACGTTCTTTAATTAAATCATAGTAGCGGCGTGAAGATTCCTCTCGCCCTTTCTCATTTGCTCACATTAGTCCGATATGAATTGAACCGCGTGGCCACTAAAGAGAATTGGGGATAGAGTTTGAAGGATGAGATACATGATTGCATATAAAATAGACACCGGATCCGAGGGTTATCATGTCACCAACACATTAATTTTCACACTTCATTTTTATTTTTTAGTTTTAGTAGCTTATTTTCTTTAGCTTATTGTTTTTAGCTTATTTTTAAGATCTTATTGTACTCAAATCTTTTTGCTTATTAATGATAATGATGTTTATGGAGTTTACTTAAGTGCTTATTTTCTTCATCTCTTTCTTTCTTTTCTTTTCTTTTTCTTATCTAAATAAGCCATAATAGCTTATTAGCTTTTTGTGGTTTATTAGATTAGCTTTTAGTGATAAGCTCTCTTATAGCTTTTCACTTTAAGCTTTTTACATATCTTTTTATTTTGAATAAGCTCTTCCTTATAGCTTATTTTTAGATATAAAAGACTAGCTTTTTGGATAAGCTTTTCATATAGCTTATTCAATAAGCACTTTTATTTTTAGTTTCTTTTCAAAAACTCTTTTATTTACTTAGATTTATTTTCTTTTTTAACTTCTTTAAAAAAAAAAAAAATCAAAAAAAAGTTTAATCTTTATCTTATCTCTAGCTTATTTATTTAGATCTAGTCCTTAAATATACCCAACTCACGTTTAATCTTCGGATTTGAACCTCTTAGTTTTGGGTGGATATTGGATATAATCTTTAAGCTTTTTCTTTGCTTATTTTGTTTAAAGTTTGGTACTTTTTAGATCAATAAGCTTTTCCATAGCTTATTTGATCCATAATATTGCTTATTAGTCCTAACCTTTGATAAAGTTGTGATCTTCTTAGTTTCTCATCATTTTCATCCTAAGGCAAGGAGCTTAAGGGTTTTATAAGCTTTCTTATTAACTAAAGTTTAAAGCTTTTTAGTCTTAATAAGCTATTTAGTTAATAAAGTCACAAACTTTATTAAATATTTGGTCTTATTAAAGGTTATAAAGAAGTAAACTTTAGGGTTTGATAAGTTTATAAAATGGGTGGTTTATTCGTCTCGTATATTGTAGATCGGGTTCTATTTTCCTTACTTTCTCTTTTAGCTTGTGGAAAAATGATGTTTGTTGAGCTTATTATTATTATCTTTGTTGGTTTACTTATGACTATTAGTGAGTAGATTTTTATTATGCTTGTTAAGTGATTGGTGAATTGTGAAATTAAGTGTGGAATATTAGAGATTATTAATTGGTAGCCTTTGGTTTACTTGGTTTGATTTTTAGAAACTTTAACGGGCAAAAGCCGTTAAGGATTTTAACTATTTAACCAAGTAGATTTTCTAGATAAAAGTAGGATTTTCAATATAAACCAACGCTGTGAGAAAAATCTACTTTTAAACGGATAATTAAAGGTTGTTAATTAATAATTTTCGGATAATCGATGATTTGAGTAGTTGGTTATTTTAACGGGCAAAAGCCGTTGGTATAATTAATTATTTAAAGTCTACTAATTTTTACCTCGAAAAATAATTGTTTAATATAAGCCAATTTGTGAGGAAATAATTTGTTTCGACGGGTATTAATTACATAAGTGCTTTTAAGGAAAATCCACACTTAATGAACTTTTCACCACACTTGACAAGCATAGCTTTTTATCATATATTGTTAGGTATTATTTGTTTAGTTTAATTTTATCTCTTATAATAGTTGCTTTATTTATTAGTATAAAAGTTTTAAAATTAGCCTACAAAACAACAAACCAAAACGATAATCAAGCATCATTTTAAACGAACAAACAAATACATAAAATTCAATTCATCTCTCGCCTAGGAATACGACATCCGAAAGGTTGATTATTACTTGTCCTCAAGTAGTGATTGATTCTTAATCGGGAATACAAATTTTAAAACGCCTTCGCTACAAAAATAACGAATCAGTTTTTTGCGCGTACCGGGGAAGTGTTACGATTTTTGTTTTGTTTTAAGTTTGGTGTAAGAACCTTTTCTCCCGAAAAGTTAATTTTGCAAATTTTCAAAAATCAAAAAATTAAAAATTTTAAAAATACAAAAATATTTTTAATTAAACTTTTCAAAAACACAAAATATTTCCTTTTTCAAAAATATGTTCAAAAAAGCCAAAAATATTTTTCAAATCACTTTCTTTTTAGTGCATGAGCACTCGATCTTCTTCAAACGAATTAAATTCTCCTCTTTCAAATCCGAAGATTAATTCGTAACAGAAATCGTTGTGATCCTTCACATTTATTTAATTTTGAAGAACTTAATATGGTTAATAATAATCAAAACATCAATCAGGAACCGCCTCCTGCGGGTCCATTTTATCAAAATGCGGGTCACGAACTCCGCCCGATGGAGGAGCTTCTCCAAGCCCTATCGAAGGTGTTGGAGATGCTATCGTCGTGTCCGCCATTCTAGCAAACCAATTTGAGATTAAAATCGGCTTGTTAAATCTAATAACAAGCATCTCATTCCATGGTTTTGAGAATGATGATCCACACTCACACATCAAAAGATTCACAAAAATCACACAAACTTTAAAGATTAATCAAGTTCCTCATAATGTGATAAAATTGATTCTCTTCCCCTTTTCTCTTGAGGGACTTGGGACTTGGCGAAAAGGAACCTCCGGCTCCATCACAACTCGGGAGGACTTAGTCTCCAAGTTCGTGAATCGTTTCTTTCCTCCCTCAAAAACAACAAATCTTCGAAATTCCATCACAAATTTTCATCAAAACTTCGGGGAGACATTTAGTGAGGCTTGGGATCGTTTCAAGGAGCTTCTAGCTAAATGTCCTCATCACGGATTTTCACCCCTTCATCAAATTGATACTTTCTACAATGGGTTGAATCAAAGTGATCAAGATTCACTCAATTATTTGCGGTGGAAATTTGTTGATGAGAAACACCTAAGAAGCATTAACAATAATAGAAAATAAAGCAAAGGTTCGTACTTCAAGGAACACACCCCAAGCTTCGAGTGCTAGTGGTAGTTCATCTCAAAATGACGCCCTAGCGGCTCTTACCAAACAAATCGAAGCTATGGGAAAACAAATTGATAATATGCAAAAACCTTCTCATCCCGTTCATGCAGTAAATCAAAACTGCGAGACTTGTGGTGGTCCACATCCATATTACGAGTGTCAAGCCGCCGGTGGCTACACTCAAGAGGACGTATATGCTACTTCGGGAACCTTTAATCAAGGAAACCGAAATCTCTTAAGCTATCGTTCTAACAATTACCTTGGACCACCGGTTTCAATCAACCGAACAATCAAAATCAAAATCAATTGAATCAAAACAATCAAAATAATCAAAACAAGAATACCCAAAATCAATACCAAAATCGTCAAAATCAAGGTTATAATCAAAACAACCGTGGGCTGAATTTTAATCAAGGAAACAATTATAATCAAAACCAAGGATTTTATCAAAATCAAGGCCTCGGTTTTAATCAAAATCAGTTTCAACCTCAAAATGCAAATCAAGCCCCAATTCAATCTTCCACGGATGAATTGTTGAGACAATTAATCTTGAAACAAGAAACTCAAACCCGAAATCAAGAAGCATTAAATCGAAATCACGAGGCTACAATGAAATTAATGCAAGAACAAATGGGTCAAATGGCTAAATTACTTTCCCATGGAAATCAAAGTGGGCTTCCTAGCAACACCATACCAAATCCAAGGGAAAATATGAAAGCTATAACAACACGAGTGGTATTACTTGGTGGACCCTCATCTCCTTCCCCTCCTCCTCCTACTTCTTCTTCTAAGGAGGTGGAGCGAGACCCGGAGACTACCATGGACCAGGTGCACGATTCATGTCCAGGTACCATGCAGAGTCCCACCTCCGGTTGTCCACCACTAATCCTTCTCCTAAATCGAATGAGATTCTGGCGTAATCCTCATCAACATCCAATTCCTTATCCATCGAGGTTGAACAAGGATAAGCTTCAAGACAAATCTGATATTCAAATCCACAAGTTCTTGCAAATGTTCAAGAAACTTCACATCAATATCAGTTTTCTTGACTTTAGCTCAAATGCCAAATTATGCTAAAATTTTAAAAGATCTCTTAACTAACAAAGAGAAACTTCTTGAATTGGTGAATACTCCTCTCAATGAGAACTCAGCGGTCCTCCTCAAAAAGTTACCCAAGAAACTTGGAGACCCTGCGATTCCTCATTCCTTGCGATTTTAGTGAGATAGAGAGATGCATGGCCCTAGCGATCTAGAGCCACATCAATCTAATGCCTCTTCTTGTGGAAAAGTTATCATTACCGATCTTACTCCCCTCGTATGACGATTGAGTTAGCTAACCGAACGGTTGCATACCCGCTCGGTATAGCGGAGGATGTCTTCGTACAAGTAGGGAGGTTTACCTTCCCCGCCGATTTTGTTATTGTTGATTATGATGTCGATCCTCGCGTCCCCTCATCTTGGGCGACCTTTCTTAAAGACGGCTCGTGTTCTAATCGATGTAGAAGAAGAAGAGCTGACTATTAGAGTCGGGGATGAAAAACTGGTGTTAAGTATTGCTCAAACCGCGAAATATCCTCTTACGCAAGGAGAAGAATCCGTCAATCGAATCGATGTCATTGACACTTCTTGCGAGGAGCATTTTCATGAGGTGTTGAACGTACAAAAGTCCATTAACCCCATGAGTGGCGATCCCACTCCCTCTTCGATGCTACCTCGCTTCTCTCTCCCGTCTCTAACCCGGGGATAGTGATTTTCTCTTGGAGGAGACCGACGCGTTTCTTGCTCTCGATGACTCAATTTCTCCAGAAATTGATAATGCATTTCGATTCGAGGGGGATATTCTTTTTCTTGAACAATTATTGAATGATGATGTTACCAAAGATCCCCTCCAAAAGAACTTAAAAACGTTGAAACTGAAAAGACCAAAACTTCAATTGAAGAACCTCCTGAGCTAGAACTCAAGGACTTATTCCACCTCGAGTAGCGTTTTAGAGAATGCGTCTAAGTTACCCGTAATTATCGCTAAAGGCTTGGAGAGTGAAGAAAAGGACAAGCTCATCAAGGTTTTAAAGTCTCATAAGCGAGCAATCGCTTGGAAAATTCGACATCAGAGGCATTAATCTAAATTTTTGCACTCATAAAATATTGATGGAAGATGACTTTAAACCTGTCTCCAACATCAAAGAAGGGTAAATCCAAAAATTCATGAAGTCATTAAAGAAGAAGTTATCAAACTTCTAGATGCCGGATTGATTTACCCTATCTCGATAGTAGTCCTTGGGTTAGTCTCGTTCACGTCGTACCCAAAAAGGGAGGTATGACGGTGATTAAGAATGATAATAATGAGTTGATACCTACTAGGCTAGTTACGGGTTGGCGAGTTTGTATTGATTATAGGAAGTTGAATGAGGCCACCAGAAAAGACCATTTTCCTCTTCCTTTATGGACCAATGTTAGAACGATTAGCGGGAAATGAGTTCTATTGCTTTCTTGATGGATTTTCAGGATACTTTCAAATTCCCATTGATCCCCAAGACCAGAAAGAACACCTTTCCTGCCCTTATGGGACATTTGCTTACGTCGCATGCCCTTCGGTCTTTGCAATGCACCGGGTACTTTTCAAAGGTGTATGGTGGCGATCTTTCATGATATGATTGAGAAACCATGGAAGTTTTCATGGATGATTTTTCGGTCGTTGGGGATTCATTCTCTTCTTGCCTCTCCCATTTAGACATGATGCTCAAAAGGTGCGAAGACACCAATCTTGTTCTAAATTGGGAGAAATGTCACTATGGTTAAAGGGTATCGTCCTCGTCCATAAGATTTCTAAGAATGGTATCGAGGTGGATCGTGCTAAGGTAGATGTTATTGCAAATTACCACCTCCCCACCCGCGGTCAGAATTAGAAGTTTCTTGGGTCATGCCGGTATTTATCGTAGATTCATAAAAGATTTTTCTAAAATAGCCCGGCCTATGACCCATCTATTAGAAAAAGATACTCCTTTTGTGTTTTATAGAGAATGTATGGAGTCATTTGAACATCTTAAAAAAATTACCGAAGCTCCCATTCTTGTTGCCCCGACGGGACTTGCCTTTTGAGGTAATGTGTGATGCTAGTGACTTTGCTATCGGACAGTCTTGGGGCAAGAAAGAACAAATATTTTCAGCCTATACACTATGCAAGTAAGACTTTATCAAATGCTCAGATACATTACACCACTACGGAAAAAGAGTTATTAGCGGTGGTGTATGCGTTTGATAAATTTCGTCCTTACCTTGTCTTGTCTAAGACAATAGTGTATACGGATCACTCGGCTTTAAAGTATCTATTTGCTAAACAAGACGCTAAGCCGAGATTGATCCGATGGGTTCTCCTCCTCCAAGAATTTAATATCGAGATTCGCGATAAAAAAGGAGCAGAGAACCTAGCGGTTGATCATTTAAGTAGACTCGAAAATCCTCATAAAGGGGATCTCGATATGGAAATGAACGATAATTTTCCACCGAGTCCACGAATATGATTTCTCTTAAAAATGAAAATGAAACCCCGTGGTTTTGCCGATATTGCAACTACTTAGCGGGTAATGTGCTTGTTAAAGGTTGTCATCCCAACAAAAGAAAAAATTCTTCAAAGATATTAAACATTATTTCTGAGATGACCCCTATTTGTTTAGAATCTGTGCTGATCAAATTATTAGGCGGTGTGTGGATGGGAAAGAAGCTATGGATATTCTAGAAGCTTGTCACCATGGTCCCACGGAACATCATGGCCCGAACTACACCGCAAGAAAGTCTTCGATTAGGGATTCTTTTGGCCCACGGTCTATCGTGATGCCCATGACATGGTCAAAAATTGTGACTCATGTCAACGCCAAGGAAAAATATCACAAAGGGATGAAATGCCTCAAAATTCCATCCAAATTTGTGAAATCTTTGACGTTTGGGGCATAGACTTTATGGGGCGTTCCCGTCTTCACGAGGGAACAAGTATATACTCGTGGCCGTCGATTATGTGTCAAAATGGGTGGAAGCCAAAGCTTTACCCACGAATGGCCTTGAGTTGTGGTAAAATTCTTGAAACAATTATTCTCCCGATTTGGAACCCCTCGGGCCATAATCAGTGATCGAGGTACACATTTTTGCAATGATCAATTTTCCAAAGTTATGGAAAAATATGGTGTAAAACATAAGCTTTCTACCTCGTATCACCCTCAAACAAGTGGTCAAGTGGAGGTGTCCAATCGTGGCTTAAAAAGAATTCTTGAACGTACCGTAGGTGAGCATCGAGCTAAATGGGCGGACAAATTAGATGACGCTTTATGGGCTTTCGTCCGCTTTTAAGACCCCATCGGGGTGTACACCTTATGGCTCGGTAATGGGAAAAGCTTCATCTCCCCATTGAGCTCGAGCACAAAGCCTACTGGGCTTTGAGATGGACAAATTTTGATCTCAAAACGCGGTGATCACCGAAAGATTCAATTGAATGAATTAAATGAACTTCGTGATCAAGCCTACGAGAATTCTTTGATCTATAAGGAAAAGACAAAGAAGATACACGATGAAAAAATCAAAAACCGAGAATTCCTTGTCGGTGATCGTGTTCTTCTTTTAATTCGATTGAAGATTTTCTCGGGCAAGTTGAAATCCCGGTCCGCCCATTTACTATTCTGAAGTGTTTCCTTATGGGACCGTCGAGTTATCCCAACCCGATGGTCCAAACTTTAAGGTAAACGGGCATCGGATCAAGCACTACCATGGAGGGACATTCCTACCTTGGATGTCCCAGATCTCCATCTTTCCCCATGGACAACTAATTGGGGGGCGAGTCAAGCTCGTGACTCGTTAATAAACAAGCGCTTCTCGGGAGGCAACCCGTGTTATCTATCTATCTTTATTTTTCTTCTAATAAGTGTGTTGTAGATTAGTGTGGGGTTGTGTTTCTTTCCATGTGTGTTTGCAGGTTCCCGTTTTGCTTGAAGAATCCCTATGATCGAGAAGACCTCCGTGCTTGTTTTCAAACCCTCCAACACTCGGTCTCCGATCATTTATATGTTATATCTTGGGATAACCCTTTGTCATAATTAAAAATGATTTTTCACCTTTCACACTTAGAATTTTTTAAACATTCGCCTTTTTCAATTCTAAGTGTGGGGTTAATACCGTAATTTTTAAACATTAAGGACAATGTTAAGTTTTAAGTGTGGGGTGGATTTCTATCGAAATATGACTTTTCTTGCTTTTGTATGGTCCCCATGCAACCCGTTTTTTCCGTTTTATAAATTAAAAAATGGTCAAAAAATTGTGAAAATTTTAAAAAAATTGAAGCTTTTGCTAGTCTTTTTTATTGAAAAGTTTGCTAGTCTCTTAGACAAGCTATAAAGCGAATTCTAGCTCACAAGGCCAAGATTTTGCAAGTTTCCATGAGTGACTTTAAATATGCATAACTTGATTTCATTAGACAAAGCATTTGCTAAATTAATATACGTTTTGACACCTTTTGACTTTCGGTGAGAGTAGGAATAGAATTCGACTTGACGGGCGTGTTGAGCCTAGCTTGTTCCTTAACATAGATAATTTAATTATCGGCTAAGCATCCGCGGATCTCATTATTTGGGATTTTAAATTTGCGGAGATCGAGAAATGATAGAGTTACTTATGAGTTTAGATGCTAAGCGTGGAGTAGTTGGTTCTCTTTAGAGCCCATCGAAGGTACTTATGGCTTTTTGTTCCCACAAAATTGTTTCACCCCATATTTGTGAATAAATAATTAGAGATGTTGAGTTTTGGCGATAGTTAGTTCTTTATTCTTCTTTAGAGAATCCTTGCCCATGAGAGTTGGGTACACATCAAGGTACTGTCGGTGTTGCGGTGTAATAGACAACTGATTCCGATATTCTTTGCTATTGTTTCTATTGTTATAAAAGCCGTAGGGTTTGGAGTTTGGCACAAATTAACATGAAATAAAGCCCAAATGTATTAAAGTTGAAAAATCCAAAGCCATAAAAGTTTTCTATGTACGGTACGTTTACCTTGTGTCATGGACTTCTATGAAGGTTGAGGAAAATCCAAAGTCATAATAAGACTTCTGATAAAACGGTAATCCCGTTGAGTTAGTGGTTGAAAAGACCAAGGGCCTAAATTGCAAAATGCAAATGTCTTTGAAATAAGTGTTAAGCCAAACTTTGAATCGGAGATGTCTAAATAAAGCCTCGTCTCTGGACTCGTAGATGAGTTGTCTCGGTCGCCATAAAAGGATATTCTCCCTAAATCGTGTGAAATTAGGACCTTGATGTGGACCTCATTCTTGTATGCAATGATTTTCAAGGGAAGATGGATAACTAATTATCGACTTAGCTTCATATCTTTATCGGAATAAAATTATCGAAACGATAAAATATGAAGAAATTCATTTCTCACCAAAAATAAAATAAATAGAGGAAAAATAGGAAAATGGGAGCAAAAGGTAATTACACAAGTAACTTCCATGGGTAGTGTTAGCATCTAGAATCATATTTAACAATGATTTCGATTTTTCGCTTAGTTTGGGGACTTGTGAAAAATCAGGGACGATGTATTCTATCCGTATGTTCACTTCACGCTGTGTTGTGTTTCCTACTCCGTGATCCTAACGTGTCGTTTGAAAATGTTGGAGTTATTGATCGACATGAAAGTTCAACAAACCGTCACACATAAAGGAAAGTGCTTAATGATATATCTATATATGAAATAAAATGGTTTAAAACGGGACGTTTTCAAAGATAAAGATTTTTGTACCTCTTGATAAACATCTTTCTGTTCTTGTTTGATGTGAGGGATTATTAGTTAAGGGGATTTAAAAGATTTTCTTTCACTACGTGTGTAATTAACATTGGTGTGGGACCACAATGGTTTTAGTGTGGGGTGTTTTGATGAGTGCTAAAACACACATCATTTTATATCTAAAAATATGCTAAATCGGACTAATAACCATTAAATATGTCAAATTATATTGCAAAAATATTGTATATGTGTTATTATGTCTTGCAGGTACAAGGGTTTGAAAACAAAGCAAAAACGGTGATTTTCGATGAGTTTCAACGACATTTTCATGTTTTGAGGTTCAAACGAAGTCGTAAAAATTATCCGAGCACACCATTGGAAAGATCACGAAAAATCGAGTCAAATGGTTATTTTATGTGGAGCATCGAGGCAAAAGGAAAAAAGTTGAAACATTAAACGGGCGAACGAAGAATATTTTTTAAAGATTATGGCTAAAATTGGATCAAGAAAAGAGGGTAAAAAGAATTAAATGCAAAGTTACTTGACACAAAAGAGCTCTTGGTCTAGTGGTTGGGTGCATGTCTTTCAAGCAAGAGGTCTTGGGTTCTAATCCCGCTCATGGCATATTTATTTTTTGTTACATGCTCATTTTAAGCCAAGCGAAATTAGACCTGACGAAGCCCAAAACCATTCTAGTGTGATCCAACAGTTGGCCCAAGATTCAAGTTAAAATGAATTGTGATAATGAAAGTGAAATGGCAAAATGTTGTCCACATCAATTGAATGTTTATATCAAAGTGAAAATTGCAAATTTATCTGCTCTTGCCCCACGTGACTCCAACATTCTTTAATTAAATCATAGTAGTGCGTGAAGATTCCTCTCACCCACTCTGTTGCTCCACTATTAGTCCACCAACAAAGAGATTAGACAGGCCCACTAAAGAAAGGAATTCGAGGATATTGAGTTTGAAGGATCGAGATACATGATTGCATATAAATAGACACCAGATATTATCAGGGTTATCATGTCACCAACACATTAATTTCACACACTTCATTTTTATTTTTAGTTTTAGTAGCTTATTTTCTTTAGCTTATTGCTTAAGCTTTTAGCTTATTTTTAAGAACTTATTGTACCAAATATTTATGCTTATTAATGAATGATGTTTTATGGAGTTTACTTAAGTTCTTATTTTCTTCATCTCTTTCTTTCTTTTCTTTTCTTTTTCTTATCTAAATAAGCCATAATAGCTTATTAGCTTTTTGTAGTTTATTAGATTAGCTTTTTAGTGATAAGCTCTCTTATAGCTTTTTCACTTTAAGCCTTTTACATATCTTTTTATCTTGAATAAGCTCTTCCTTATAGCTTATTTTTAGATATAAAAGACTAGCTTTTGGTAAGCTTTCATATAGCTTATTCAATAAGCACTTTTATTTTTAGTTTCTTTTCAAAACTCTTTATTTACTTAGATTTATTTTCTTTTTAACTTCTTTAAAAAAAAAAAAAAAAAAAAAAAGTTTTAATCTTTTTAACTTATCTCTAGCTTATTTATTTAGATCTAGTCCTTAAATATACCCAACTCACGTTTAATCTTTGGATTTGAACCTCTTAGTTTTGGGTGGATATTGGATCTAATCTTTAAGCTTTTTCTTTGCTTATTTTGTTTAAAGTTTAGTACTTTTTAGATCAATAAGCTTTCCCATAGCTTATTTGATCCATAATATTTGCTTATTCTCCTAACCTTTGATAAAGTTGTGATCTTCTTAGTTTCTCATCATTTTCATCCTAAGGCGAGGAGCTTAAGGGTTTTATAAGCTTTCTTATTAACTAAAGTTTAAAGCTTTTTAGTCTTAATAAGCTATTTAGTTAATAAAGTCACAAACTTTATTAAATATTTGGTCTTATTAAAGCTTATAAAGTAAAACTTTAGGGTTTGATAAGTTTATAAAATCGGTTGGTTTATTGTCTCGTATTGTAGATCGGGTACTATTTTCCTTACTTTCTCTTTTAGCTTGTGGAAAAATGATGTTTGTTGAGCTTATTATTATTATCTTTGTTGGTTTACTTATGACTATTAGTGAGTAGATTTTTATTATGCTTGTTAAGTGATTGGTGAATTGTGAAATTAAGTGTGGAATATTAGAGATTATTAATTGGTAGCCTTTGGTTTACTTGGTTTGATTTTTAGAAACTTTAGCGGGCAAAAGCCGTTAAGGATTTTAACTATTTAACCAAGTAGATTTTATCTAGATAAAAAGTAGGATTTTCAATATAAACCAACGTTGTGAGAAAAATCTACTTTTAAACGGATAATTAAAGGTTGTTAATTAATAATTTTGGATGTGATTTGAGTAGTTGGTCATTTTAACGGGCAAAAGCCGTTGGTATAATTAATTATTTAAAGTCTACTAATTTTTACCTCGAAAAATAATTGTTTTCAATATAAGCCAATGTTGTGAGGAAATAATTTGTTTCGACGGGTTTTAATTACATAAGTGCTTTTAAGGAAAAATCCACACTTAATGAACTTTTCACCACACTTGACAAGCATAGCTTTTTATCATATATTGTTAGTCGGTATTATTTGCTATTAGTTTAATTTTTATCTCTCTTATAATAGTTGCTTTATTTATTAGTATAAAAAGTTTTAAAAATTAGCCTACAAAACCAAACAAAAAAAAAACCAAAACGATAATCAAGCATCATTTTAAACGAACAAACAAATACATAAAATTCAATTCATCTCACGCCTAGGAATACGACATCCGGAAGGTTGATTATTACTTGTCCTCAAGTAGTGATTGATTCTTAATCGGGAATACAAAATTTTAAAACTGCCCTTCGCTACAAAAATAACGAATCATTTTGCAACCAAGCGAGCCTTGTTCTTTAATACATCACCATGCTCATCAAGTTTTACTTTGAAGATCCACTTTAGAGCAATGATCATATGCGGTCCAGGGGCAGGTACTAATTCCAATACATCTAGTCGATCAAACTCATGAATTTCTTCTTGCATGGCATTGAACCGGCTGTCTTCATTCATGGTTTAGCGTCTTTTGGTTCGACCTTGGATAGTCACGGGTTGAAGAAGCACCATAGGCATCGGTTGCAAGTTGTTCACGGTGGATCTCTTTTTGGATGAGAGGGATTTCAATGATGTTGTCAATTGATGATCATGTGTCCATTTCTAAGGTGTTGTTGCGTGTGGTTGTTGTTGAGGCTGAAGTAGTAGAGTCGATTTCTCACGTGAGATGGCTCGATGATGATTCAGAGCAAATATGTTTTCAGGGGCTTTTGAGGTACCAAGGGTATTATCTCCATCATAGGTGCCAGACACAATTTACATGATGTACACTTTCGATGATTGATGATTTGTTGATGGCAGAGGTGATCGGCGGGCTCTTGACTTAATGACATAGAAACTAAAGGGTTAACTTCATTGTGAGGATAGGGCTGACCTCTTTTGATGGAATTGATAGATCATTAGCAATTGGCTCACAGTGTTCATCAAACATTGGATCAAGCAATTTCTTTAAATCATCTTAGAAGGGTACATAAGAGGATTCTTTGGTGAGGATTTGAAATACAGGGTAGGCCGATGAAAGGACTACTTG
Source organism: Chrysanthemum makinoi (assembly GCA_910596185.1). Taxonomy (NCBI): domain Eukaryota; kingdom Viridiplantae; phylum Streptophyta; class Magnoliopsida; order Asterales; family Asteraceae; genus Chrysanthemum; species Chrysanthemum makinoi. The sequence continues at coordinate 124,251,470 of OU343224.1, read as the reverse complement.
ATGAAGGTTGAGATCTTGGGTCGGAAGCTGGATTGTCACAGAGCCATTTGCCGAACCTTGACTCATGAACGTGGCGTGAATAGTTTCCATGATATCACCGAGTTCTTTTGTTGTAGATTCGGTAACCCTTCACGTTTGATGCATAACCTACGAGAAATTCAATGTCACCTTAGCTCTTAATTAACCTAAATCTTGACCTTCATTCGTTTGGATAGCACAAGCGCTGCAAACCACACGAAGGTAGGAGATCAGGTTTTTGGATTTATGAACAAGTTAGGTATGGAGTTTTCCATGAGATGTGTGTGTATGAGGAACGATTTTGGGTGTATAGCGGTGGCAATGGCTTCATCCCGGAGAAAAATTGAACCTTTGAATAAATTAGCATTGTTCTTGCGGTTTCCACAAGAGTTTGATTTTGTCTTTCAACTCTGATTCTGTTGAGGGAGTTAAATGGAACACTTCTTTGATGATTGATTCCAACACTTTCATAAAATTAACTTAAGTCTTTGTTAACGAACTCTGTGCCATTGTCTGTTGGAACAATTCTAACGTATTGTTAAATTGAACACGAAGGCGCTTGACAAGTTTGATGATGACATCGGGGTTTCATCCTTTGTCCTCAAAAACTTTACAGTAAATGAGTAGTCATCAACAAGCTAAAATATATTTCTTCCCATTCGTTTCTTGCACTCTCATTGGTCGCTGGAAATCCATATGAAGGGGTATCACGAGAACTTCCATTCTCGAGTTTGTGGGTTTGGGTTTGTGGGCATATTTCTTTCTTTTCCCAATTGGCATCTGAACGAGATGATCTTTCATACTTTCCCAGGTAAGCCTCTTACAAGATCCTTTACTGGAAAGATTATTAAGTGTAGGGGTTCAAGTGATTGAGACGGCGATGTCATAACCATGATTTTGTTTTTGAAGCCTTTGACAACAAACATATTGGAGAAGACTTCATCATGTCTTCGATAGAGATGGTGTATAGATTTGAACCGAGTTCCTCTTACTTGTTCCACACAATCAAGTTCTCTAACGAAACAAGTATGTTTTCTAAAAGCCACTTCTAGATCGGAATCCGCAAATTGACCAACGAGAAAACAAGTTATGACCAAGACCTTCAACATAATATACCGGAGTTACACTATTGCCAACAACATAGTCTCCATAACCCATAATATACTCAAATAGTCGTTCCCGAATCTACTTGATCCGATGAATTTACTCCACGAAGTTCATGAGCCACGAGCTATCTCGGTCATATGCTTGGAACACACGAACCGGTACCACGAACGATTTTGAACGATTTGAACGATCTGTAGTTGGTTTATGACAAGAATGGATAAGCTGGATAATTGGGATCCTCATGCAAGAATGGGTTCCATTTGGTTAGTAACTGATTGGAACACCACATCGGAAGTAGAAACAATGGATCATCAGGGAATAGATCTGATGCTAGTGGTATTTGACCTATTCAAAGTATGTTCACTTCTTAAAGGAATAGTTCTACCAGTAAGCATCCATTTTCTAATGGGCATTGACTTAGCAAATTTAGGGCAAAACTCATTAAGATTAAACTTACGGACAGTAGGTATCCATTGATAACCAATATTACTAAATTTTCTTCACGTAGGTTTCCAATATTTTATAACTTTCTTTCGCCTTTGCCTTTTAGCCTTCTTAGCTTGATTTTTGACATTAACAATTTTAAGCTGGGCATTTCTTGACATTAAGCAAATTATTCACACCACATTCATGATCGTAATAGAAATCAAGCATCATCATTACATGGTTTGCGAGATAGTAGTAGAATTGAATTAATTACAATGCGGCTTATAGCTAATACTAGAGTCAACACGATTCATTTTATTCAACTCAAACTTAGTGTTCCTAGGGTGATCTTCTACTCTCTTCCAATGCATATTCTTAGCTTGCGAGGTCCTATCTTGCTTTGTATTTCCAGGCTTTGACCGCTTGCTTTTTATGTCCTTGATTACTCCATAGGGGAATTATGGGAACATTAGTTGGTTGGGCTACTTTTCATTCTAAACTAGATGTTGCATGGATTAGAACTACTTGAAGGCACTTTAGAGTTCACTTTCTTATACGGGCATAGAATGGGTTGCATACTTGGAACTAGGCATAGAATAAGGCATCCATGACTTTATCTTTTGGCACCTAAGGATTTAGGACATGTTGCTATTAAACATTCTAATGCTCACGAGATCGTTTGGCCCGAATGCAAAGCAAACCTAATTTCTCTATCAAGTGGCTTATTTATGTAATCCTCTTCTACAATCTCTCGGAGACATTCTAGACTATCCTTAAGGTGAGCGAAATAGTTATGAAACACAAGTTTGTTATTTCTAAGATGAGGAGGAATGTATTTAACATTCACAGTATATTTAGAGTCTGCAGATGACTTTGATGCAACATTCTCATTAAAGATAAGTGGCATTTTCCTTTTCCCGACTCTTCGATTCTCAATTTCCTTTTGTGAAGCGTTATTTTTTTTCGTTATTCTAGTCACGAGTGACTTTCATTGAATCATATAACTCTTTAAAGTGTCGTTTAACTTTTTCATTTTCTTCTAGAAAACTCTCATTTTCCTTTTGTAAAACATTAACCAAGTTTTGAAGATGAAAAGTTTGAGAACGAGAATCTAAAGAGGAGGAATTTGGGAGCCATTCATGTTGTTGTTTTCACCCTAATATGAAATTTGGGCTTTTAATTTTCTGATCGTGTTACAATGAGCTTGAATTTGTTCGTCACGTTTGTTTATTTCAAAAGTGCATCAAACTCTGGAACATTTGAGGATGTCTTGATGTTTGAGGTTTTGACATTTTCCTTGAGATGTTGATATTTTTAGTTGCAAATTAAAATGTTCAACTTCTAGCTTAGAAAAGTGTTTTACCAATTATGCGTGAACATCTCGATCAATTTTCTCATTTAGTTCGAGTTTTGTTTTCAAGCTCAATGAACGATAATGGGAACTTTCAAAGCAACAGATAATTCATGAAATTGAGAAGCAGTAATAAAATGCTTAGTAACAGTATAAAACACATCTTGAGCCACACAACTTAATACTAAGTTCTCATTTAGGATATGCAAGTTCTTCCTTTCAATTTCATTATATTTGAGTTCCAGTTCATAATCATTGACTTCAACAATCATTGCATCAAATTCCTTTTCCATTTCTTTAATATCCGGAGTTTATCCTCTTGAAGACTTTCAAATTGACCTTTTAATTATTTAAAGAAAGGCATGACCTCAGTTAAATAGCATTATTTAGTTTGCTCAAAACCCCTTTCCCCTTGATTTATCCCACAGTAGGTGTGATTCTCTTCGTACATGTCTTCTCAAAATCAACGAATAGTTGATAAACAACATATAGGTTGATTAAGGTCTTGCTATTAGTGGCAATAGTTCTAGGAACTAAATGCATTGGTGTATTAGGGTATACATGGCTACGGAGCTTTTCCTAAGGGGTGTTTGTTTCAACAAGTACGTTTGCTTTTTGCTTATCCATGTCTTTCTTCCAAAAAATTTGTTCGGTGGTTAATTGAGTTTGAGGCTTAAACACATTGGGGGATCAATTTTCTTTGTGTAATCATGGGGTTTGATCGTTATGTTATTCTTTTTACACTTAGGATCTTCTAATTTCTTATCCATTTTCTCCCTAGAGGCATCTTCTAATTTTCTATCCTCTCTTCGTGCTTCAATACATGAAGGTGTTTGCCTAGGCTTAAGGATCTCATTACCATCATATCTGATCTTATGGAAAGCTTTAGCTCTTTTACAATACCGAGGTTGGATTTTCCTCTACAAGGGAATCTGTGCTTATAAGCTTAAGACTCTACACTTAGTGATCATGTGAGCGTCTGAATGGTGTTCCCTTTACATACAACTTATTTTCAAGCTTGTTTTTCAAAGTTTTAGATTAGAAAAATCATTCAAAAGTTTTGATTCCTTAGCATTGAATTCTTGTTTAAGCACTTTAACATTATCTTGAAGCTCTTGCTTTTGCTTAACAATTTTAGAAAGCTTTTCTTCTAAGGAGTTTAACTCTTGTTTTAACACTTCTTCTCTAAAATTACTTTTTCTAATAATTGCACGCATTTGGTCATCCATTTCCTGCTCACGGCTAGTTAACTCAAACTTAGCAAATTGTTCATAAATAGCAACTTGTTCTTTATAGGCATTGATTCGAGATAACAGAGATCATCAGGGCACATGCAGTGTATTCATCAAAAACATAGTCATCATTGACTGCAGAAGATACATCACTTGGTACAATCTCACTTTCACTTTGTGTCACATATTAATCATGTGGGACAATGTTACTATTACCCTTATTATCAATATTTGATTCATAAGTTTCAAGAGATTGTACCGTTATGTATCTTTGCTCCATCAACTCATCATATAGTTTTAATACCTGCGAGATGATTGATTCTTTGGATGGACCAGACTTGTTGTGGTGAGAGACCTTTGGAGAGACCATAGGTGAGATGCTAGCCATGAAGATTATTGTCTGGCGATGGAGGTTCATCATCGACATCAGAATCAAATACATCACGATGCAACTTGAAAGGCATTTTGATGATTGTGAACTGTTTCACGAATTGGTTGCTCATCTACATCAACATCATATGTCTTAGCATTCCCTTCAGCAAGAAACAACAACTCCTCTTCATCCAAAGTTGCTCCATTATCTGACTTGCACAAGCAACATCTTGTCTCGAAGTATGCATTACGTGGGCGTTTTGGAGATGTCGATTCCTTCATAATATGTCCCTCACCACCACAGATTTGTAGCATTTGATTGGCTTTGCTTGCCCTTGATGGACATTTCTTCCAGATTCATATTAGCCACATATCCTCCACCTACTCCAGTATTACCATAACCTGCTCCAATCATTCCTTGTTCATGCCGCCTTCCTTGCACATTACGCACCACTACCTTACCATTTGACGATTTGCTTGATTGTGTGGGATTGGATCTTTTTCTGAGTAATTTTGTGTGTGGAGTGGTATTCATACTGACTAACCATGAGAAACGCTTGATTGATGAAGTTTTCCATGAGTGTGTTTGAGTGAGGCTTATATCTTTGGATCAGAATGAGCTTGTAATTACCATTACCCGTGGGTATGACTTGAGAAGCTTTGGTAGTAATTCCAACATTGGTGTAAAAGTCATTGAATCATTTGATGAACTTGTTTCTCCACTTTTAGATTTGAATGTTCAAGAATCCTTCATTCAAACATAGCATGCCTCATTCGAAGAAGGAAGGCATACAGTTGCTCATAGTCGGTGTTCTTCAATCCTTTGGTTAGCTTCAGAGAGGTGACAAATTTGTGCCATTCGGGATTCATGTTGTTCACAAACTTTGAGTTTAGTTGAATATTTGGCATGGTCATTTTGATGTTCCTCATGTCATTTACAAGCTTGTGGAATCCTGCGTATTATTCATAGATACGTTCTTGGTTGCATCTTAAAATGCTCAAATTCATCATACGATTGTGTGATTCTCTGTGTCCTTGGTTAGTTCAAAACGAGAGAAACATCTTAACATTGTCCAATCGCTTTAGCCGGTATTTTGTGATTGATCACTTGTAAATGTCATAGGTAAACCCGAAGTACGATGTTAGAAGCCTGATATGCGCATGGTATCTCTTCTTCTCTTCGATTGAGTTCATCATACATTTTAGGTTCGTCCATCCCTAATATCATTAGTGCCATCGGCAGCGGTATGTGTAATGTAGGTTGTCTCAACTTGTACGTTTCCTTCATCAATTGACTTGAGAATGTTGACTCCATTTTCTTTTCCAAAACTTGATGCATACAATTAGTTTGAGCCCATGAGTCATAGTCGATTACTTCAAGCATAGGTGGACGAGTATCGATCCGGTATGAACGTCCTCATCACGAAGAATGATGTAGGTATGTTGGTATACATGATTCACGTTTCACATGATTTTAAAACTCTATGATTAAACCGGAAATAGATTCTTTATGGGATTTCTTGAATCAGAGAAACCGTATTAGAAACAAAATCAACCAAGTTACTTTATAACCCTTGAAACAAGTCGCTAAGTCACCAAATTAAGCTAAGTAGCAACTCGCTAAGGCTCAAATCGTGATCAAATTAAGCTAGACACAATGTCGCTATGAACCAAGTTGCTAAAGCGACAAATGCGCTAAAGCCGACAAATCGCTAAGAACAACTCGAAGATAAACAGTAGACAAGTTGCTAGGAACAACTCCACAGAGTGATCAAGTAAGCTAAGGTAACTTCATGCCATGGCAACAAGACAAGTAAGCTAGAAATAATAAAGACAAATTATTTCGTCAACAAGTCGCTAGCAGTGGTGTCTCCACTACTTTGTCTTTGTTGTCGTCTTGTCTCAATAGACAAGTCGCTAGGGCTCAAAAGCTACCACTGAACTACAAGTTTCTACCAACTTCAGGAAGCGAAGTAAACTCAGAAAATTTATCCGAGAACCAAGTCGCTAGGAAGAAAAACTTAAACATAACCATTTTCAATCCAAAACAAGCTCAACCACATTGATTCAAGCTTTCCAAATCAAAACCCAAGCACTTACAATGATTCTAAACACAAAAGTACACTCAAAATTCAAACTTTAACACAAGAAATGATCCAAATGATGCAAAAACCACTAAACTTAAACCCAAAACCATATAAAACCACTAGAAATCCAAGGATATGTAAGAGAGATGATCAAACCATGGCTCTTGATACCATTTGTAACATATTGGATTTCACAAACACATCAAATCATGATTACAAATAGGTATAACTCAAGGTTTAGAGAAATAGTTAGGGTTGGAAACTTGAGTGAGAGAAAGTAAAAGTATTATTATGAGCTCAACCCTCTACCTTGGGAGGTAGAGGTGATTTATAATTTCTTACATGATGCCACCTATGGGCATTGGATCGGGAATCTAAGTGGGTAAAAACCGTCAGATCCTCACGGTGTTACTTAACTAAATACTATCTAACATAAAACAACTACGACTACGAGCTTTCTAACGATTACATATGCTTGAGGTGACCGACACTTTAATAACTGGATTTACTAAATCCTAACAAAGTCTCCAAAACGTGTACCTATCAAACTTTGTGCAACACCACCAACATCTCCTCATCTGTTTGTGGATGACTTAGATGACTTGACACCTAGACTAACAAATCCAGACTCATTATTTGCAAAGATATCATACACAAGTCTAACATATGACTATAAATATTTTTTTTATATCTACATGTTTTACCTCACTTGGTTAACATGAAAATAATGTGTCATCCTCCAAGACGATAAGGATTTACATCGATTCATAACTCACGCATTATGTTAAAGATGTATTATCAAGTCTTGCTATCCTTGAGTGCAATCTAAGCTCTATAATCTCAACAAGGTAGGATTGACAACTTAAGTATTTCATCCGAATTCAAGTATATGTGACTTACGATTATAGTCATTAAAAGTCATATCTGAAAAATCAACACCCAAGTATTTTAACAACACATGTTAAAACATTAATCCTAAAATGAATCAAACACTTATCCTATCTCAACTAGAACACTTATCCAAAACAAACAACCCATTGTGGCACTTATCCCTATTTGACACCTACTATCCCTCTTTGACACCTACTATGGCACTTATCCCACCTTGCCACCTTCGGTGACACTTGTCCTAACACTCTCCCCGATCAGGGAAAATCAAATGTCAATAGGTCTTCATCCTTGAACATTTACCACTTAAGCTCACTTGTTCTTTCACCATTATCTCATCACATTCACCTCGTGATATATCTCAGTATAAGCTTCACAAACATGACCAAAACTTCCATACTTCACCTACTAGTTGTACCAACCAATGAACCATAAGAATTAGTATCTGTACTTGTTGTGTTCAACATCTATGGACAAATAATCAACCTAAGCACTCACATAGCACAACAAACCTCTATATCACCACATCCTTATTTAGATACACTAGAAGACCTACCACCTAGATCAACCAATCCACCATCCTTACCATCATTTGAATTCGTTAAGTGCATTGCTCAAAAAGCCCTTGTGTCCAACACTCGTCTTTGAGTCACATGTACGTTGAACAAACTCGACCATACTTTCCCACCTATGAGGACTTAGCTGATTCATTATGGCTAGAACCTCAACTATCAAATGAGCATGATGCTCCCGGTAACTTTTGTGTCAAATTCCACTAGGTATAAGTAGTACTACCTTTACAAATTATCAAAGTATTAGTAATACTTTGTCGTTAAACATCTGCATAAATTTCGTTAAACGTTAAATCAACATTTTAATAACACATGTTAAATTGCAATCTCAAAGCTAACATCATACACCCCGAGCAACAATGACTCTTGAGGAGTATACATAAGAAACTTGAGTGAATTCCTCTTGTCATCATCTAGTGAATATAATCTTGAGACCAAGTATATTTAGGATAGGACGATCCGATTCAAACACTTTGGCTTCATATTCAGGAAAACATGATGTTTTGAAAAACATTATGCCTAAGAAATCATTCGTTAAGTTTTCATCTTGTTAAAAGGATATTGTATATCCTATGCATCATCTCTCCTTCAGACATAAATGTTTGTGTTACAATAGATTTCATTACACCTCATTGGCTAAATGATATTGAAACAAACATCTACAAGTTCTATGAAGTAGCATATCCAATTCATCTTGTCATACTTATTTTCATAAGCATGATAAATGTATCCCATGGGATAATCTCATTTGTTGAAAGATACTATTTGTATCTATTTCCTTTCAAGCATACATCATAACCTAACCTTGCTCAAACCTTGTGCACATCCAAGATTAAAACTTCACATCTCTAGAGCATAAACAAGATCGATTAAAGTTGGTAACCTTACTTAGATTCTTGTTGAATAAAAATCCAAAAAGCTTTCTTGAGAACGTTCTTAATTTAACATATTCCATTCCTTGGTCTTAGATAATCAAATCACATAAAAAATACACACTTCAAGTCAACATAAAAGATGTCATCCATTAGATCATACAATTAGCTATGTACCTTAGATTCTAAACACAAGATTAAAACATATTGTTTGTTTTCTAAAAGTCAAAACACCATAGTTAAATTTTTTTGTATATTATGACATCTTCATCACCTTAGTTATATTGCATATTAGTTGAGTCACATTAAGCTAAGTATTGGTAAACTATCATCTTTTATACACTTTAATAGGCAAAAATAGGAGTTCCCATCTTTCTACTATGAGAATGACTCTTTGGAGAACCTTTAACACTAGAAACTCAATTTGACCTAACGGTTGAATTGCTTCCATGAGAGAATTTAGGTATGTGGAATCACCCGTAAAAATGTTCGTGTTTAGCCTTAATTGAGCAGCGCTAGTAATTGTCTCATATTCTTTCTCCAACTTGAAAAATATGTTTTCCTATACTTGCCTAAAGTAAGTGTTAAAATAATGATAGTTTGCCTCGCCTCAGGAATACCAATCAAACAAGTAGAAGATGTGACTTTTCTTCCTATAGTTTATTTAAACCACTTGCATTACATATACATGTGTTGATTACATGTTCTTGTTTAAAAATGATCAATTGTCTTGACATTTTCTTTGTGTTTGATATCTACTTGATTAATTGTCAAATGTAAAAAACACTTGAGGTTTTATTTATTTGGATGCTTATACTTTATGTTAAGCGTAAACATGATTTGCATGATATTTAAAGGTGAAGCAATTATGTCCCTTGTATGATGTTTCACATGATTAACGTGTTACTTGTGAACTCATAATATGTCATTTTGTTATTGATGTATCCATATTTGAAAGCTATTGTCTTTTGTTGACATTCCTTAAATCTATGCATAAGATGGTCTAAATGATATATGCTCCTAAATGTTATAATTTAAACATGGCTTGCATGAATCTCCCGTCTTGCTTCTTTTGCGTCTTTGTCACACTATTTACTTGCTACGTGTGCACTTATAATTTGTCAAAGTGATTTTGGTACGATAAACTTTTAGAAGTCTTTTTATCCTACAATATAATCACATAAATTGTCATACTTACTTACATCTAAGTATACTTAAATGTATAAGACTAACGACAAAACAATCTAAAAATAAAATGTCTTGAATAATAAATTCTTTCATAATATGATTGTTTGTCTTGATGCTACCTTGTTGTGTGGTGATTTTTTTGTCTACTAAGTGCAATGTGTTATTTTTTATTATATAAGATGTTGTCATTTTTAACATCTTTTGTCACTAACAAATATGTTTAGTAGGTTGATAACAAATTATTTGTTATCTCACTTGGTTCTAACTTTTATATGCTCATTTTGCATAATCCCATTTATTGCTACGTAGATTAGTAATATGCTTTATAGGACCCCTACACTTGCGTATAATTTTAAAGCATATAAAATTAAGTTTTAGAGGCTTGGCTTTTCGTATCTTTCAATCGACCTCTTTCCAAATCTCATTATTAACTTCCGCTTTACAAAAATTGCCTCCATCACTATTTAGCTACAATAATACTTTAATTATATCATCCTCTCCACCTCCTATGGGGAAATCTCATGCCTCATCATACGATCATCTCGTATTAATCGAGAAAGAGGTAGTGTGACTTTAAGGATGAAGTTCATTGTATGCTAACCATCATCCATAAAACATCACTAAGCTCATCTTTTTCGTTAACCCGAATAACCTCCTAAACACTTTGTTGGTCATTCTTTATTTGATACATTACACATTATGTTGGATGTTCACCAATTACGGGGGAGAGTAATCCATTCACATAATTGTCTTTAGTCAAATTTTTTGTCTCTTACACCCTAAAATACCAACACACAGGTAAACACCACTTAGCTAAAATCAATTCACGAAACCACAACTAGTTCAACCTTTTTAACCTTATATAACAATTTTGCTCCAATACCTCATCAAGTGAAAAACGCATCATGTGTTTTACAAACTTCTTCATTTCCACAATCAACAAATCTAGGATTTTCCTTAAACTAGCACCTTACAACTTCACTATCTAGAACACCATCATAGGATCTTATCCTTTTCTCGCAGAATATCATGCATTTCATTGTCGAGTGCAAGCGATATATATTAATCAAAACCGCCATCCCAACACTTTTCAACCGCTTGGTCTATCCAACTCTCTCTCATATGATGTCATTCTCATCCTCATATAGGTACTTTTTTTGGTACATATTGTCTTCACTTCTTTTTAATATCATAATCGTCCATGTCGGTCAAAACCATGTTAATACTATCTCTCCCATTGTCACCAAGAATAGGTCATTTTTATAATTTGTGTCAATCAATGAACGAATTTATCTTCATGTTATCACTTTTATATTTATGCATTTTCATTGGTATCTTCATTCTTAGATAGAACGCATTATTGATTACTCTTGGCTAGAAGCATATAAGAATTTGATCAAAACAATAGGTTGTTAGCATCAATAAATCATTCAAATCATAACCCTTATGCATCATTGAATTGCAATGTCTATTCATATTTTTTTTCTTCCACTTAGTCTTGGTCACTTGACATTACGAAAGGATCGCATGAGTACATATTTTTTATATTTTGGCCCTTTATACATCGAGTTTCTAACTCCTTAATAGTTTTTCCTGCGTTATCACCACCACATTCCATCACCATTTTCACTAATCATCACCACCATGGATTAGCGACAACTTACACTTTATAAATCTTGAGTCAA
>OU343224.1:124123100-124239572 GCA_910596185.1 Chrysanthemum makinoi | reverse complement strand
CAAATGATGCTATATTTCAAACAAAATCTATCAATTTATCAATATGCTAAATAAGTAGATTATATTGAGATGTGAGATTTTCAAAGCTTACATGTGTCCTAGCCAACAATGGCTTGCTAAACACCACAAGTAAACCACCTGCCTAAAACCAAATTTCAACCCATATCCATCATCGCATTAACCAATATCCATTTCCAAACCTCGCTTAACCAAAAATCTTCTCTCCTTGACTTTTGTTGACCAAAACCAAATATGCTTGAAATCGCTTGCTTACTAAAAGCTATAATAAGCTTTAAATAAACTTATTTGGGGACTTAAAATAAGTCGTTAAAGGTTCGATATAAGAATGTGAAATCGATTTGCAACAAGTATCATGAAAATAATGAAATTTAAGTAAAACCCTAATTAACACTTGAAAACATATTATAATGATCAAACTACTTAAATTCAATACAAGAAAGCTTTAAGTTACAAAATTAGGAGACTAGCTAAGATAATTTAATAAAAACGACATACGTAAATTTAAAAAAACTAAGTACCCCCCCTCATTTGCTTCTCTTTCTTCTCTTTTATACCCAAAAAGCTTCCACGTGTCCTCTGAGTGAATCCCACTTGGTTCTAGGACCATTGGATGTCTTGAGTGCATTTTGGCCATTGAATTGGTTTTGGCGGGAAAAATGGATATTTTTCCAGCTGGGGAGTTTGAGTGTTAGGTGGAAGAAGCATTTAATGATCTTTGTTTGGTTGTTGAGGGGAGTTGATAAAGGGTGAAAGTGTGAGTCGGGGGTAATGATATCCGGTAAGCTGGTTGAGCAAAGGGAGAGTTAAGAAACAAGGAAAAGGGTGGGTTGACCGGGTCGCTTTGGACCGGCGTAATAATGTAGAGAAGGGGGGTCAAATCGCGTGGGGTCAATTGGCAAGGTGGGTCCAAATGGTTTTGACAAGGTTAAAGGTCCAAGGGTTAGGTTTAATAATACAAGGACTTGTTTTGTTCTGAAAGACCAAGGACCAACGTCGCCATTCCTCCAAAGTTGTTTCAAGCGGACCAAAAATGGACAAGCTTCAATAGTACAGGGACCAAAATAGACATTTTCAAATTTCCAAGGACTATTTTTGCCAATTTTGAAACTCAAAGGACTAAACTTGTAATTTCTCAAAACTTTTGATATTTTTCACCAAAGGACTAATTTTGACAACTTATGATTTTAAAAGGACCTTTGGTGACTTTTCTTTGAAATAAGTGCTCGTGGACTATTTACAACTTTTGAAACTTGGGGACTCAAACTCAATTATAAACTTAGCTCATTTTTCATCCGATTTGTAGACATTTTGTATCCTAAACATATAAAATGCAATTTTGAGATATTTTCAGATTTTATGCATTTCTCGAAAGCATTTTTAAAATTTTGCATTCAGATTTATCCAAAATGATGAGTATTTACACACTCATCGTTACATTGTGGGATATTCATTTCATAGTAAGGCATACAGAGTTTACAATTTATCGCTAAAAGATTGAGGAGACTTTGAACCAAGCGATTTCTAGAAGACAAGCCAAATGTTCAGGATCGTGGTCATGTTTGGTCTTTTGACCTTGATTACTTAATTGATTATTTGTGTTATTCTAGACATATGGCTAATCAACATGCAGGTACTCAAGAGTCTCCAACTAACAATGCAGATACTATGGATGCCGACCGGACAGGAGTTTGAAGATGATGAACAACCCATTGTAGTGCCTTCTTTCTTCCCTAACAATTTTACAGGTGACACTTCCAAAGTTACTTCTGATGAGAGTGAAGACGAGTCCATTATGCGAGGACCTTGCTAGGCTAAAGAAGCAGGAGTATGCACTAATCTAGAAGTGAAAGGAATGCCAGGAGAATGAAAGAGAAGCAATCAAGAAAATAAACATTCGCTGAACGTGATCCGGTTTCTCCCTATCACCACCACAAGGCTATGTCGCTTCTACTCCCATTTCTACTAGAGTGTCCACAGACTTGGAGATCCTTATACCCTCGCTCCAAGACCCTCGTGATCTTGGTAATCATCAACCAAAGCCGAGTCTTCACCTCACCTTCCTATGATAATGATTTTGAACCAACTGTTACTAATCTTGATACCACCATTGATGTAAACACCATCATACGAAAAGGATTCACAATACTCATCCACAATCAAATATTATTGGTGATCCTAGTGCACCTAGAACAAGGTACCGTGGCAAGTTCTAAATATGGTCAACGTGGCTTTTCTCTCTTATGTCTCAAATCAAGAGACAATCACACGCACTATGAACATTGTCCTGTTTGCTTGTTTTCTCTCACAAGTGGAACCAACCGTTACTCGTGCTCTTGAAGACAAGTGGCTTGAGGCAATGCAAGAAGAGATGCAACAATTTCAAAATCAGCAGGTTTGGATATTGGTACCACTACCTGATGGCAAGTATGCAATTGGGACTAAATGGATTCTGAAGAATAAGAGAGATGCAATGGGTGTTGTCATTAAAAACAAAGCAAGATTAGTTGCTCGTGGTTATAGACCAGAGGAGGGGATTGATTATGATGAAGTGTTTGCACCTGTGGCAAGAGTTGAGGCCATATGAATATTCTTGGCTTATGCATCTTACATGGGATTTATGGTGTATCAAATGGATGTTAAAGGTGCTTTTCTCAGATGGTGAAATAGAAGAGGAGGTTTATGTCACTCAACCTAAAGGATTTGAAGACCCGATCATCCTACTCATGTTTACAAGGTTGTCAAAGCTCTCTATGGACTACATCGCACCACGAAGCTTGGTATGCTAGGATTTCATCATTTCTCAAGCATGGATATCGAAGAGGTGCCATTGATAAAACACTTTTCCTGAAGAAGAATTATACAGACATTATTCTTGTGCAAGTGTATGTGGATGACATTATTTTTGGATCCACAAAGGAAGCTTGGTGCCGGGAGTTTGAGGAGCTTATGAAGGGAGAGTTTCAGATGAGTGCAATGGGGGAGTTGACTTTCTTTGGGTCTCCAAGTTCGCAGAAACCCGATGGTATCTTTATCAGTCAGGACAAATATGTGAGGGACATCTTGAAGAAGTTTGGTATGGAGAGTGTCAATTGCCACTACACCTTATGAAGCTCCAAAGACAAAGACCAACACCAAGTAGAACCACCGTGAATGTTCATTTATATAGATCTATGATTGGTTCTTTGATGTATTTAACAGCTTCAAGGCCCGATATTACTTTTGCTGTGAGTGTTTGTTCTCGACATCAAGTTACTCCACTTACTTCCCATCTCAACAGTTAAGAAGATCTTTAAGTCCCTCAAAGGCCAACCTCATTTAGGCCTTTGGTACCCAAAAGAATCTCCATTTAAGCCGGAAGCATATAGTGATAGTGACTATGCTGGTGCAAATCTGGATAGGAGGTCCACCATTGGAGGTTGCCAATTCCTTGGAAAGAGATTGATTTCTTGACAATGCAAGAAACAGACTATTGTGGCTACCTCCTTACTCCATGAAGCAGAAAGTGCTGTCGCAAGAATTGCTGTGGGACAAGTTCTTTGGATACAAAATCAATTGTTGGATTATGGGTATAACTTCATGAACACAACAATTTTATTGATAATCAAAGTACCATATGCATTGTTAAAAATCCAATTTTTCACAAATAACAAAACATATTGAAATCGTGCACCACTTTATAAGAGATGCATATGACAAACATTTAATAAAAGTGGTTAAAATTCACACTGATAATAATGTGGCGATTTGTTAACAAAGCTTTTAATGGACCAAGGTTTCAACACCTAGTGGTTCATATTGGTATGCTTAACCCTTAACCTGCAGTTTAAGGGGAGGCATAGGTTCGGGGAGGCATAGGCCTCGTGGGGAGGCATATGCCTCAGGGGAGGATTTGTGTACACTTTGCATGTTCTCTTTGCATGTTTTTATGTACTTTTGTTTGATTTAGTATGTATACCTTTGCTTGATTTTTTTTTCTAACACTAACCATCTGATGTAAATTTAGTATGTTTGTTCTTGTTTGGTTTGTGTGTTTCCTGCGGTCTGCTTTTGCAGTTTGCCTACATAGTAGGAGTTTATGATGCTTGGAGATGGATATGTAAGCTTGAAAGTTCATTTCTCTGATGCATATGTATTGAATAGAGCACATATTATCTATCAAGACAAGTTCTGAAGTTAAAGATGCTCATTCATTCAAATTACGCTTACAAATTTATACACAGATTACAATCAACTTCAAAAGGAAATACAAGGACTACTAAACCTATGCTGCACACTAGCTCATATCATCTATTCCTACAGCTTTTGGATATGTATGATCGCTCATATCTTCCACACTAGCTGCTGGATATGCATTTGTGAGGACTTGCATAACCACCCATTCCTTCTATCTTGATGGTCGGATATGCATGACACTGTGACGACGAAGAAGCTAAGGATCAAAATGGGAAGGATGGATTGATGAGAACGATGATGATGAAGATGACCACATATGTCCTTTGTGCTTCATCCTGATGACACCAAAGCAATCCTTCCACCTTCCTTAACTCCTTCCTTTATACGATATATGATGATGCACCAAAACATGGCGCAGAAGAGCTAGCACCACTCGAAGTTGGCACAAGGCCTTTGTTGAGGTTGAGGTGCCGAGGTTGGGAGTAAGATGTTTTCTTCAGTGGACCCATCGAGTCATCAGAGACTCACTTGGATTCACTTCACTATCATCATCCAAGAACTAAGAAAGGGGATTTTAATGGTCGTGGGTCATATGGATATGGAAAGAACTGAGGAAATCATCGGATGATGATGATGATGGAGAAGAGGTTGGATTAACAACCTCTAGTTTATTACTCATGGTTGATTATGGTTAATTTTGGGGCATTGATGAATTTAGGGTTTATGATGGAAATTGGGGTAATTGATGAGAGTTAAGAGTGCATTGGGGTTTGTTTTATAGGACGGTTCAAGGCTTAATGGTATTTAATGCGAGTTGGGTGGAAAGAAAAAGATATTTACTGAAGCTTGAATACGGAATTGCTTCTGCTGATTGTATCACTTGCATTGACTATTGTTTCTCCGGTTGGAATTTGAATTGGGTAACATCAAGCATTCCACGCCGGGTCAACAACTTAATATATTTGACCACAATTAGGGAAACTTCTACTTATAAACTATTCGCATATCTTCGTCTAATAATAACTGATTCTCTCTTTATTTGATTCAAACACACCTTCAGTTGATTGAATCTTCACCTATTATCTAAAGTTCTCATGGCACTTCAATTCAAGCATGATCATAATAAAGCTTTTCTCGGGAAGCTAAGGGTGATGAGTTGTACAAACCCATGGTGGAATTCTTAAAGAGGTCCAAGATTCATTATGCTTTAACGCATTCTCCGAAAGTGATTTATGAATCGTTGGTTAAACAATTTTGGGCTGCATCAAAAAAGAGGAATGATACAGAGATTGTAGCTATGGTTGACGGCACGTAGTACATGCATGAGGAGTTGATCGAAGTCGACTTCGATTGAATGATGAGAATGGGGTTTATCATTCAATGCTGCAAGCTACTTGATGGGCTAAAGCGATTGGATATCAAGGTACAAGGACGTACATGTGGTTAAAGAATGCCTTTTTCCTATGTGGAGGTTTTTGGTTCATACATTGCTTCAGTGTTTAAGCAATAAATTAGGAGGATGGGACCAATTTTCTACTCAATTGGGATGTGGTATTATATGTCTATCTCAGGTTTTAACTTATAATTTTTCTAAGTTTATTTTTGATAATATGGTTGAGAATATAACTAGGAAAAAGAACAAGTTTTAAATGTACCCTAGGTTTTTGCAAATAATATTAGACATCAATACCCAAACCCAAGCCTTTTATCCCATAGAGCTTTATCGCTAAACTATTTGCTTTAATGAGAACTAAGTATGAGGGGGCACATCATCCTTTGCTAGTGGCTATGTTGCCTCAAGGCAATGAATCTGCTGATGAGGGGAATGTTGTTGGTTCTCCACCTTCTACTATGTTGTCGCTGATGGGAATCCATCACTAATAGATGAAGGCCTCTAATGTCTGCTGAAGCACATCTTATTACTCCTGAACAACCTTTATCCACTCCTTCACCTAGATCTAGTCCACCACCTACGTGTTCCTCTTGTGAGGTTTGAGACTGAGTTTAATATGCTGCCTACTCCTAGTCCTGTTAGAGATTCAGTTGATGATCATGTTCCATTCTTTGAGCATGTTGATATTACTTCTTAAAGGCCCGATGATGCTCCCATTACCACAGAGCAATCTACTGGTGGAGCTGAGGACCCTATTACACTTACATCTTTGTATGCTCTAGTGAACAGTATGTAAGTGAGGTTACGATCTCAAGAAGGAGCTTGCAGAGACTAAATCTAAGTTTGGTGGTGAGATTGTAGAATTGCAAAAAAAGGTTAAGGATTTGGAAGTACAACTGGGTCAGAGAAGAAAAAGGAGATTGGATGTTTTTCCGATGAGAGGATGTGGATGCTCAATTTAAGTCACTTGATATGTTGGCTAATGTGGCTCAAGAATCTAATGTTTCTACTCCAATGGTTGGTACATCCACACAAAAAAGAGCCAATTTTGTTTGCTAGACGGAGGAGAAAGCAATTTGTGCATAAGGATACATTGCAAAGTGAAGATATTTCAACTATTGAAGAACATGTTGTTGCTGATACTCCTTTGATGGACATTGTGGTGCAGTGGTCAAGCTTCAAATGTGCTATCTCAATCCGCTTCTATACCTTTCACCGATACTTCAAGTTTTTCTTGCTGGAAGGAATTTTAATTTGAATCCAAAAGTAGATGTATTTTCAACACCTGTTGAAGATTTATCTCAACATGTTTCTTCTGAAGCACATCTAGATGCATCTTCTGAAGTACCTTTTAGTGATACTTCACCTGATGTTGTTGTTGGATCTACCGATAAAGAGGGAGTGACGTTGACACCGAGCTTGGTCCAGATCCGGTCAGGAACGGAAAGGTTAGCACAAGAAATGATGTTAGATGAATGTGCAAATTTGAAGAAAAGTGCTGAATTGGCTCAACAAATTAAAGTCGAGTCTATTTCTAAATTGCCACCGAGACAAAAAGAATTGGATGCAATGGCTACTCAAATGCCTGTTGTACACTGGGATGTCTATACTCAGCAAGCTATTTCTAATCATTCACTTGCTCAGAATATTTTAGGGGCAGATTTTGATAGTGAACAATTTGTAGCTCAAATGGTGGCTCGTGGACAACAAAGAAAGCGTAAGAAACTGCTAAGAAGAAAGCTATAATTACTCAGAAGAACAAGGCTAAGAGAGAGATACCACTAACTGAAGCTCAGAAGAAAGCAAAAATGAGAATGGTAGTGAAAATCAGAGTTCTTCAGTGTTTAACTCAGTTTAACAATGAAGCAAGTCATGGCTTTGCTCGATCCTGCTCGATTGCAAATATAATTATATCATGAAGTATTCTTCATCTTCTTCAAAACATTCTTCAAATTTGAAAAGGATTGCTGGAACTATAGATACTCCACGTGCCAAAAGACCTAAATTTGTTGCGATTGTGGATAATTTTGATGATATTCCATCAAAGGTGATGTCTCCAGTGGTTCCTTCTGAAGTCACTACTGAAGCTATTCCTTTACCTTCCGGGTTTCTTCTGCCGAACCTTCTATTTCTGCGGCAGTAACTACTGAAGTTCCTAGTTCAACCGAAGTTTCTTCTCTGAAGTTTGCTGAACCTTCTGTGGTTTCTGCTGAACACCTAACGTGCCGTTTCAACTTCATTTGTGACGTCTGTTGATACGAAGGAGATAACTGTTAACGGTTGAAACAACCATGTCAAATCTACACAGCAAGATAGGTGCTTGACAGAATGAATGAAATATGTGGTAATGTTTCGATGCAAATGAAGCGAATCAAGATATTCCATCTTCGACATATATCTTCCGGAAGGAGGAAGAAGAGGATGGCTAAACGAAATTTCTCTTCTTTAAGGAAATCTGGAGATCACGGATTCAGTCATCTCATAAGCATATTAAGGTTGAGACATCTCACAAGGATAATCATGTGGATTTAAAGGCGGCTGAGTCATCTTTTATCCAAGAAGGATCTGCTGCTGATTTTCTGAGGGTCTCATGATGTTTTGTTAATTGGTCATCAGATGATGAGCTTAATATCACTCACCGTTTGGATCAAACCACCATGCAATTTAACTTTTTGAAGGAGATCTTGCATCGGTGGACAGGCGATTTGGTTACGTTGTATAATCTTGTCAATAAGTATTACCATTCTAATGCACCAAAGGGTTCTGGGTTATATTTATTGGGTGATCTTCATGTTTTGTTTGATTCAATATCTCCAATGGTAAAGGATACTTTATTTGGAAGAACTCCCACTTGTGGCAGGTTACGTCTTGGAGATTTTATCCTCTACCTCGTGTGCATGTAGTTAAGACAAATGGTATTATGTCTGTATGTTTGTTGAGAGAACTTATCCATTATCTATGAAGCTTATGGAAAGAATGCTTATCCAGAAGTTGGAAGTTCCTCCGGATCCTGTTGCCAATGATAATTTGAATGCTGAACAATGTGTTGGTGTTCTTAAGAATTAGCTTATGGCACATAGAAGCTCATCTTAATTTTTGTTTCTTTGTTTATTTCTTAGTTACAAAAAAAAAAAAAAACCTATGTATATTTTTTGTTGTTTAACTAACTTTTATTGCGTGTTTTGTTGTATATTCATGTGGTTATTAACTCACCAGATATACCTAGTGTATGTCAAAGAGTTGGCTAGTCCAAAGGGTACAGCTTTGGTAAAGACACATCAAATCTGTTGATAGTGAAATGGTTTGCTCAAAATCATAGGGTTTGCAACCACCCATGCTTAATTGATGAGTGTTGTATGGTCATCAATTCACCATGGTTTATTCCTGTTTGGAATCCAAGAATTGACTAGCCCACTTGTATATGGCTTGTGGTAAAGGCATTGGCATACCATATTTGGTCATCAGTTCACCAATTTTAAGAATTGACTAGTCCTGAGCAAACGGCTACAAGTAAAGACATTTCAAATCCGTTCATGGTTGCTGATTTGCTAATAAATCAGATGGTTATCAGTGTACCATGGTTTTCGAACTTAAACATTTGACTACTCCAAAGAGTGATGGCTATTAAAGAGACATCAAATCCATTATTTTCAATGATTCACCTCTCACAGGAGTTAACACACCTGGATGTGATGAGAATAGTTTGAAACAAATATGTTTTGATGTACATGTTGTCATTGTTGTCTGCAAAGATATGGAATTTCAGAGTTTCTTCATCAAAGAGATGATTTTGTTTTGATTCTTTGCTGATGATGTTTGACTACAATCCTCTAGTGCTGCAAGGTTAAAGATCTATCAAGAAACTGGAACTTAACCAAGTCAAATTCCAGTTTAGGGGAGGATTGTTGGGAATTATGTGAAGTATGAATTGTGCTGAATGGATTCTACTGAAGTTTATGGATTCTGCTGAAGACATAGTTCTGCTGAAGTTATATATTGATTAGTTTGTTTCTGCGGATATTGTTATTCCGTATTTTCTATAGTTAGTTAGGATATGCATGAGCTTTATTAGGAAGTGATTGTGTATATCTTATTTAGTTTTACATTTCTTAGAGAAGAAGTTAGGGTTTCTTGTCTATAAAAGGAACACAATAGAATGAATTAGGTATTAGACGTTTACAAATTATTAATATAACGATCCATAGAGGATCAAAGAGTTCTTAGTTATCTGTTTTTTATACTTGTGTTTATATTCCGCTAAAGAATACAAGTTGTAGAGATTTTCTTTTACTTTGTTTGTGATTACACAAGCAATACTAACGATCTACGAAGCTCAAGATCTATCAAGGTCTGCTAGTTTTCAACATGGGGTGCCTCCCTTAGGGGGAGATTGTTAGTAATTAGAAATTCCATAGTGAAGTGTCAGTCACCCCATATATAATCTAGCATAAGTTAGCTCGTAGACATTACGTTATTTACTAGTTATTTAGTTAGTTATTTAGTTTAGTGCAACACCGTGGAGTAAGGACGGGTCTTTACCCACTGTATGCCTGATCCACTGTCCGAAGGAGGACGTTTATTATGTAACTATAAATACCCTCTACCTCCCAAGGTAGAGGGCTGGACCTTTCAGTCATCTTAATCTAACCTTCTATGTTTTCTTTCACTTTCTCTCTCTAGAAAGGCTCCTACTTTCTCTCTCTAAAACCTCTAAACAATTCGACCCATATTATTGTTTGTTATGTGTTTATGAAATCCAATATGCTACAAAAACAATCTCTTGTGTAAGTATAATCTTCACTACATTGTTATTTCCATTCCTTGATTCCTAGGATTACAATTTTCATCTTTAGAAGTTGAGCTCAAATGGGTTTGTCATAATTTGTTACCACATTGTTTTCTAAGATAATCTAAATCAAAGAATTAACATTGTTAATACAAATTAAACTCATTCCTTGAATTCAATGAAGATGTTTTGAGCAAAATTGTGATCAAACCCTTTAGGTTACTATTCACACAATTAACACCACATTGTAGTTTTGTTCTATAGGAACAATCATGCCTAGTAACCGCCAACAAGATTACCATGATACCGCCCACTACATCCCAATGTAACATCGTAAGGAAGGCCTAAGCCCAGAGGATAGGAAAGCTTTCAAGTTGCTAGAAAAGAGGCTTTTTCATGAAGGTCGTGTGGTTGAACCATCATTCCTCGCGAACACCAACATCCAACAAGTCTTTGAAGGAATTGGCTTTGATTGCCTTTTGGACATTAACGAGCAAATTTGTCCGGTGTTCGTGCTTGAATTTTACAAGACAATGAGAATCGTTAGGAATGATAACGGGACCATCTCAATAGCCTTCATCATCAATGAGCATGAGTACACCCTCTCTCTTGTAGAATTTAGAAGAATACTTTGTGTCTCATATTAAGGAGTGTGCATGTATTCCAATGAATGGTCTTTGGTGGAGCTACATGACATGGTAGATCATCATGAAGTCTACTTGTTGGATCGATGTACTCTAACCAAACTAACTTATATAGCTTGTTAAGGGTTTAATAACCTCGGATAAATCCTAAGTTATTAACAATGAAACACTGAGCAAACTCTATTAAGTATGCGGAATTTACTTAACAAAGCTAAGAAGAATATAACTTTAACTTTCAATGATTTTATTAAAACTTTAGAATCTGCTAGTTATACAGATTCTCCAATAACTCTAAAACTCTAATATCAAACTCTATAAAACTCTAATAATGCACGTACGTTTAATGCCAATCTAGGGGTCCTTTTATAGGCTTAAGGATAACCCTAATCGGTTTACAATTCTATTCCTTGTACGTCAAGTAATACTAAACTATTCTTAGAACATTCTAGATAAACATTACTTTCTATAAAACAGTCTATTACAACCGACTTGCTTTACAGTACTTTAATAAACAAGCAGTACTTTGACTTTTTACTTAGCAGTACTTTGACTTCTTCTAGCACTTTGTCTTCAATCAGTACTATGTCATTCTTCAGCACTTTCATATCCCAACAATCCTCCCCTAACTTGAATTCTCCTTACTTGACTTCAAGTTCCTTTGTAAATTTATCTTTAACATCTCCATCTTCAAGGAAAGATTATGTCTTTGTATTCTCTGTGCTTATATCATCATTATCAAAGTATCTTTTAGAAATTATTCTTTACAGCATCATTCAGCAATCTCCATCTTTTCAGCAACTCAGCAACATATGACAATTTTGTACATTAATTCTTTTAAGTTTCATTCTATTCTCATCACTTCCAGGTGTGTAAACTCCTGTGAGAGGTGAATCATTGAAATTAATGGATTTTGATGTCTCTTTACCAAAGCCATTAACTCTGGAGTAGCCAAATGTTTTGGTGTGTAAGACCATGGTACATTGATAACCATATGATTTTTAGCAAATCATCAGCTATCAACAGATTTGATTTGTCTTTACCAAAAGCTGTACCCTTTTGGAATAGTTAGTTCTTTCATCCATGGTGAACTAATTACCATATAATGGTTTTTCCACAGCCTTTACCACAAGCCATTTTCTTGTGGGCTAGCCAACTCTTCACATTTACTGATATGGTGAGTTGATTACCATACAACTTATTAGCAAGTTGTCAACTAGAAAACGGATTTGAGATATCTTTACCAGAGCCGTTTGCTCATGGATTAGCCAATCCTTTTGTAACCATGGTGGATTGATAACCTATTGTTTTTACCATCTCAAAAACCATTTATTTCTTTTAACCTTTGTTTCAAAATATTTATCACTTAACAAAAGTTTTCTTTCCAAAATCATTAACTGGTTTAAAGCTGCAAGCAGTACTTTGGTTAAAGTACTGTTTGACCAGTAGTACTTTGAATAAAGTACTGATATTCCAAAATAATTTATTCAATAAAGATTCATACCAGTTATTCATCATCATCAGCCATAGTTGTCCATCTGATAAACAATTTGATGACCATAAGAGCAGTTTCATTATCTTCTTCAACTTCCATACCATGCTCTAGCATTCTCCTCATAAGATCTGATGTAAGTGGATATCTTCTGTCTGCTAACATGTGAATCATAGTTCCATCTTATAACTCTAGAACATGTACTCCAGATTCTTTAAAAAATCTCCATCTGATTATCTCCCAATCTTTTTGATATTTCCAAATCTCATCAGTGCTTGATTCTTCAGTTTCCCAAACAGTTGTGAGATCTCCAAGCAAAATTAAACCAACACCTTTTGATGGAATGTGTTCAAAATATTCTTGCACCAAATGATATAAATGAAATAAATCCTCTCTAGCTATTATGTGCAATAGATCCCATAGCATATTAAACACTCTGAAGCTTTCATCTTCTCTATGAAAAAACATCAGATAATTTCCATCCTTTGATTCTACAACTTCAAAAGTAGTTATTGGTGATTTTTTTCTTCTTCTTTTCTGCATCATCTTTAGAATACTCAAATTCTACAACTCTTAAGTAATTCCTTAGTTCATCATCTGTATCAGATCTTAACTCAATCTTCTTTGATGGCTGTTCATCTTCAACTTCAGTTGTTCTTTTTCTTTTTAAACTTCCTTTTCTATCATCTTCTTTCTGAGCATCATCATCTTTAAAATCTTTGATACTATCAACATGCTTCTTATAAGCTTCTCTAACAGCTTCATATAACTGTTTCATCTCAACATAATTCAACTTCTGCAATCCAATATATCCTTGACCTTTTAAATAAGCCATCATTGCATTTCTTTCCTTAGCACGATTTGGTCTTCTAGGTAGAGCAGAGACAGGAATAGGTTTCTTTATTGGTACAGCAGCTTCAGCATTCAATTCTTCTTGTAATTTCTTAGCTGCTTCTTTATCCTTAGCTTCTTCAATAGCAACTTCAGCATTCAATTCTTCTTGTACCTTTTTAGCTGCTTCCTCATTCATAGCAACTTGAGCAGCCCTTAGTTGTGCTAAAGTGAGTTTCTTTTTCTTCTTTGTTTCAATCATTTTACCTTTCCCTTTATCTTTTGGATCTAACACAGGTTGAGATTGAGAAACTTGAGATTGTTCTTCAGCAACTCCTAGAATACTCACACCTCTTGGTCTTGATAAACTGTGCAATATCTCAGCTGCTATTTCATCACTTGCAGTATGTTCAACCATAGGTGTATCAGCTTCTTCTTCTTGTGGAATTGTTGAAGGACCAGCTTCTTCATCAAAATCTAACACCCTTGGTGTAATTAATTCTTGTCGATATGTCCCTTGAAGACCAGTACCTTGATCATCAGTACTTTTACCATCAGTACTTTGAACTCCAGTTCTTTCTTCCTCAGTACTTTCAATATTGACTTGCACTTCAGTACCTAGAGGTTGAACATCAGTACCTTGAGATTCAGCTTCTTCATTCAAATTCTTATCTTCCAATTTCCTCCCCAATTGGAATGAAGAGTGCTGTTGAACCACTTTGCCTTTGGTGGTTTTCTTAAATTTCCTAACAGGCCTTCCTAGCTTCCTTTGAGACTTGACCCATAATCTATGATGTTGAACTAATGGCCATACAAACCTCTTTAATCTTCTAAACTTAAGCTTCAACTTCTTAATCTGAGTGGCCTGTTCTTCAAAAGATTTCTTCAATCTGGTCAACTCTCTTGATAAAGCATACCTGTTTAGAACTGTACCCTCAGGTGCCACATCTCCCTATTCTCCTCCAGATGTTTGAAGCCCATCTGTTGAAGTATAATCATTGGGAGAGGATGGTGGGTGTTCTTCTTGTGGAGAATCATGAGCAGAAGCTTGTGGAGATGGTGGAGGTGAAACTGCAGTATCTGCTTGAATATCAGCACCTTGTGAAGCAGTACCTTGAGATGCAGTACCTTGAGAAGCAGTACCTTCTCTTTCATCACAAGCTGCAGCCTCATCTCTAATAGCTTGAACAATCTCCATCATTGAAGTAGTCAATGGAGTGTTCCTTCCAGTGAACAAATCACTCTTCCTAGCCATGAAAGTGAAAATCTTGGCAGGTTGTACCAAAACAGGTAATAGACTTGAAGGCTTTGGTATATCAGCAAGTTGTTTATTCAAGAACACTTGAATAAATCTTGGATACATCAACCAGCGTGAACCATGAGAAATATGAGATAACATTCCATCTAGAATTAGCCTTGAAAAATTGAAAATTCGATTTGTAGCCAATCCCACTATAGCAGATGCTATGTTAGAACCAAATTGATCCCATGATGTACTTTTAGCACTAATACATTGAAGTAGAACATGTACCAAGTACTTTCATTGTGGACTGAATAAGGGTTTCTTGAAAGTTTGTTCAGTTAATGACCCTTCATACCCAATGTCTCTGAATGTATCCCAAATCAATTGTTTATCAGAACGAACAGCTCCTTCTTCATCATCAAACAATAGATCTTCACGAATTGAAGTTTCAGAGACCTTTACTATCTTCCCAACAACTTTAGCTTGAATATACGATTCATCATTCTCCATGTGAGCCCTAACAGTTGCCCAAAACTGTTGAATCCATGGCTCAATTATATCTGGTTCCACTAAAAGTGCATAACTAATCGGAGATCTAGTGAGAAAATCAATGATGTCATGGAAGATAACATTAGCTTCAGTTTTATCTAAATTCGCCACCATGTTGTGTTTCTGTGACAACCCGTACTTTCAGGTCATTTCTCGAAACAATTCATGCTTCACTATTTCAACATTTATCGTAAACTAGGTTTACGTGTTCCAAATTCGCATAACCTTTATGGTTTAGCGGCGAATTCATGATCATATCATCACGAACATTTCATATGGACTAAGTTTAGTCTACATTTCATTAGCATCATTTGCATCATGTTAGTTCATTCATGATTTTTCATTTCACATTAAACGCGTAAATTTTATATTAAATAAACGTTATCGCGTGAGTTATTATTTTGAACATTTAATCCGCTACTTCCAAAAATGATCCCGATATATTTTTATACTTACATTTAGCTTATAAAAACTATATTTTGAGTTTACCTAGTGTTTTAAATTTATTTTGTATATAAATCGTTAAATTTATATTATTACGACGTTTTTCTTAAAAACTACACGATAATTATTATATCACTCAAATTTTACAAGAAATGTATTTTTACAATTTTTATGATCTCATTATACTTTACTTTGATCCATTAAAACTTATTTTTAGTCCATACTACTCTAATTTCACAATTGTATACAAGTTACAACACATTTGTACTTACCTATCTTTACTTACACAATTATTTACACCATAAAAATATATATATATATATTGGGAAACAAATCCCCCAAAAATCCGGCCCTATGGGGAGGGGTAGCAATTAATGGTTGGTATTATTTTCTTTGATAGTATAGCTTTATACTCCAACTCATTCATTCATTCACCTCATTCACTCTCATCATTCATCAAGTAGTAAAGTTCTTCTCTCTTTGTTTCTTCCTTCCTAAAACCGGTTCTTCAAGGGTGTACAAGGGATCATCAAAAGTTTTTCCAAAGCTCAAGTTAACACAATCTAGATTACACTCTTATTAAGGTTTTGAAATAAAAACCTAGGGTGTTTAGGTTAATCCTTGTTCTAATCACCTCATCATAGTAACTTGTAAGCATATCACTTCATTTTACATCTTCCATTTTCATTTCATATATATTTCATCATTTTCTTAGCTAACATGCAAGACTTATGTGTATTTATACCATTTTTACTTTGATTTTTAGAGTTTTATACATATAAAGTCATCCTATAATTATTCCCTTGGTATATATTGGTCTTGATGATGTTTAGGAACCCATGACACCCTAAGAAGGTGTATGGTAGGATTAGAATAGCTTTGGAGTTGATTTGAAGGGATTGGAATAGGTTTAGTACGAGAAAACCTATTTTCGACAAGTATATAAAAGTGGTCTGATCTTATTTTGTTTTTCTGGAAAATCCGACAGTAGACATGAGTTTTTGGCCTAGATAATTAGAAAATATACTTTAAAACGAATCCGTGGCCGCTTGAACGGATTAAAACGGAGTTATAACGAAGAAGTTATGAATTTTTCAAGTTTGACGACGAAATATATATTTTCTGAAAATTTCAGCACACCATTATTGTTTTATTCGAGTCAAAAACGAGTCCTAAGCTTTATAAATTATTTCGACTTATCAAAAATATATTAGTATACTTTGATACGAAGCTAAGGACGAATAATACGTAGAAAACGGATTTGAAACGACTAAGATATACACGTTTTCATAAAATTGCCGTAACTATTATTTTTAGAAAAACTATATTATTTTTACGAGATAAGGGTTACGGTAACTAAAATGACCATATTGAAGGCTGTTTTTAACGTTGATGTGGAACTTTTTGTAACGAAATGTCTTCTAATAAAATCGAGATCACCAAGTATATTTTCCAAAACAACCAACCGTTTGTATAGCGGAGTTGTAATAAATTATTTACGGTTGCTTAAACTTTGCCGAAACTCACTTTTTACACAACATTTGGACAAAACCACCATATTTAACCTCTATTATCTTTATGTTCGAGACCTCTATGATGAAAACTCATGTACTAAAACTTCTAGATTTTGATACAAGCTTTCCAAAACCGTCGAGTTCGTTTTCTAACGTTCGACGTACACCATTTTACGACTAGTTTTTCGTAGCCATTTTTGTCACTTTCATGAAATTTCCGACGACATTATTTTACGACGAAAAGTGATAATTTCACTATAAATCATTACGAAACCATTGTAGGATGACATTTTGACGTAAATACTTGTAAAGTGATTTAAGAATGGTCAAGACGTCAAAAGAGTATTTTTCGACGATAAGTAATATTTTTCAAAACTCGCAAATGGTATAAATAACATACGAAATGCATGCATAACATTACATCATAACTCATTACATATCATATCATTCGTAATAGGTCCAGATTAAAGTATCACGCTATACCTCAGTGTACTCACTCTTGTCATCATACCAGTTTATCAAGTGAGTTTTCATAGCCTCGTCGTACATGCTTTTAATTATTTTCAAACCTACGGGGGAGAATACATTTCACAACATTTTTATTACGATACCAAGTATGTTAAATTCATTTACATTGCTTAAGTTACCGCATGCCAATTGAAAGTCCCCATTTCCTGAACATGAACCGTTAATCTTAGAAGCGAGGGTGAGTGGATAGATCTATCGAGGGTGACGCCTCCATCCGGGGTGGTGAATCCCAACTAGTAATACGGATGCATTTCATTTAATAACATTATTGAGTTGTCTGGCAAACACTCTTTTGGGGCCTACATTATGAACAGTCTTGTTTCGGTGTCATGGGCTTATAGCAATTGTAACATTTTTATGTGACATGATTGTCATACCTGTAACATTTTTATGTGACATAATTGTCATACCTGTAACATTTTATGTGACATGATTGTCATACTCCGATCTATACTTAGCGTAGTCGATAAAACATTTACCAAACTTATGATTTCTCACCAACATTATTGTTGACCGTTTTAGCAATGTATTTTCGGTAACTAAGGCATACTCATCATGGCATGGTTAAGGAACCCCCTTTGAGTCGCGGCGTCGACTTACATCATTGTACATTATGGCACTTTCTTTCAAAACCATCGTTTGGACTTGTAATATATTTATATTTCCGCAAACTTTATAAACTTTTGGGACCTATACTTTGTAAACTCTGATTGTTTTATTAAATCAAACGATGTTCTTTTCAAACGACACTTTAGGTCGTTCAATATAACTGTGATTGTGGTGCTATGACAGTCTATCCCCAGGAATTCCATTCCG
This sequence comes from Chrysanthemum makinoi, assembly GCA_910596185.1. Taxonomy (NCBI): domain Eukaryota; kingdom Viridiplantae; phylum Streptophyta; class Magnoliopsida; order Asterales; family Asteraceae; genus Chrysanthemum; species Chrysanthemum makinoi. Next base: position 124,221,141 of record OU343224.1, on the reverse strand, counting down.
CTGCAAAACAGGTAATTTGGGGGTGTGACAGATTGGCATCAGAGCTTCGGTTATAGAGAACTAGGTTGCATCATTGACCCTAGACTATAACTACATCATCATAGCATCTCATCATTTCATCATAAATACATAGTCACTATACATGCGGTTTTATACGCACATTCTACGAGTTATTTACTTTCGTTTCGAAATTGATTGTCACATAGATGCCTTCAAATGCCCATCCCATTATACTCACATCACTTTGACATGGAGAATGCCTTGTCATTCCCTATCACAATTTTAACATCAGTTGACTCAACACCGATAACATCGGATGATGACACTGAGACCTTTAGGAGGACGAAGTTGCACCTACACCATCACGATCACTATTGATTCACGGTAGGATCAGGACAATTTTTATCACTCAGTTGGGACAGATCATACCATTGGGTAGAATTTATAGGCTTAGTCCTAATGAACCTATTTTCTTAACTCACCACAAGGATTTACATTATCATCATTGTCATTATTTTCATCATCATTATCATTTCGAGCACCATCCGTACCATCACATCTCATACACGATACTCATACACCTGACTTGCAGCTTAGGAAGTGTGCATGATTTGACACACCATTACCATCTACCACTAAGACTATAGACACTACACCATCTCATAGGTTTGAGGACTGTGAGAGTTCTAGGGCTATTGTTGCTAGACCGCCTACTACTCCTACACTTGAAACACGATTAGACCACCAACAGGAACAGATAATAAGTACCTTTCTAGCTAACGTAATCTTTATCATTTATTATCTCTACGATAATCACCACCTTGTTTATTTCATTCCTTACTCCAATTGCCCAATTTTCCATCATTTCACGTCGATACATCACTATCTTACTAGGGGTTAGGCCAACTTTATTCTTGACCAATTAGTAGACTATTACTACTCGATAAGGTTCTCCTATGTATCCTGCAAACCATCCAATAAATTTTATTCCAAATTATCCTGCTACTATTTCATGAAATTATTTCACTTGATTTTATTTCGAACTATTTTATCACCATCTTAGAAACGTTGTTTCATAAAGTTTTAACGCAAGTTGTTTTATTACCAACTTATCAATTGGTTTCAGTCATTTTATCAACTATTTAATATCCTCATACGAAACGATTTTCATGTTACTCTAAAAAAAAATAAAAAAATAAAAAAATAAAAAATAAAAAAAAAAAAAGAAAAATCATTGAGCCATTATCTTACAAAACAAAACGTTGAATACCATCTAAAACTTCGGAGGAACATAATACCATTTCAACAAAAACAAGCATCACATCATTTGTCCTTGATTATACATGGCCTGATCACCTATGTATAATTCAGAAAGAATTATGTCATGAAAGTAACAAGCATCATTTCAAATCTACTAAAACAATTCTCATTTAAAAGCAAAGTTTTATAATCAGATAAATCGTGCATAAACATTTCTTTTGTTAACACTCTATAGATGCTTACGCCATTTATCTCTCACTCAACCGATAAGTTAGGATTTGACGAGTGACTTTTTTTAGGAAAGACTTCCTATACCATCTGTGAGGAGGATTCCTCGATACAAGAAAACAATGAAAGGATTTTGGAATTTCCAACAAGGGCTAGAAGTAAGTAGCGAGACGTTTCAAAACTCAACAAAAATCTTAAGACATCACGAGACATTTCGAACCACTATTTTGGATTAGAATCCAAATTCTGCTATTTCATAAGTGCTAGCTAGACCGAGTTACAAGACTTAGTACTAATCGAATACACACTAAGCAACACTATAGGAATAAACCAATTCTCCTAATTGAGACTACAGAACATTTCATTAAACAAGGCTTCAACAATATGTGAACTTCCCTACAATGAGTTTCCCTTAAAGGAAAATTTTGGTTAAATTAAGGTTATCGATATAAACTTCCTCTAAGGCATTGTGTTCTCTAGAAATTCCAAGTAACCTCACTTCTATATCAAGAGATGCCACAGGTTTGAACATGTCGGACAATCAATGACTCCCCATCTACAAGTGAAACTAGAACAAACATTCTTCGACATAGTTTGAGCTGATACCTATTTTCTTGCTAGCATGATAACAATATTAGTGATGAACTATTTTTGGAAGCACTCAATATCGGAACAAATCTTGAAACCAACCACTACACCACCTTACTTAAATATTTAAGGTTTGTGACTTTACAACATGGAGCATGGAAACACTTCGATAATCAAACAATAAACATTTTAGTCATAGAGACTAAGCACCTTAGGCAAGTAAGACTCAGGTCATGACATTCGATAGGACTAGAAACGCGAGGAATCACAATTGTTACCTATAATCTATTCTTTTCAATGAGGTCCTTTCCGACGGATTTAACATTTTGAAATCTAACACGAGACACGTGGTATCAATTCCAGTTGTACCTATTATAAGCTATTCGATTCACCTTAGACTGCTGACAGTCATTTCAGGATTTCCATGAAACCTACTAGGACATGATTACCGCCTACTATCCTCAGCTCAATGGTTAGAGCTAGAGAGCAATTCCCACATTAGATGATATGCTCAAGCCAGTATGACCTTCTAGAAATGGTTAGGCAAATCATTCTCCATCGACAAGTTTCTTTGCAACAATAGTTAGCTCATGAACATATTGACTACACCATTTGAGGCACTGTAAGGTTGAGGTATCAATCACTTATTCAAGGATTAAAATCAGGAAAGTCCAATTCATTAGTCCATAACTCATTCATGAAACAAACAAAGAAATTATACAAATCAAGAATCAGTTACAAGTAACAACATATAGCTGGATAAGCTACATCGTTATACGATGCAAAATTTGGAGATATGTCCCATAAGCCGCAAACCATTAGAATTTCAAGTTGGTAACAAATTATGTTCAAAATCTTGCCTTGGAAAGCGAAGTGCGATTCGTAAAAACATTGGACGAACCGATACGACTCATATATCCTCACCTTTCACCGATGACACTGTAGAACCCAACACGAACTGAATTCAGGGACTGAATTCCTTTTTGGATGGGCGAATGTGACAACCCGTACTTTCAGGTCATTTCTCGAAACAATTCATGCTTCACTATTTCAACATTTATCGTAAACTAGGTTTACGTGTTCCAAACTCGCATAACCTTTATGGTTTAGCGGCGAATTCATGATCATATCATCACGAACATTTCATATGGACTAAGTTTAGTCTACATTTCATTAGCATCATTTGCATCATGTTAGTTCATTCATGATTTTTCATTTCACATTAAACGCGTAAATTTTATATTAAATAAACGTTATCGCGTGAGTTATTATTTTGAACATTTAATCCGCTACTTCCAAAAATGATCCCGATATATTTTTATACTTACATTTAGTTTATAAAAACTATATTTTGAGTTTACCTAGTGTTTTAAATTTATTTTGTATATAAATCGTTAAATTTATATTATTACGACGTAATTCTTAAAAACTACACGATAATTATTATATCACTCAAATTTTACAAGAAATGTATTTTTACAATTTTTATGATCTCATTATACTTTACTTTGATCCATTAAAACTTATTTTTAGTCCATACTACTCTAATTTCACAATTGTATACAAGTTACAACACATTTGTACTTACCTATCTTTACTTACACAATTATTTACACCATAAAAAAAAATATATATATATATATATATTGGGAAACAAATCCCCCAAAAATCCGGCCCTATGGGGAGGGGTAGCAATTAATGGTTGGTATTATTTTCTTTGATAGTATAGCTTTATACTCCAACTCATTCATTCATTCACCTCATTCACTCTCATCATTCATCAAGTAGTAAAGTTCTTCTCTCTTTGTTTCTTCCTTCCTAAAACCGGTTCTTCAAGGGTGTACAAGGGATCATCAAAAGTTTTTCCAAAGCTCAAGTTAACACAATCTAGATTACACTCTTATTAAGGTTTTGAAATAAAAACCTAGGGTGTTTAGGTTAATCCTTGTTCTAATCACCTCATCATAGTAACTTGTAAGCATATCACTTCATTTTACATCTTCCATTTTCATTTCATATATATTTCATCATTTTCTTAGCTAACATGCAAGACTTATGTGTATTTATACCATTTTTACTTTGATTTTTAGAGTTTTATACATATAAAGTCATCCTATAATTATTCCCTTGGTATATATTGGTCTTGATGATGTTTAGGAACCCATGACACCCTAAGAAGGTGTATGGTAGGATTAGAATAGCTTTAGAGTTGATTTGAAGGGATTGGAATAGGTTTAGTACGAGAAAAACTATTTTCGACAAGTATAAAAGTGGTCTGATCTTGTTTTGTTTTTCTGGAAAATCCGACAGTAGACATGAGTTTTTGGCCTAGATAATTAGAAAATATACTTTAAAACGAATCCGTGGCCGCTTGAACGGATTAAAACGGAGTTATAACGAAGAAGTTATGAATTTTTCAAGTTTGACGACGAAATATATATTTTCTGAAAATTTCAGCACACCATTATTGTTTTATTCGAGTCAAAAACGAGTCCTAAGCTTTATAAATTATTTCGACTTATCAAAAATATATTAGTATACTTTGATACGAAGCTAAGGACGTAAAATACGTAGAAAACGGATTTGAAACGACTAAGATATACACGTTTTCATAAAATTGCCAGAACTATTATTTTTAGAAAACTATATTATTTTTACGAGATAAGTGTTACGGTAACTAAAATGACCATATTGAAGGCTGTTTTTAACGTTGATGTGGAACTTTTTGTAACGAGATGTCTTCTAATAAAATCGAGATCACCAAGCATATTTTCCAAAACGACCAACCGTTTGTATAGCGGAGTTGTAATAAATTATTTACAGTTGCTTAAACTTTGCCGAAACTCACTTTTTACACAACATTTGGACAAAACCACCATATTTAACCTCTATTATCTTTATGTTCGAGACCTCTATGACGAAAACTCATGTACTAAAACTTCTAGATTTTGATACAAGCTTTCCAAAACCGTCGAGTTCGTTTTCTAACGTTCGACGTACACCATTTTACGACTAGTTTTTCGTAGCCATTTTTGTCACTTTCATGAAATTTCCGACGACATTATTTTACGACGAAAAGTGATAATTTCACTATAAATCATTACGAAACCATTGTAGGATGACATTTTGACGTAAATACTTGTAAAGTGATTTAAGAATGGTCAAGACGTCAAAAGAGTATTTTCGACGATAAGTAATATTTTCAAAACTCGCAAATGGTATAAATAACATACGAAATGCATGCATAACATTACATCATAACTCATTACATATCATATCATTCGTAATAGGTCCAGATTAAAGTATCACGCTATACCTCAGTGTACTCACTCTTGTCATCATACCAGTTTACCAAGTGAGTTTTCATAGCCCCGTCGCATGCTTTTAATTATTTTCAAACCTACGGGGGAGAATACATTGCACAACATTTTTATTACGATACCAAGTATGTTAAATTCATTTACATTGCTTAAGTTACCGCATGCCAATTGAAAGTCCCCATTTCCTGAACATGAACCGTTAATCTTAGAAGCGAGGATGAGTGGATAGATCTATCGAGGGTGACGCCTCCATCCGGGTTGGTGAATCCCAACTAGTAATACGGATGCATTTCATTTAATAACATTATTGAGTTGTCTGGCAAACACTCTGTTGGGACCTACATTATGAACAGTCTAGTTTCGGTGTCATGGGCTTATAGCAATTGTAACATTTTTATGTGACATGATTGTCATACCTGTAACATTTTTATGTGACATAATTGTCATACCTGTAACATTTTATGTGACATGATTGTCATACCTGATCTATACTTGCGTAGTCGTATAAAACATTTACCAAACCTATGATTTCTCACCAACATTATTGTTGACCGTTTTAGCAATGTATTTTCAGTTAACTAAGGCATACTCATCATGGCATGGTTAAGGAACCCCTTGAGTCGCCGGCGTCGACTTACATCAATGTACATTATGGCACTTTCTTTCAAAACCATCGTTTGGACTTGTAATATATTTATATTTCCGCAAACTTTATAAACTTTTGGGACCTATACTTTGTAAACTCTGATTGTTTTATTAAATCAAACGATGTTCTTTTCAAACGACACTTTAGGTCGTTCTATATAACTGTGATTGTGGTGCTATGACAGTCTATCCCCAGGAATTCCATTCCGCTGCAAAACAGGTAATTTGGGGTGTGACAGTTTCGAAACTGTATTACGATTTGCCATTGATGATTTGTTTACAAAGAAAGCGGTTGAGTGAATAATATAGGTGAAAGAGAGAGAAATATGGAAAAGATTATAAGGTATAAAGATGAGAGGGAAGTTCGAAGAGTAGTTATTTATAGGTGAGATTTAAAAAATCACAGCCCATAATAACAAATTTACCGTTAGTGTGTTTCACCCCTCAATATTACCGTTGGAACAGTACGTTAATAAGACAAGCAGTTCTTTCCACGTGTGCAGTACTTTCCAAAGCAGTACTTTTTAAAGCAGTACTTTCATATAACCAAAAAGCAGTACTTTTCCATTCTCTTCTTTATAATAGCAAACCCTTCAAATAAACATGAGATTGCCTCCCCTCAAGCAATGCATAGGACTCTAATACTCTAAGTAGTCCTCCCCTTAAATGTAACTTAGTAATTAATCATACAAATGCTCACCACCAAGTGATTGAATCTTGAAACATCAAAGCCTTTGGTGAGTAGATCAGCTACATTATCATCTGTGTGAACCTTAACAACATTAATGAGCCTATGCTCATAACAATCTCTGATAAAGTGATGCATAATCTGAATGTGCTTTGTCTTGAAGTGATAAACTGGATTCTTCACAATGCAAATTGTACTCTCATTATCAACGTGGATAGGAGTATTCTTGAAGTTGAACCCATAGTCCAAGAGTTGATTCTGCATCCACAAAACTTGTCCACAACAGCTTGCAGCAGCCACATATTCTGCTTCAGTAGATGATGTTGCTGTAATTGTCTGTTTCTTACATTCCCATGAGACTAATCTTCTTCCAAGATATTGGCAACCTCCAGTTGTTGATCTTCTATCATAGTTGTCACCTGCATAATCACTATCTGAAAAAGCCTCTAAGTAAAAAGGTGAATCCTTTGGATACAACAACCCTAACTTAGGTTTTTGTTTTAAATAACTAAAAATCCGTTTCACTGCATTCATATGGGAGACCTTAGGTGAGACTTGATATCTTGCACATAGACAAACAGCAAACATGATATCAGGCCAAGCTGCAGTGAGGTACATAAGACAACCAATCATAGATCTGTACAACTTGACTTTAACAGGTTGTCCATCTTCATCCTTGCCCAGTGAGTTGATAGATTTAATAGGTGTAGTAACTGGCTTCATAGCATTAAAATTGAACTTCTTAAGTATGTCAGATACATACTTGTCTTGACTTATGAAAATTCCCTCCTTTGACTGCTTAACTTGAAGTCCCAAAAAGAAAGTTAACTCACCCATTGAACTCATTTGAAATTCATTCTGCATCAGCTTCTCAAACTCCTTGACCATAGATTGTTTTGTAGCTCCAAATATGATATCATCTACATACACTTGAACTAGCATGATATCCTTCTTATCCCTCTTAATAAACAAAGTCTTGTCAATGGCTCCCCTCCTATAACCATGTTGTAATAAGAAAGTAGAGAGCATTTCATACCAGGCTCTAGGTGCTTGATGAAGACCATAAAGAGCCTTAACAACTTTGTAGACTTTGTTTGGATGTGTAGGATCTTCAAAACCAGGAGGCTGTTTGACATAAACCTCCTCTGTAATAGTGCCATAAAGAAAGGCACTCTTGACATCCATTTGATAAACCTGAAATCCCATGTATGATGCAAAAGCAAGGAATATGCGAATAGCTTCAATCTTTGCTACAGGAGCAAACACTTCAACATAATCTACTCCTTCTTGTCTATATCCTTGAGCTACTAACCTTGCCTTGTTCTTGATAGCAGTCTTTCATCTCTTTTTACTCTGAAAACCCATCTTGTACCAATTACTTTCTTGCCATCAGGTAGATCACATAGTACCCAAACTTCTTGAAGCTTGAATTGAAGAAGTTCTTCTTGCATAGCTTCAACCCAACTCTCTTTAGTTAATGCTTGAGCTACATTCTTAGGTTCCTCTTGAGAGATAAAACAAGTAAACAAGCATGTTTGGTGGTCCTTATGATTTAACATGTTTTGTTTATAAACAAAGCTAAGCAAAGCATTATGTGGTGTAGAGAATCCTTTAGCTTTTGTTCTTGTCATTACTCCAGAAGTAGAAGGTCCAATGATTTGACCAGGAGGATGATTCTTATGAATTCTTAAAAGTGGAGTCTGTGGAACTTCAAGATTATCACTTAGGTTTGTGAAATCAGCATCTTCATAAGAATTTGAGAAAATACCTTCATCTTTAAATTCATCATCAGTATCTTCTAATCCAGGCATAGTAGGATCATCCAAATCATCCAAAGTGCTGTTATTAGGTGCAGCAGTACTTTGATCTAAAGTATTGTTATCCAAAGTACTGTGATCTAAAGTACTGTGAGAGAACTCTGCAGTCTTGTTCTTTTTCTTTGCTTCCTCATAAGCTCTTCTTTGATCATCATCATAAGATTGTGCTAGTACATCTTGAAGAAGAATCCTATTAAGCTCATCTTGAATAGCTTGTTCTTCAGCAGTTAATGATGATTTGGGTTCAGCAGTACTTTTCTCACTTTCAACAGTTATAGGTTCTTCATTAGAAAAAGCATTAGGTCTAATGTTGACTCCATGAACAATGTACTGCAAATCTTCTTCTTTATGATCAGCTTGATTTTCTTCTCTAACAGGACCATAATTCATAGAAGGAGTCAAAACTTCAAGATCAAACATCCAATCAGGACCTTTACCCTTCTGATTTTCTTGATCTTCTAAAAATTCAACATGAAGACAATCTTGAACCTTCTTGGTGACTCTATTGTACACTCTAAATCCCTTGCTGTTGGTGCAGTATCCCAATAAATATCCTTCTTCGGACTTGCCATCAAACTTTCCCAGATTATCAATTGTATTAAGAATTGTTAGAGGGCATCCAAAAGGCTTCATAAAACGAATATTAGGTTTGTTTCTCATCAACAACTCATAAGGTGTCTTCATCTGAGGTTTGGTGACAGATACTCTATTAAGCACATAGCAAGCAGTACTTACAGCTTCAGCCCAAAATTGAATAGGTAATTGTGAATCTGCAAGCATTGTTCTGGCTGCTTCAATCAAACTTCTATTCTTTCTCTCTGCAACACCATTCTGCTGTGGTGTTCTTGCAATGCTGAACTCCCTCTTGATCCCTTTGTTGGCACAAAATTCATCCATAAGCTTGTTCTTGAATTCAGTCCCATTATCACATCTAATACCTCTAACTTTGAGTCTCAATTGGTTTTCAAGTGCTATTATAAGATCATGAATAACATCAAAAGTATCATCTTTAAATCCCAAGAAAAATACCCAACTGAATCTACTGCAATCATCTGTCACAACCAAGCAGTACTTTTTCTTGTTTAGACTTGCAACAGAGACAGGTCCAAACAAATCCATATGTAACAGCTCCAAAGGTTCTCTAATTGTTCTATCTACAATCTTCTTGCATGAAGCCTTGTGTTGTTTACCCTTCTTGCACGCCAAACATGAGTGATCATTCTTGTATGTTTTGGAAGGTAAACCTCTTACTAAATTTCCTTTGACCAGCTTGTTGATGTTTTTGAAATTCAAATGGCCTAATCTTCTATGCCACAGATGTGCTTCTTCAGTGTTGCCTTTTCTACTAAACATGTAGCTCTTTCAGAAGAGTGAAGACTCTTCATATCCAAACTATACACATCATTGGTTCTTGGTACTTTCATTATCACCAAGTTATCATCAGCAAGCTGGAATTCAAGTGAAAGAACGAGACATTCTGTGTCAGTGAATAACACATGGTGCTTTTTGTCACAGATTTGAGAGACTGACAAAAGGTTGAACTTGAGCTCCTTCACATCTCTAACATTCTCAAAATCTATACGCCCTGCTTTGATGGTTCCTTTTCCAGGTGATTCTTCCTCCACTAGCATCATTCCCAAATGCAACTCTTCCTCCACAATAAGATCTAAAATCTGACAGAATCTCCTTGTCTCCTGTCATGCTTCCAAAGCAACCACTATCCACAATAAGATGATCTTTAAGCTCCTCTTCTGGGTTGCCCTGCACAAAGATAAAAGCGTTAGTGTCTTTTAGGAACCCAAGCCATTACTGACTTGTGTTCCCCTTGTGGAGTGACATACTCAAATTCCTTGAGTATGTAATCTTCACAGTTTTTGTAGACAGAATCATGTATTATCTTTTGTTTTAAAACTTGTGGTGGATGTTCAGCAAAACTTTCTTTTTCAACAAAAATCTCCTTTTCTTTTTCAACAAAATCATCTTTATCAAAAACCTCTGTTTCACCAGTACTTGTTGAAAGTACTGTTTGTTCCTCATCAATACTTTCTTTTTTAACCCATTTGGTTTTAACTTCTGGTGTAGAGTCCCTTGATCTAGCTATTTTCTTTGAGTTGTAACGCCTTCTAGATTGATAGTAATTAGATCTTCTAGGGTTCCTATTCCAAAAGGTGTTTGGTGAAAACTGAGCAGTACTTTGAGAAAGTACTGTTTTTGGCTTAACAGTACCTTGGAAAGTGTTTGAAGGTTCTGGAGGTTTTGAAAAAGGTCTTCTCTGGTGAGGGTACCTATAGTCTTGAGAGAAGTTGCTATGGTTAACCCTATGTGAATGATTCCAGACTGGTTTATTCTCTCTAGGTCTATGGTTGGTAGATCTGTTCTTTGGGAATTTACTTAGGTATTCTGAGTGAAAGTCACAGTGCTTAATCAGATGATCAGGACTATAACAAACAAAACACAATTTTTGACCCATACTCCCAAAATTGCTTCTTCTATGTGTATGACCAAACCTATCTTGTCTTTTTGGTGAATGATGAAAACTGTTTTGTCCAAAATTATCCCAAAAAGGTTTAGCAGTATTTTGAAAAGGTTTTCTTAAAGGTACTGCTGAAGGTGTAGCAGTACTTTGAGTTGAAAGTACTGCTTGGCTTTTAACATCATCTACCTTGGGTGTCTCAACTGTTTCTTTTGAGGTTTCAGACCTGGATTGACCAGTAAGCTTTTTCCTAAACTCTAGGTTGTCTATTCCAAAACGAGAAACATCAGGCCTAAGAAGTTGAAAACTTCCAGTGGGATGAGGGACTGCATGATAACCATTGTCTTTCTTAAACTCGGGAGGTGTTTCACTGATTGATTCCTCATTACTAGATGTGTCTACATAATTAATGAGTTCATCATCACTAGTGGTTATATCCTCAAAATCAAGGTCATCCTTATCACTAGGTGGGTTTCCTTCTATGTTATTAAAGTCTATACCAAATCCTAGGCCAGTTCTAATGTAAGCTCTTCTCTGTTTTTCAACATAAGTAACATGAGAAAGACCAGATTCTTTCCAGGCACTAAACTTTGCTAACAGTTCATGTCTTTCCTTAGTAAGCTTCTCAATTTCAGAGATTTTACAATTTAATTTCCATTCACTTAATTTTAACTGATAATCCTGTTGTTCATACTTTTCTGCCCAAGCCATTTCATTATTTTCATGTGTTATGATTTTGGCTTTCATTGACTCTAAAGTGATTTGATAACCAGCTACCTCAGACCTAGCCCTTTGATAATTATCTATTTCGGTAACATAATCATTTAGCACTTTTTGATAAAAATTATGACACTTAGAGCATACCTCAGAAATAGGGGGTGAACTTGGTGAAGTAGCTACCATAGCAAGCAGAACAGGTTCATCTTCACTCTCCATGCTCCAATCAAAGATTCCTAGACCATCATTGTATTACAAAGCAGCATGTCCAGGTTCCTCATCAAAAGCTGTGCTCCAGTCAAACTATTTCACTGATTCCTCCACAGCTACCATACAATAGGTTACTGGTTCATCATCAAACTCAGCACTCTAGTCAACCTCTGATAGATTCTCTTGAGCAACCAAAGCTTTTGTTTCTGTAATAGGAATTTCTTTTAGCTCAAGCTTTGGTTTCTCAGTCATCTTGTTTGCTTGATATTTAGCCAACTTGCATTCCCTTGCAAAGTGTCCAATCTTTTGACAATTGAAGCATTCAATTTTGGACTTGTTAAAGGTGATTCCATGTTTTGGTTTGAAGTCAATGCCTCTTCCTGTGTTCTTCATGAACTTCTTGATCCTTGCAGTGATCATAGCAACTTGTCACCTGATATCAATTTCTTCAAGAGCATCTTCTTCAATTTGTGACAAATCTTCTTCATAAGTAACAGGTAGAGTAGCTTGCTGTGCAAAGAATGAGCATACGACTTCATCTGAGTGGATGGTGTTTGTTGGTGTGGCTTGCTGAGCAAAGGTGGGGGTAGTGTAGACAACAGTACTTTGAGCAACAGTACTTTGAGTAGGAGAAGCAGTACTGTTAGTGGAAGTACTGCCTCTTTGTTCAGAAGACAAAAAGGCAATACTGTGAGATTTTGAACTAGTTTGGCCATTCATCTCATGATCATACACCTTCAGATGATTATAAAGATCATCAAAGTCCATGACATCCAAACCAGGTTGTCCTCTGATCATTGTAGCAATCACATGCCATGAAGATGGCAAACTCCTTAAGAACTTCAGATTTGCATCTTCAACTAAAACCTCTGCTTTGTATAACTCTAGCATACTGAGAAGATTTTGGAATCTGTCATAAGCAGCATCAAGGCCTTCTCTTTCTCCAACAGTGAATGTTTCAAATTGCTGCTTCAATAGATTTCTATGCATCTTCTTGGAAGCATCATTACCTCCAAACCTTGTCTTGAGAGCAGCCCAAAGTTGCTTTGGATCCTTAGCATCATGGAACTTGAGTAGATGACCATCTGGAATAGCAGACAACAGTATGTTAAGAGCCTTTTCTTGATTCCTTATTGTGGTTGCTGGTAAGACTACCTTAGGTTGTTTAGGTTGTCCAGAAATCTCTATAGGTTCTGGAACCACTTCATTACCATTGACAATTACATTCCATAGTGCATGGTCTGTAATAGCAATGTACTGCCTCATCTTCATGCTCCATAGGTCGTATTCTCCCTTCTTAATGATTGGTATTCTTAGTGAGGTGATGGATGGGGGTGGAACAGCTTCAGTCGACATCTTTAAGTTTTTTTGTTAACTATGTTTTAAGGTTTCTTCTTAGTCAGAGTTTCCACACAAGCTCTGATACCACTTGTTGGATCGATGTACTCTAACCAAACTAACTTATATAGCTTGTTAAGGGTTTAATAACCTCGGATAAATCCTAAGTTATTAACAATGAAACACTGAGCAAACTCTATTAAGTATGCGGAATTTACTTAACAAAGCTAAGAAGAATATAACTTTAACTTTCAACGATTTTATTAAAACTTTAGAATCTGCTAGTTATACAGATTCTCTAATAACTCTAAAACTCTAATATCGAACTCTCTAAAACTCTAATAATGCACGTACGTTTAATGCCAATCTAGGGGTCCTTTTATAGGCTTAAGGATAACCCTAATCGATTTACAATTCTATTCCTTGTACGTCAAGTAATACTAAACTATTCTTAGAACATTCTAGATAAACATTAATTTCTATAAAACAGTCTATTACAACGGACTTGCTTTACAGTACTTTGATAAACAAGCAGTACTTTGACTTTTTACTTAGCAGTACTTTGACTTCTTCTAGCACTTTTTCTTCAATCAGTACTTTGTCATTCTTCAGCACTTTCATATCCCAACACTACTGTATGAGAATCTCGGAAGCAACCACGGTAAGGGATACCGTATGCATAGAAAGAGCATCTCCATCGAGGGTCACGAGAAATTCCAAGGTGATCTATAGGGATCCATTTCAAATGGAGCTTTCAGAAATGTTCCCGTTGTACAAGAAATGGGAACTCGTGGTAAGGGAGAATGTGCTTTGCTTGGGAGAGAACAAAGATCATCCCAATGCGTGCTTGAGCTTCATGATTTATTGCCTTGTGACCGGCACTCTCTTCAACCTCGCTTATTACATGATAAAAAGGATTGCGAGTGTGAAAAGCATGGACAAGATGGTTCTCCCTTATGCATTGCTCCTAACCTGTCTAGCAAACTTCATCTTTGCTTTAGAACCTTCTCCTTATTCCTTTGATCATAGCTTTTGCAACAAAGTCATGGTGCCGCTATCCGATGGAAAGACTACAAGGATCATGGTAGATGGCAAGAGACCTCACCCACTAACGAATTCATCGGATGAGACGAAAAGACAAAGAGAAGGAGAAGGAAGTAGCAATCCCCTTAGCAACACTGTTGGATCGATATACTTTAACCAAACTATCTTAACTAGCTTGTTAAGGTTTAATAACCTCGGATAAATCCTAAGTTATTAACAAAGAAACACTGAGCAATCTTTATCAAGTACGCGGAATTTACTTAACAAAGCTAAGAAGAATAACCTTTTATTATAAACTCTAAATCTGCTTATTATGCAGATACTCTAATACAACTCTAAGATAATCGAACTTTTCTCTAAAACACTAATTCTAAAACTCTTTTTCTGAAATCGTATGTAATCGTTATCGTACATCTAATGCCAATCTAGGAGTCCTTTTATAGGCTCAAGAATATCCTAGTCGGTTTACAATTGATAACCTTGTACGACAAGTAATCTAAACATAGAATACACTTCTTTCCATAAACGAATATAACAGTTCTTTTGTTCTTGCAGTACTTTGACTTCATATTGCAATACTTTGACTTTGTCTTTAGCAGACTTTGACTCTTTGACTTCTTCCAGACTTTGTAGCTACAGTACTTTCATATTTTCAGTACTTTGATATCTTCAGCACTTTCATATCCCAACAATCCTCCCCTAACTTGAATTCTACTTGCTTGACTTCAAGTTCCTTTGTGAATGTATCTTTAACAGCTTCATCTTTTAAAAACGGATTGTTTCTTAGTCTTTAAGTCTTTATCTCTGTAACATCTGTGCTTGTCAAAGTATCTCTTAGAATTGTTCTCTTTACAGCAGCATCCAGCAAGCTCCATCTTTTCAAAGAACACAAAGCAACATATGACAATTTTGTACATTTAATTCAGTTTAAGTTGCATACTATTCTCATCACTTCTAAGTGAATCATTGAAAAATTAGTGGATTTAGATTTCTTTACCAAAGCCATTATCTCTGGAGTAGCCAAATGTTTTGGTGTGTAAGACCATGGTACATTGATAACCATATGATTTTTAGCAAACCACCAGCTATCAACAGATTTGATTTTTCTTTACCAAAAGCTGTACCCTTCTGGACTAGTTAGTTCTTCTATCTAATGGTGAACTAATTACCAATAATGGTTTTTCCACAGCCTTTACCATAAGCCATTTTCTTATGGGCTAGCCAACTCTTTACATTACTGATATGGTGAGTTGAATACCATCCAACTTATTAGCAAGTTGTCAACTAAAAACGGATTTGATATATCTTTACCAGAGTCGTTTGCTCATGGATTAGTCAATCCTTTTGTAACCATGGTGGATTGATAACCTATTGATGTTATCATCACAAAAACCATTTATTCAACCTTTAATTCAAAATATTTATTACTTAGCAAAAAGGTTTCTTCTAAAATTTATTTAACTGGTTTAGATCAGCAATCAGTACTTTGATGAAAGTACTGTCTGATCAGCAGTACTTTGAATAAAAGTACGATATATCAAAAGTATTTATTCAACTAAAATTCATACCAGTTATTGATCATTCTCAGCAATGGTAGTCCAGTTTATAAACAAGTTGATAACCATGCAAGCAGTTTCATTATCCTCTTCTACTTTCAATCCATGCTCTAGCATTCTTCTCATGAGCTCAACTGTGAGAGGGTATCTTCTTTCTGCAAACATGTGTATCATTGTTCCATTTTCCAGCTCCAAAACATAAACTCTAGATTCTTCAAAGAATCTCCAGCAAACTATTTCCCAGCTTTCTTGATTCTTCCAGATATCATCAGTGCTCTCTTCTTCAGTTTCCCATATAGTTATGAGATCACCATGTAAAACCAAACCAATCCCTTCCAATGGATTATTTTCAAAGTAAGGCTTCACAACAATATATAAGTAGAATAGGTCTACTCTATCTATAATATGCAGTAAATCCCATAGCCTTTTGAAAACTTTGAAACTTTCATCTTCTTTATGAAAAATCATGTAATCTCCATTCTTGGATTTCACAACTTTAAAAACACTGATCTTTGATCTGTTCATCTTTATGTCATTATCTTCTTTTGATTAATCAAAATCTACCACTCTGAGATAATTCTTCAATTCATCACTAGTCTCAGATCTTAATTCAACCTTTTCTTTCTTTGAAAACAGAACATCTGTAACTTCAGTTGTTCTTTTTCTCTTTAAGCTCTTCTTCCTTTCAGTTTCAGTCCAATGAGCTTCTTTTCTAAAGTCTTTAATATCAGCAACATTCTTCTTATAATCCTCCCTAGCAGCATCATATAATCTTTTCATCTCAAGATAATTAAACTTCTGTAATCCTTTATACCCTTGACTTTTCAGATAAGCCATCATAGCATTCCTGTCCTTAGCTAAATTAGGTCTTCTCAGCATAAATCTAACAGGTGTAGGGGACTGTAAAGGTTCAGTAGCTTCAGCATCTAATTCATCTTGCACCTTTTGAGCTGCTTCTCTATTCAGAGCTTCTTGAGCTTCCTGATCTTTTCTATCTTTAGCATCTAACTCTTCTTGAACTTTTCTAGCTGCAGCTTCATTCCTAGCAATTTCAATTGCTCTAAGTTCTGCCAAAGTGAGTTTCTTTTTCTTTGTTTCAACCAGAATACCTTTCCCTTTATCTTTTGGATCAATTGTAGGTTGAGAAGTTCTTGGTTGTTCTTCTTCTTGTATATCTCTAATAGTAACTCCTCCTCTTGGTTATGACAAATCTTCTAAAATTGTAGCAATTAATTCATCATCACTTGCAGAATGAATAGGTTTGAATGTAGCTTCCTCCTCTTCTTCTATAACAATTGTAGAAGGACCAGCATCTTCTTCAAAATTCAATACCCTTTGTGTTATTACTTCTTGCCTAGATGTATCATGAAAAACATTACTTTGATGATCAGTACCTTGATCATCAGTACCTTGAACTTGCACTTCTTCCTCAGAATCTGAAATAATCTTTTCTGCAGTAATTACAGATTCTTTCTTCTTCGAAACATCTTCTTTCAAATTTTCCTTATCTAAATTCCTCCCCAAGTTGACAGAAGATGATTTAGGAACCTTCTTTCGTTTAAATTCCTTTCGAAGTTGTTTACGACGTTTGTTTTCCTCTTTAACCCATAAGTTGAAACCTTGAATATATGGTTTAATAAAATTCCTCAACCAGATATACTTACGCTTCAATTTCCTAAGCGCTTTAGCTTGAAACTCAACAGTCTTGTTCAACCTAACAAGCTCCCTTGTCAAAGCATAATTATCCAAAGTCAAACCTTCACGAGGTATAGTATGATCATCACCTTGAAGATGTGAATGTTCCTCTGAAACAGGAACAGAATGTTGTGGAGAGGTAGTAGGTGTGCTTTCAATCTGCTTGAACCTCGGGGTTTGGAGAAACAAGACCGTGAACGATGCATTACCTTCAATAGAAGCAGTACTTGCAGATGCAGTACCTTGTGAGGCAGCACTTTGTGAAGCAGATCTTGGAGAAACAGAACTTTGAGAGGCAACACTTTGTGAAGCAGTACCATGTACGAATTAAGACCTTCACTTTCTTCATCCTCTCCACTTCATGACGTACTTGAACAATTTCCATCATTGTAGTAGTTAATGGAATGTCTCCACCTCTGAACAAAGCACTTCGCCTAGCCATAAATGTAAATATTTTGGCTTGTTGCACAATGACAGGTAACAAAGCAGCAGGTTTTGGAACATCAGCCAATTGCTTGTTTAAGAAAACCTGTACAAACCTTGGGTACATCAACCATTTTGACCCAGATGATATATGTGATAGCATCCCATCCAAAATAAGCCTTGAAAAATTAAACACTCTGTCAATAGCTAGTCCAACCACTGCAGATGCTATATTGGACCCAAACTGCTCCCAAGAAGTACTTTTAGAACTTATGCAATGAAGCAGGACATGAATCAAGAACTTCCATTGAGGACAGAATAATGCTTTCTTGAATGTTTATTCTGTTAAAGAGCCTTCATAACCAAGATTCCTAAAAGTATCCCAAATCAGTTGCTTGTCAAATCGAAGAGCCCCATCTTCATCTCCAAATAATAAATCTTCTCGAATAGAGGCTTCTGTAATCTTGATAGTCCGTCCAGCAACTGTAGATCTAATATAATATTCATCCTCCTCCATGTTATCTCTAGCATTAGCCCAAAATTCTTGAATCCATGGTTCAATAATATCCGGTTCAACTAAAAGAGCATAACTAATAGGCGACCCAGTAAGATAATCAACAATATCATAAAAATCCATATTCGCCTCAGTCTTGTCCAAATTTGCTACCATATTGTGCTTTGAAACAGGAGGTCGATTCGCCATTGATGATTATGTAAGCACAAATTGAGATTATCGAAGAATAAAGAGATGGTGATTGGGAGATAAGTATGGAAAAGATGTAAAGTAATAATATGAGAGGAAAATCGGAAAGTAGTTATTTATAGGTAGAATTTGAAAAATCACAACCTATAATAACAAAGTTACCGTTACTATCAATTACCCATCAATATTACCATTGGAACAGTACTTTAATACGACAAACAATACTTTCCACATAAGCAAGATACTTTCCCAAGCAAGTACTTTCAGGAAAAAACAGTACTTTGCCAAATTCCTTCATATAAACTAAGTATAAACAAGCATCCTCCCCTCAAGCAATACACAGGACTATACTAACACCTTATAGTCCTCCCCTCAAACATAGCTTAGTAGTTAATCATTCCAATGCTCACGACCAAGTGATTGAATCGTGACACATCAAAACCTTTGGTGAGTAAATCAGCTACATTATCATCCGTGTGAACCTTAACAACATTGATGAGCCTGTGCTCATAACAATCTCTGATAAAGTGATGCCTAATCTGAATATGCTTTGTCTTGGAATGATACACAGGATTCTTCACAATACAAATTGTACTCTCATTATCAATATTGATAGGAGTATTTTTGAAATTGAACCCATAGTCCAAGAGTTGATTTTGCATCCACAAAACTTGACCACAACAACTTGCAGCAGCTACATATTCAGCTTCAGTAGATGATGTTGCTGCAATTGTCTGCTTTTTGCATTGCCAGGAGACTAGCCTTCTTCCAAGATATTGGCATCCACCAGTTGTGGATCTTCTATCATAATTATCACCTGCATAGTCACTATCTGAAAAAGCTTCCAAGTGAAAAGGTGACTCTTTAGGATACCACAACCCCAACTTAGGTTGTTGTTTTCCTCCACTAATCTTCCTAAAATCAGACAGGATCTCTTTGTCTCCTGTCATACTTCCAGAGCAACCACTATCCACAATAAGATGATCTTTAAGCTCCTCTTCTGGGTTGCCCTGCACATAAAGAAAAAAGTTAGAAACTTTTAGGAACCCAAGCCATTACTGACTTGTGTTCCCCTTGTGGAGTTACAAACTCAAATTCTTTGAGAATGTAATTCCCACTATCTTTCAAATGATTATCCAAAATTATCTTTTGAGTTTTAGCATGTGGATTTTCAAAACTTTCTGGTTTTTCAACATAAATCTCTTTCACCGATTTTTAGCATTTTCTTGTGTCATACAAACATCGATTCACTTTTGTTGAACGTACGTCTTCCTCAGCAGTACTTTCCTTTTTACCCATTCAGTTTTAACAGGTGGTTCCTGTGATCTAGATCCCCTATATGAATTGTGATACCTTCTAGGTTGATAGTGAGATCTCCTAGAATTCCTATTCCAAGTAGTGTTATCAGTACCTTGTTTCTGAGCAGTACTTTAGAAAGTACTGTGAGATACTGAAGGTCTTCTCTGATGTGGGTATCTATGATCTGGTGTGAAGTTTCTGTGATTAACCCTATTTGAATTAGTCCAAACTGGTTTGTACTCTCTAGGTTTCTGGTTGTCAGTCCTGTTCTTTGGAAATTTTCTAAGGTATTTTGAGTGATGTTCACAATCCTTAATTAGATGAGTAGGACTAAAACACACAAAACACAGTTTCTGACCCATACTGTCAAAGTGACATCTTCTATGTCTATGCCCAAAATTATTTTGCCTTCTTGGTGAGTGATTAAACCTGTTTTGACCAAAATTATCCCAAAAAGGTTGAGCAGTACTGTTTTGAAAAGGTTTTGAAGAAGGTACTGCTTGTGGAGAAGTACTTTGATTTAAAGGTACTGCTTGTGGAGCAGTACTTTGATTTAAAGGTACTGCTTGATTTTGAACATCGTTTTCAACAGATTCTTTGGGTTTTGCAGACCTAGATTTAGCAACTAGCTTTTTCCTAAACTCTAGATTGTCTACTCCAAAACGAGAAACATCAGGCCTAAGGGGTTGATGAATGCCAGTGGGATGTGGAACAGCATGATAATCATTAGCTTTTTTATATTCAGGAGGTGAGTCACTTATTGAACCATCATTACTAGATGTATCTACATAATTAATGAGTTCTTCATCACTAGTGGTTATATCCTCATACTCACCTTCATCCTGATTACTAGATTGGTTTTCTTCTATCTTACTAAAATCCATTCCAAAACCTAATCCAGTTTTAAGATAGGCTCTTTGTTGTTTTTGAACATAAGAAACATGTGACAGGCCAGCTTCACCCCAAGCAGCAAACTTAGCTAACAAATCATCTCTTTCCTTAGTTAATTTCTCAATTTCAGCAATTTTACAATTTAGTTTCCATTCACTAAGCTTTAACTGGTAATCCTGTTGTGCATATTTTCAGCCCAAGCTACTTCATTAGTTTCATGTGCTAAAATTTTGGCTTCCATAGATTCTAAGGTTATTTGATAACCTGCTACCTCAAACCTAGCCTTAACACAATTATCTCTCTCAATCACATAACTGCTAAGCAATTTATGATAAAAATCATAGCAATTTGAGCATACCTCAGAGATAGGAGATTGATTTGGTGAAGTAGCCACCAATGCAAGTTGAACAGGATCATCTTCACTTTCCTTGCTCCAGTCAAATCCTCCAAAGCCATCATCAGATTCCAAAACAGCATGTACAGATTCTTCATCAAAAACAGTGCTCCAGTCCAATGCTTCCACTGTGTCTTCAACTTCTTCTTCCACTGCGACCATACAGTAAGTTACTGGTTCATCATCAAACTCTTCACTCCAGTCAACTTCTGATAACTTCTCTTGAGCAACCAAAGCCTTTGTTTCAGTAATTGGAATTTCCTTAAGCTCAAGTTTTGGCTTTTCAGATGTCCTGTTTGCTTGATACTTAGCAAACTTGCACTCTCTTGCAAAGTGACCAGTCTTTTGACAATTGAAGCATTCAATTTTAGATTTGTCAAAAGTTATGCCCTGTTTGGGTTTGAAATCAATGCTTTTGCCTGTCTTCTTCATGTACTTTTTGATTCTTGCAGTGATCATAGCAACTTGCCACCTGATATCAATTTCTTCAAGTGCATCTTCTTCAATCTGTGCTAGATCCTCTTCATAAGTGACAGGTAAGCTTTCTTGTTGTGCAAAGAAGGAGCACATAACTTCATCTGAGGCCATAGTGGTAGTTGGTGGGGCCTGTTGAACATATGAGGGGGGTGTATAGACAGCAGTACTTTGAGAAACAGTACTTTGAGGAGAAGCAGTACTTTTGGAAGTACTGGCCTTCTTTCCAGATGATAGAAAAGCAATACTGTGAGACTTAGAACTTGTTTGACCACTCATCTCATGCTCATACACCTTAAGTTGATGATATAGATCATCAAAGTCCATGACATCCAAACCTTGTTGTCCTCTGATCATTGTAGCAATCACATGCCATGAAGATGGCAAACTCCTTAGAAACTTCAAATTAGCATCTTCAACTGATACTTCTGCCTTGTATAGCTCCAACATGTTCAGTAGATTCTGAAACCTATCATATGCAGCATCAAGACTCTCTCTTTCACCAACTGTGAAAGTTTCAAACTCTTGCTTCAGCAAATTTCAGTGCATCTTCTTAGAGGCTTCATTCCCTCCAAATCTGGTCTTGAGAGCAGCCCAGAGCTGCTTAGCATCTTTAGCATCATGAAACTTGAGAAGATGACCATCTGGAATGGCAGACAAGAGAATGTTGAGTGCCTTCTCTTGATTCCTTAAGGTTGCTGCTGGTAATACTGGTTTAGGTGCCTTTGGTTGTCCAGGAATATCAATGGGTTCTGCTACAACTTCATTCCCATTCACAATAACATTCCAAAGAGCATGGTCTGTAATGGCAATGTACTGCCTCATCTTCATGCACCAGAGATCATATTCTCCCTTCTTGATTATTGGAATTCTGAGTGAGGTGATTGAGGGTGGTGGAACAGCTTCAGTCAACATCTTAAATAGTATTGAAGTAGGGTTTCTTCCTAGTCAGAGTTTCCACACAAGCTCTGATACCACTTGTTGGATCGATATACTTTAACCAAACTATCTTAACTAGCTTGTTAAGGTTTAATAACCTCGGATAAATCCTAAGTTATTAACAAAGAAACACTGAGCAATCTTTATCAAGTACGCGGAATTTACTTAACAAAGCTAAGAAGAATAACCTTTTATTATAAACTCTAAATCTGCTTATTATGCAGATACTCTAATACAACTCTAAGATAATCGAACTTTTCTCTAAAACACTAATTCTAAAACTCTTTTTCTGAAATCGTATGTAATCGTTATCGTACATCTAATGCCAATCTAGGAGTCCTTTTATAGGCTCAAGAATATCCTAGTCGGTTTACAATTGATAACCTTGTACGACAAGTAATCTAAACATAGAATACAATTCTTTCCATAAACGAATATAACAGTTCTTTTGTTCTTGCAGTACTTTGACTTCATATTGTAGTACTTTGACTTTGTCTTTAGCAGTACTTTGACTCTTTGACTTCTTCCAGTACTTTGCAGCTTACAGTACTTTCATATCTTCAGTACTTTGATATCTTCAGCACTTTCATATCCCAACAAACACCGATCTCGACCCTTTAGATTACATCAATCAATTGCCAGATATTCCAAGCCCATCACAAGAGTGGCAACAAACTAAAGGGATCTTCAAGTACTTCGCTAACTTCTTGAAGAAGAAGAAGTAGAGATGGTGAGATGAAGGGTGAAAGGAATGAAGATGGAGATGAAGACGGGAGTGAAATGGAAGGAGGTGTGGATGGAAGGTAAGGTCATAGGACCTTAATTTGTGAAAACAATTTCTAAAACAATGGTTTGTAACTTCTTAACAATATTTATGTAGAGTAGGATGTAGTTGTAGGAATTGCCATGATTTGGCATTGAACACCTTAACTTAGGAACTAGTAAAATGAGATTTTACGACGACTTGATCCTATTCAAGTAGTCGTTATCACTCATTTTTTAATTACCTTTTAATTCTCCCCACTTACTATGCGTTATACTTGTTCTATGCATGTGTTTACTGATTGTAGAAACGACTAGGATAAGCATTTGCTAAGAATGCAAAAATTGCGCAATTGTTGAGAGGCTTCTGGTCTGCAGTAGCCGGATCCTTGTGCTATAACTAGTCGGATTCCTCAAATGAGGGAACCGTGGGATCCGGGCAAACACATACCAGACACATATCATTTTACATCAAACCTGTCTCCTAGCTCATATCATTCTAGCTAAACATGATTATTTAAGACTACTTAAGTCTTCCTCAAGCTCAGTAGGTCTCACACTCACCCGTAGCTAACTTAGGATCAAATTCAAAGTGTTTTTGATTTATCAACTCATCAAAACTCACCATATTTCTGCTCCAATGCTCACACATTGTTCCTCACATCTCAAAACACTTAGCTTGATATTTCTATCAATTTTAGCAAATTGATTTTAATCATCCTTACCCTAAAATAGGTTTAAAACAAGCTTTTAATTTCATTTGATTTTTCTTTATTTTTTAGGAAATTTTCAAATTTTTCCTAAGTCATCATCTAATCTCTAGGATCAATTTATATCTCTTTTCATACTCGAATCAATGAGTATCATCCTTAAACATTTAGTTACACTCTCAAAAAGTCCATTTTTCTACCCAATACCATCATTAAGTATCCCCACTCTTTGTGGTTGGACATTTAAGTCACCTATTACTTAAGACATCCAAGGAAAGTCAAACCCTCAAGATTTATAGGCATTAGACCTTACAAAAGCATAATCACTTCACCATATTTCTGTCTGACAGACGGATCACTGGTTTTTAACCAGACGGATCCCTGGTGAGAGGGATCCGTGGGATTCGTGTCTATAGAAGGATTCTAATCAGCTTTTCTTTCAAAATTTAAACCATCTTTGGTAATCTAAACACTTTTAGTTACCATTTAATGATTCCCTAGAGCTGAACAACACCATAGTTGACCTTGGTGCATGCCAAATTCTCTTAGTGGTCATGAATTTAATTCCTTAACTCATACTCACTCTTTATAAACCAAACACTCTTGAGAGCTTAAGTCATCACTCTTACCACATTTCTAAAAATCAGTAGTTAGAGACTTCTATTGCATCCTCACCATCACTATGACTAAAGCATCTAGCAACAACTCTTCAACCAAAGGTTCATCCAAAAGGAATTGTCATATGGTCCATGACATTTCATCCACCGAATCATCAGCTGTAAGAGGTCATAATGTTAGAATCCCACCTCAACATTCCCAATCAACAATTTCTTAGAGAACCGCAAGAATTAGTATTAGACCTCTTGGGTTAAAAAAAGGGTTCATCAAGCTCTAAACCAAACGCACCTAGTTCTAGTAAAACGCCTAAGCCTTCATTCCTATAACATAGACTACATTCTTTCACTGAACCTCTTTCTCATCCAAATCTCTATTCATTAGAGCACTCACCACCGAGAACTTCCCACTCACCAACCTTCTCGTTAAATAGGGAACCACCTACATCACCAAATTGTCCACCGTTGGAGACAATGAACCATCAAGGACTTGATCATATAGAGGACTTTCCATTACCACCACCTTCATTCTTTGTGGAACCTCATCCTACATTGCTCAATGTACCTCCACCATCATTTGTAGAGCCTACTCAAAACATCCAACCTCCTCCGGTTCCTAAACAAGACAATAATTGCTCTAATTGTCAAATCACCCAAGGACTTGTTCAATAAGTATGAAATGAGTTGCATTTCATGTTTAATCATCTTCTTGAACGATTGGACCAAATCAACAAGTCTACCCATCCTTAGATTCAAGCACATTGATGCCTTTTAAGTTTTTGGTCACTTATTAGAATGAGTAGAAAATGTATTACATGGTTAAATCATTCTCTTAGTCTTAGAGATTTATGGATCATCTCTCACATTTTATTAAATGAATTTACATGTTTTATGCCATATTATCTTGAGTATATGTTTGGTGAAAATTTACATATATCATTTCTATGGTGACATCATTTGCTCACATCACCATTGCTGTCTTAAGCTTTCAGACAGACGGATCCCTCCATTTTGCCTAGACGGATCCCTCCAAGGAGGGAACCGTGGGATCCGTGCAACAGAAGACTTGTTTTCTACTAACTTGAGTCTTATTTGCAGGAAATTATCCATTAGAAACTTGTTTTCTAACCTTTGTTTTGTAAATTTTCAATATACACATGAAGACTTTGACACCCTAAAGCTAGGGGGAGTTTTGTGTCAAAGTAATACATTGCAAAATCATTTGCAACATAATTCTCATTAGGATTACATTTCATGAAGTCCCCTTGCAAAGTTACAATTATCAAGGGGGAGCATAATCATCACAAAGACGAAACCATTTCTTCTTACTTGACGCCCTCACAAAGGGTTGGACTCATCAAGGGGGAGCTGAGACGAGAACACTTTCTGTCACTTGCTCTCTATACTTTTATTTTCCTTATTTTACATGTTTTTCTTAAAACAAGGTGTTAGTTTCTTTTCAATACTCTTTTTGTTTCGACAAAAAGGGGGAGAAGAGAGTAAAAACTCCAATTCAAACTTTTACGAATTTTAGTTTTTCCTTAAAATAATTTTATGTTTTGTCATCAACAAAAAGGGGGAGATTGTTAATACAAATAAGCCGTAAAAAAGTTTATTTATATTTTACGATCGTCTAATGTTTTGTCGATAACAAACGTAAAATCATTTTAACGAAACAAATAAAATACGTAAATGGTTTGAGCCAATAGTTTACTAACACGCTTACGTTTTCACATAAAACACTAAACAAGTAAAAGTTATTTTATGATTTAGTAATACATATGTACACCAACTAGTGTTTACATATTGAGAAAATATATACATAACTAGTATGGATCATAATGGGTAATACAATGGGTAGAAGTTTAAGTATTTAACCCATTGACCAAATACGTTGAATATAGTTGGGTATAACCCAAAGTCCATGACCCATACCCATGGAGCATAACCCATTGCACGACATCATGCATAAGTCATAATGGGTATAACCCATGACCCATGGATTTAACCCATGACCCATGGACTAGATGCATTGCATCTTGTAGATGCATTGTATCTACTTGGATACCCATGGTCCAAAGTCTAGGACCCATGATCCATAACCCATGACCCATAACCCAAAACCCATGGGCAAAGAGGAGCGTCCCACGGATCCCCAGGAATACACTGGACGTATCCCTCAAGTGAGGGATCTGTGGGATCCGTGGAACAGTAGCACTTTTTCCTCTATAAATAGTGAGCCATTTCTTCATTATAACTAACCCCTTTCACATATATTTTCTCTCTAAGTTGTAAACTCTCTAACCACATATCCAAGTGATCTTTGTATGTAGTTTTGTTTTTGTGTAATTCTCTAGGTTCCTCTTAAAGGCAAGATCACCACCTCTTGAAGTCTTCGTCATTATCAAGACTACTGAGGTTCTCTTGTTGATACTTCTTTCTTCCTCCATAAGAAGTGTTGTGTCAAAGGCATTAGTGAAGGATGCCTAGAAGTCAATTCAAGTGGCATTAGTGAAAGATGCCAAGGGTGTATAATCGACGAGGTGCATCGATGTACAAATAGGGATAGGCTGTATCCAAGGATATTGATATCCTTGATGATGTTGTAATAAGGAGTGGGTCTCCTTTGGGATAGGTGTTGTGTAGTGTTGGGTAGTAGTTCCTCCATTGTAATGGAACTCGGTATCTAGCCTAGTACCGGATAAAGGGTAGGCAACGTTGTGATAGGTGTGGTTCTACCTTGTGGAAGAACCCGGTGTCTAGCCTAGTACCGGAAAAAGAGTAGGCGACGTTGTGAAGGCTTCTCCGCCATAAGGAGTTGGTGTCGTGTAGTGTTTACGAACTCTCGAGTAGGTGACTCGGGGAGTGGAGTAGGGCAAGGAAGGTGTCCTTGTAGCCGAACCACTATAAACACTCGTGTCGTGGTTATGTGTTTCTTACTCTTTATCTTTCCATTACACATTTACATATCTATCTACCAATGTCCAACATACACATTTAAATAGATTGACATAAGTCGATCTAAATATTTTAAAACGAAGTTTTAATCAGTAAAACTATTCAACCCCTTCTAGTTTTCCACAGGTCCATTAGCTTTATACATGTTAGACATATATGGAAAAGGTGAGTATGCATTCCATGGTGCAAAGTTTTGAAATGGAAAATCGTTTTGCATATTAGGATTCCATCCCATTTGATGGTTACTTCTCGGATATACATTATTAGGTCTTCTTATAAATGTGTTTGGTTTTGAAAACGACGGACCTTTGTTTCTTATAAAATTTTGATTTTGTCTTGGAGGTGGTTGTCTAACAGTAACATGAGTTGGTTTCCTTTTATTAACAATAACAAAGTCGGTTCTAGATGAAGAAGCTATATTATTACTATTGTTTGATTCAGCAGACCCACAGATCCCTGGCTTTACACTAGCCGATTCCCTTTTTGTGGGATCCGTGGGATCCGTGACTACAGTGACTTGTTTTTCTATTGCTTTGACGAATTGTATTTCTTTGTTTTCACTAGTTGACGCATCAAGTTGCTGAATACCTAATCCTTTTTTGTTGTTTCCAGTCTTAACACTATCTAATATCATATCAAGAATATTAGTGCTCATTCTAGCAATCTTAGAGTCTAGATGATCAACTAGTGTTTCATGTTGAACGAAAAGCTCACATTCCCCACTTGCTATCTTCCCCTTTTCTAAACGTTTTAATTTAGCTTTTAACTTAAAGTCTTCCTCTTCTAAACGTTCATTTTGGTTTTTCAAAAACTTGTTTTTGTTAATTACTTTTAAACTAATTTTGCAAAGTTTATCATATTCATGATGCAATGAATCATCATCTAATGATGAGCTACTATAGTATTCGTGACATACCTCGCTCATTCCCCACGAACCACTTATGAACGCTTTTTGTTCGTCACGTTTGGGACACTTACTAATAAAGTGATTGGGGTCCCCACATTTAAAACAAGTGCGTTCATCCCTTGCTTTCTCATCATCTTTGCTTTTCCGGAACCCCTTCTTGTCGTCATATGGTTGCTTGACATATCTTTCCTTTCTTCTAAAGAAATTCTTGAAGTCCCTTACCGCCATGGCATACTCCTCGTCATCACTATGCGAAGAGGAGTTTTCTTCATCGCTTGAGACCTTCTTGGCTTTTAGGGCAAGAGATTTGTGCTTCTCTTTCTTCTCTTTTGAGGCTTTGGAATCTTTAGCGAGGACAATCTCATAGACCTTTAGATTGCCTATGAGTTCATCAAGGGTGAGGATTGACAAGTCTTTTGATTCTTCAATTTCCGTCACCTTAGATCTCCACTTGGATGGAAGCGCCCTTAGATATCTCCTAACATGATTACAACTAGAAAAAGACTCATCAAGTGCTTGTAAAGATGTAATTACAGTATTAAAGTTAGCAAAAGAATGATCTATAGTATCCTCATCCGATATTGAAAATTTTTCATATTGTTGAACAAATAAATCTATTTTATTGTTTTTAACTTGTTGATTTCCTTGATGAGTTACAACTAAATAATTCAAATTTTCTTTAGAGATTTTAAGCATGGAAATTCTTTCGAATTCCTTTTTGGGTAAAGCATTATATAAAACAATTTTAGTTTCACTATTTTTGGAAAGCTTTTTTTTTATCATCGGTGAGTTGATCATGAGGTGTGTTTACTAAATTTCCGGTTTCATCTTTTGAAGTGGCTTCAAAATCGCCTTCAACAATGATGTACCAAAGATCAATATCTTTTGACTTCACAAACATTTCGAATCTATTTTTCCAATATATAAAACCATTAGTTTCAAGTAGTGGAGGTCGTTGCATGGATTGCCCTTCCTTGTAATTTTCAGAACCCGTAGTGATCGAAAAGTTTTTAAAATACGGTTTACTTTAAAACTTTTGTAAACTTAGCTCTTGATGCCAGTTGTGGAAAACTAGAAGGGGGGTTGAATAGTGATGAAAACTAGCAGACCTTGATAGATCTTGAGCTTCGTAGATCGTTAGTATTTCTTATGTAATCACAAACAAACTAAAAGAAAATCTCTACAACTTGTATTCTTAAGCGGAATATAAACACAAGTATAAATCACAGATAACTAAGAACTCTTTGATCCTCTATGGATCGTTATATTAATAACTTGTAAACGTCTAGTACATACTTCATTCTATTGTGTTCCTTTTATAGACAAGGAACCCTAACTTGTTCTCTAAGAAACGTAAAACTAAATAAGATATACACAATCACTTCCTAATAAAGCTTATGCATATCCTAACTAACTATAGAAAATACGGAATAACTATATCCGCAGAATCAAACTAATAACAATATAACTTCAGTAGAACTATGTCTTCGGCAGAATCCATACACTTCAGTAGAATCCATTCAGCATAATCTTCAGCATAATTCGTACTTCACATAATTCCCAACAATCCTCCCCTAAACTGGAATTTGACTTGGTTAAGTTCCAGTTTCTTGATAGATCTTTAATATTGCAGCAGTAGAGGATTGTACTCGAACAACATTAGCAAAGAATCAAAACAAAAACATCTCTTTGATGAATAAACTCTGAAACTCCAGATCTTTGCAGCAACAAATGACAACATGTACATCAAAACATATTAGTTTCATACTATTCTCATCACATCCAGGTGTGTTAACTCCTGTGAGAGGTGAATCATTGAAAATAATGGATTTGATGTCTCTTTACCAATAGCCATCACTACTGGAGTAGCCAAATGTTTAAGTTCGAAAACTATGGTACACTGATAACCATCTAATTTATTAGCAAACCAGCAACCATATAAACGGATTTGAAATGTCTTTACATGTAGCCGTTTGCTCAGGACTAGTCAATTCTTAAAATTGGTGAACTGATTACCAAATATGGTATTCCACTGCCTTTACCACAAGCCATATACATGTGGGCTAGTCAATTCTTGGATTCCAAAAAGGAATAAACCATGGTGAATTGATGACCATACAACACTCAGCAATTAAGCATGGGTAGTTGCAAACCCTATGATTTTGAGCAAACCATTACAGCTATCAACAGATTTGATGTGTCTTTACCAAAGCTGTACCCTTTGGACTAGCCAACTCTTTGACATACGCAAGGTACATCTGGTGAGTTAATAGCCATCATGAATATACAACAAACCTGCAAACCTGCAAGAAAAGTTAGTAAGAACCAATTTTTTTTTTTTTTTTTTTAACTAAGAAACAAATAAACAAATATTACAAACATTACAAACTATACAAATTACCACAATCAAGATGAGGTACCATGTTGCAGAAGCTGATTCTTAATAACTCCAACACATTGTTCAGCATCCAACTTATCATTCCCAATCGGATCTGGAGGAACTTCCAGTTTCTGTCTAAGCATTCTTTCCATAAGCCTCTTAGATAATGGATAAGTTCTCTCAGAAAACATACATACAGTAATACCACCCTTTGTCTCAACCACATGCACACGAGGTAGAGGATAAAATCTCCAAGAAGCAACCTGCCACAAGTGAGAGTTCTTCCAAATAAAATATCCTTTACCATCAGGAGATTGAGAATCAAACAGAACATGAAGATCTCCCAATAAATATAATCCAGAACCCTGTGGTGTATTATAATGGTAATACTTATTGACAAGGGTATACAAAGTAACCAAATCTGCCCTGTCTACCAAATGCAATATCTCCTTCAAAAAGTTGAACTGCATAGTGGTTTGATCCAAACGGTGAATCATATTAAGTTCATCCTCTTGCAATGACCAATTAACCAAAACATCATGAGATCCTTCAGGAAAAACATCAGAAGATCCCTCTTTAATAAATGTTGATGCAGCAGCTTTGAGATCCAAAGAACTAACCCTTGAAGATTCCTTAACCTTAGATGTATGTGTCCCAACTGATTTCACAGATCTCCATAGAGAACCAGATCGTCTTTTAGCCATTCTTTTCTTCCTCCTACCTGGTATATAAATGTCTAAAGATGGTATAGGTTCTTCAGTAACATCTTTAATATGTGTGGAAGAAATAGAATCAGCCTGCATTGGAGCAACACCACGTAAGGCATACATCTTCTCAGCTACTGCCGGCCTTTTAGCTTTAGTGCCTTTATTTCAGCTTGAAAACTCAACACTTTTCCAACTTTGTCAATAGGAGCAACCTTAGGTACCGCCGAGAAGATGATGGTCCAGATGAAACAACATAAGGTTCAGCTGATTGAACTTGAGCAACTGAAGGAATAGCTTCAGTAGATACTTCAGAAGCAACAACAGAAGTACTTGACTTTGGAACATGAGCCTCAAAAGAATCTACAATTTCAACTATCCTTGGTCTTTTGGATTTAGGAGCATCTGAATCATCAGCAATTCTTTTCAAAGTAGATGCGTATAGCGACTAGATGAAGTAAACTTCATAATCTTATTATAACGACTGAGTAACTCAGCATCAGGTAAAGCCTTAACCTGCTTCATAGTCATACCAGAGTTAGATAGAGTGCAACTCTGATTTTTCACTACTTTCCTCATATAATCTTTCTTCTGAGCTGCTGTTTGTGGTCTCTCTCTCTCTTAGCTTTGTTCTTTTGAGCTTGAATAGCTTTCCTTTTTGCCACAGCTGCTTTCTTCTTTTGTTTTCCAAGAGCCATCATTTAAGCCACAAAATCATCACTATCAAAATCTGCTCCCAAAATACTTTGAGCAAGAGTAGGATCTGATGCAGCTTGACTAATACATTCATCCAATTTAGCATCAGGCATCTGAGTAGCTAAATCATCCAATTCTTTGCATCTCTCAGGAGGCAAATTTGAAGTAGACTCAGCTGCAAGCTGTTTAGCCAAATCCTCACTTTTTTTTCTTTGTGCATATTCATCTAACATTCTTTCTTGCTCTTTCAACTCTTCCTCACTTACTAGACCTGTACCAAGCTCTGCATCAATCAAGTATTTCTCTCTCTGGAGCAATAGACTTTGCAAGAACTAGTTTGAGGAATATCCATAGGAGGAACTTCAAAAGTAACTCCCAACTTAGCAACAGAAAAAACAGGTTGAGACAATTCTTCAACAGGTGTTAAAAATACTTCAGCATTAGGATCCAAATGAAAACTTCTTCCAGCAACAAATACATTAGGATTATCTGCTGAAGGTGGAGAACTTGGTTGTTCTTGTACAACTGAAACTTGACCATGTACAAAAGCAACATCCTCCATTGAAACATCAGCAGGTACATCATCAACATTTGGCTCTTTTGAAGTTTCAGTGGATACCTTATTAGAATATTGTCTTCTCCTTTTTCTAGCAAATCGAATAGGTTCCTTTTTCTTTGAAGATGCAGCAGCCATAGGAGGAGAAACAGTGAGTCTTTGAGCAACATCAGCGAAAATCTTAAGAGGATTATCCTCTTGCTCTTCATCAGAAGAAACCACTAGTCTCCTTTTGGAATGATGCCCAATTTGATCTTCCAAACTTTTAACTTTATTCCTCAGCTCCACAATCTCATTGCCAAGAGAAGATTTAGTCTTAGAAAGTTCCTTTTGAGCTCAAGCAACCTCACCTGCATACCGGTTCACTAGAGCAAAGACAGATGTAAGTGTAACAGGGTCCTCAGTTCCACCAACGATTGCTCGTGGTAATGGGAGCTTCATTGGTCCTTTCAGGAGAAATATGAACATGCTCAAAATTAGGAGATCCTTCATCAAATTGGTTCCTAATAGGACTAGGTGTGGGCAGTCTATCAGTTTCATGGTCAACTTCAGTAAGAGTAACTTGAGTAGATGGTGGACTAGGACTAGGTCTAGGTGAAGGTATAGATGAAGGTAGGTCAGGAGAAACATTAGATGCTTCAGCAGTTGTAGAAGGGCCCTCATCAATGGCAACTGAAGGATTACCATCAGCAGTAACATTGGTAGAAGGTATATTATTAACAAGACTATCCTCATTAGCAGCCTCATTCCACTGAGGCAACATAGCTACTAGTAAAGGATAATGTGTCCCCTCAAATTTAGTTTTCATATAAGCAAATAATTTAGCAGATAAAGCTCCTATGGGATAAAAGGCTTGGGTTTGGGTAGTAGTGTCTAAAATTATTTGCAAAAACCTAGGGTACATTAAAATCTTGTTCTTTTTCTTAGTTATATTCTCAACCATATTATCAAAAATAAACCTAGAAAAATTATAAGTTAAACCCTGAGATAGACATATAATACCACATCCCAATTGAGTAGAAAATTGTTCCCATCCTCCTGATTTATTGCTTAAACACTGAAGCAATGTATGAACCAAAACCTCCACATAGGACAAAGCTGATTCTTTAACCACATGTCAGTCCTTGTTCCTTGATATCCAATCGCTCTTAGCCCATTAAGTACCACTGCAGCATTAGAATGATAAACCCCATTCTCATCATCCAATCGAAGTCGACTTCTGATCAACTCCTCTGTCACAACATACTCTCCATCATCAATCCGAGC
Organism: Chrysanthemum makinoi; assembly: GCA_910596185.1. Lineage (NCBI taxonomy): Eukaryota > Viridiplantae > Streptophyta > Magnoliopsida > Asterales > Asteraceae > Chrysanthemum > Chrysanthemum makinoi. The sequence continues at coordinate 124,186,886 of OU343224.1, read as the reverse complement.
CACAATCTCTGTTTCACTCCGTTTTGAAGCAGTCGCCCAAAATTGAGTAACCAACGATTCATATATAGCATTAGGAGAATGTGTTAAATCGTAATGAATCTTGGACCTCTTTAAGAACTCCACCATTGGTTTATACAGATCATCACCCTTAGCCGTTCCCAGAAAAGCAACTTTATTATGATCGTGCTTGAATTGAAGTGCCATGAGAACTTTAGATAAAGAGTTACGATTCAATCAACTGAAGGTGTGTTTGAATCGAATAAAGAGGGAATCAGTTATGATTAGACAAATATATGCGAATAGGTTATATGTAGAAATTTCCCAAATTGTGGTCAAATATATTAAGTTGTTGACCAGCGCTGACGTGTAATGCAACCTTTTACCCAATTCAAATTCCAACTTCGGCAGAAACAATAGTCAATCTGCTGAAGTGATACAATCAGCAGAAGCAATTCACGTATTCAAGAAGCTTCAGTAAATATCTTTTACTGTTTCACCTAACTCGCATTAATTCTCATTAAGCCTTGAACCCGTCTATAAAACAAACCCCAATGCACTCTTAACTCTCATCAATTACCCCCAATTTTCATCACAAACCCTAAATTCATCATAAGCCACAATCAACCACAATTAACCATGAATACTAAACCAGAGATTGTAAATCCAACCTCTTCTTCATCATCCAATGATTTCCTTTAGTTCTTTCCATATCCATATGACCCACGATCATTGAAATCCCCATTTCTCAGTTCTTCAGATGATGATAGTGTAGTGAATCCAAGTGAATCTTCTCGATGACTCGATGGGTCCACTAAGAAGATAACATCTTACTCCCAACCTCCAGCACCTCAACCTCAACAAAGGCCTCATGCCGAAAGAGAGGTTGTGCTTGCTCTCCTCCGCACCATGTTTGGTGCTTCATCATATATCGTATAAGGGAAGGGCTTAAGGAAGGTGGATGGATTGCTTTTTGGTGAAACCAAGTAGATGAAGCACATAAGACACGTGTGGTCATCTTCATCATCATCGTTTTCATCAATCCATTCTCCCCATTTTGATCCTTAGCTTCTTCGTTTTACCGGTCATGCATATCCAGCCATCGAGATAGAAGGAATGGGTGGTCATGCAAGACATCACAAACGCATATCCAGCAGCTGGAATAGAAGATATGAGAGATCATGCATATCCAACAGCTGTTGGAATAGATGATATGAACTAGTGTTTAGAATAGGTTTAGTAGTCCTTGTATTTCCATTTGAAGTTGATTGTACTTTGTAAGCTATAAGTCAGAAATGCTTTCTCTAATGAATGAACAATGACCTTCATTACTTCTCTTGAATGAACACTTTAACTTCAGATTCTTTCTCTTCAGTGAAACAAATTGCTCACTTCAAGACATTGATTTCGAAGAAACAAGCTTCAAAGCTTACTTGACCATTTTTTCATTTGACCAATCATGATGAACTTCAACTGTATAAGGCAAACTGCAAAACAAAACAAACAGAGCAACACACAAACCAAACAAAGACAAACAAACTATCATTACATTAGCTGGTTAGTGTTAGAAAACAGAATATCCAAAGAATACACAAAAAGCTACAAAATTACATAAATATATGCAAAGTGTACACAAATCCTCCCCTGAGGCATATGCCTCCCAGACTATGCCTCCCCTTAATCTTTGCAGTTAAGGGTTAAGCATACCAATATGGACCACAAGGTGTTGAAACCTTGGTCCATCAAAAGCTTTAGTTAACAAATCTACCACATTATCATCAGTGTGAATTTTAACCACTTTTATCAAATGTTTGTCATATGCATCTCTTATAAAGTGGTGCCTGATTTCAATATGTTTCGTTCTACTGTGACAAACTGGATTTTTAACAATGCATATGGTACTTTGATTATCAATAAAAATTGTTGTGTTCATGAAGTTATACCCATAATCCAACAATTGATTTTGTATCCAAAGAACTGTCCACACAATTTGAGCAACAGCGTACTCGCTCGCCCGATAGATGAGGTAGCCACAATAGTCTATTTCTTGCATTGCCAAGAAATCAATCTTTTTCCAAGGAATTGGCAACCTCCAGTGGTGGACCTCCTATCCAGATTTGCACCAGCATAGTCACTATCACTATATGCTTCCAGCTTAAATGGAGATTATTTTGGGTACCAAGGCCTAGATTGAGGTTGGCCTTTGAGGTACTTAAAGATCTTCTTGACAGCATTGAGATGGGAAGTAAGTGGAGTAACTTGATGTCGAGAACAAACACTCACCAAAAGTAATATCGGGCCTTGAAGCTGTTAAATACATCAAAGAACCAATCATAGATCTGTATAGATGAACATTCACTGGTGGATCTACTTCAGTGTTGGTCTTTGTCTTTGGAGCTTCATAAGGTGTAGTGGCAGTCCTTACACTCTCCATACCAAACTTTTTCAAGATGTCCCTCACATATTTGTCCTGACTGATAAAGATACCATCAGGTTTCTGCTGAACTTGGAAACCCAAAAAGAAAGTCAACTCCCCATGGCACTCATCTGAAACTCTCCCTTCATAAGTTCCTCAAACTCCTCGCACAAGCTTCCTTTGTGGATCCAAAAATAATGTCATCCACCTACACTTGCACAAGACTAATGTCTTTGGAATTCTTCTTAAGGAAAAGAGTCTTATCAATTGCACCTCTTCTATAACCATGCTTCAGCAGAAATGTTGAAAGCCTAGCATACCAAGCTCTAGGTTCCTGATGTAGTTCATAGAGAGCTTTGACTACCTTGTAAACATGATTAGGATGATCTGGGTCTTCAAATCCTTTAGGTTGAGTGAAATAAACCTCCTCTTCTATTTCACCATACAGAAAAGCACCTTTAACATCCATTTGATACACCATAAATCCCATGTAAGATGCATAAGCCAAGAATATCCGTATGGCCTCAACTCTAGCCACAGGTGCAAACACTTCATCATAATCAATCCCTTCCTCTTGTCTATACCCCTGAGCAACTAATCTTGCTTTGTTTTTAATGACCACACCTCTTGCATCTCTCTTATTCTTCAGAATCCATTTAGTCCCAATTGCATACTTGCCATCAAGTAGTGGTACCAATATCCAAACTTGCTGATTTTGAAATTGTTGCATCTCTTCCTGCATTGCCTCAAGCCAACTTGAGTCTTCAAGAGCCTGAGTAACACCGGTTGGTTCCACTTGAGAAAGAAAACAAGCAAACAGACAATGTTCATAGTCCGTGATTGATTGTCTCTTCTACGATTTGAGACATAAGAGATAAAAGCCACTTGACCATATTTAGAACTTGCCACAATCAGTATAATCTCTAGAAGTGTCACCTGCAAAATTGTTAGGGGAGAAAGAAGGCACTACAATGGGTTGTTCATCATCTTCAAACTCACTGCCGCCGTAATCAGCATCCATAGTACCGCCTCAGTTAGTTGGAGACTCTTGAGTATCTGCTTTTTGGTTAGCCATATGTCTAGAATAACCCAAATAATCGGTTAAGTAATCAAGGTCAAAAGACCAAACATGACCATGTCCTTGAACATTAGGCTTGTCTTCTAGAAACCTCAGGTTCAATGTCTCCTCAATCTTCCTTAGAGATAAATTGTAAACCCAATGCGCCTTACTATGAGAAGAATATCCCACAATATAACCATCATCAGCTTTTTCATCAAATTTACCCAATGGATCACTTGTATTCAGAATGGTCACTTGACAGCCAAAAGGTTTAAGGTAATGAATAGTAGGAACGTTCTCATAGAGAAGTTCATATGGTGTTTTGAAGTGTGGTCTAGTAATGGAAACTCTATTCAAGACATAACAAGTTGTGCCAACAGCTTCAGTCAAAACATGGTGGGTAGCTTAGTGCCAAGCATTGATCTTGCAGCTTCTATTAAGGTCCTATTTTTTCTTTTCACACCCCATTTTGTTGTGGGGTTCTTGGAGTGCTATAGTCCCTTTTATCCCTTTTGACCTACAGAGTTCAATAAGTATAGCATTCTTGAACTCTGTCTCATTATCACACCGAATTCCTTTAACCTTTTGTTCAACCGATTTTCAATAAGGGTAATGAAGTCTTTCAACACTAGAGATGTTTCATCTTTGGTCCTTAGAAAGAATACCCAACAAAATTTGCTATAACCATCCGTGATAACTAGACAAAAATACTTTTGATCAATGCTTCTAACTTGAGTTGGACCAAACAGATCCATATGAAGCATGAAGAGGTTCAAATAATGCTCACAGCAGTAACAACTTTGTATGAGGCTCTGTGTTGCTTTCCTTTGTTGCAGTCAACACAGTTATGATCATTTGTGAAGACTTTGGAAGGAAGACCTTCAACAAGACCCAGTTTAGAGAGCTTGTTTATGGTCTTGAAGTTGACATGGGCCATCCTCCTATGCCATTTGGTAGACTCATCCAAGGATGCTTTAGCCACCAAACAAGTTAAGTCACCTTCGGGTTTAACATCAGTTAAGTTGAATGTATAAAGATTGTGATTTCGAGGAACTTTCGGCTGAATTGAAGTTTCTTCTGGGAGTTTGAAGTCTTTAGATAGCACAAGACATTCATCCTCTGTGAAGAGTACTTTGTTCTTGGTGTCACGGATTTGTGAGACTGAGAACAAATTGAAGTGTTGGAGTTCCTTGACATAGTATACATTCTCAAAGTCCAGTTGAGGTGTTTTTATGGTCCCTTTCCCAGTAATTCTACCATCACTTCCTCCAAAGGTTACATTGCCTCCTCCTTCAATTGGTACAAAGTTATGCATCAAATCCCTGTTTCCTGACATACTTCTTGAACAACCACTATCAACAATGCCAACATCTTTATGCTTAAGAGGATGATTCTACAACAACAAAAAATTATACAAAATATTAGAACACTATGAGGCTCAAGTCATTCTGACTTGAACACGCCTTGTGGATCATATGAATAATGCCATGCAGATGTATAAGATCCACTATTGTTCTTGGGTTTCCATTGAAATTTAGGTCCCTTTTTATTCCAAGAACAACCTGCTGAGGACTTGGCAGCAGTATCTCAGTACCCTTTCCCATCAGTCATAGAGTCAACATATCTAGGCCAATAACCATTCTTAAAATATGAACTTGTTGGTTGTACATATGGTCTTGCAACTGGTCATCTCCAAGAAAAAGGAGAATTCGTATAAGTTGCTTGTGGAACATAAGGTGGTATAGCATTAACATTGGTCCACATTGGTCTAGATGTCCTAGAATCACCACACCTACCCATCCTTTGCTCATGATAATCACAATCCTTAATTAAATGAAATTTACTTCCACACACAAAAAATGTCTTCTGTTTAGAAGATTTATTCAAACCAAAAGATGTTCTATTACAAGAAGAAGTATTCAAACCAAAACCATGAAAAGAATTGTTTTAACAGTATTATTATGCAAAGAATTAAAAGGCAAGTCTTCAGAGGCAACTGTCTTGGAAGAGGATTCCTTGGCAAGCAACTCGACATGCTTATTGGTAGTCTTGGGTGCAGGCAGGGGTGAAGACTTGGGAAGGTTGTCATTTGAATCACACTCTGTAGACCCTTGCTCGGAGGACTTGTCACTATTAACACAAGAGACAAAGTCATTAGAAGAAGTATCGGTCCGGCAAGTCATTTGACTTTTTGCCATAAAGATGATGTGATCCATCAAATTCAACAGTAATGGAAAGGTCAATGGGCATGTGCTCACCTCTAATAGGTCCACGTACAGCATGTAGGGCACCTTCTTTCACAAAATTAGCTAGGCCTGCTGGTGTAGATTTGCGTGTGTCATCCCTAGCTTCTAATCCTACATACTTCTTAAAGCCTAAACCTATAGAAGTATTTGGAGTTTGACTAGCATAGATGTGACTAGCTAACTTGTTTCCATTTAATAACCATTCTTTATGCCTAGCAATTTCTTCATCTAGTTTCTCTTTTAGCTCTAGGTTTTCAGATACTACATCTGCTCTTAATTTCTCAGATCTTTTTAATTCATTTTTAGCACATTCGAGATCCCTTTCTAACACACTTATGTTCTCATCATAAACTATTTGATTCTTCTGAAACCAAATCTTTTGTCTTTCTAGTGTTTTTAAAGCCTGTTTATAAGCTTCAACTTCTACAAAGCATTCATTATATTTAGGTTTCAAAATATCATAAGCTTCTTTGAGTTCATTATAACGCTCACTACAACCAAACAAACAGTTTTGTACACGAGATGCCCATCAAGGCAATCTGATCATGCCTATCCTCCGAAGTACAGCTTGCAATCAAACCAACATTATCAATAACAGGACCATCATTATTTTCCCGCTCATGTTGCTTCAGTCCTACATTGGTGTCAAGAGTGACCAAAGCTGCTGATCCCTTTGAAGTTCCACCTCCCTCGATTCTGCGATAAGTAGAGTATCTATTCTCATCACCAGCTTTCCTATCTTTGCACTCTCTGGAGAAGTGACCCATCTGTTGACATGTGAAGCACTTGACCTTCCTTTTGTCAAACCTCATTGGATCTCTTCCTTGGAAGCCAAACCTTCTGCCAGCTTTGCGCTCAAACCTCTTGATATCCATGGACAGCATAGCCACCTGCCACTTCAGCTTCATCTCTTCTATCTCCAGTGGATCCACCTGATCGAAATCCTCATAGGCAAGTTCCTGCTGAGGATCATAATCAGCAAAGAAGGATCCAAGCACATCTTCCATTATACCTCCAGTTTGAGAACTTGATGGAGTGGTAGTGTAAGATGATGATGAGTAAGTTGGACTTGGACCATAACTCATCTTAGGGGTAGAGGCTCCAACGAATGTTGTGTGACTTGCAGTAGATGATGATCTAAAAGGACTTCTTACATCATGTTCAAGAGCTTTAAGTTTGTTGTACAGCTCATCAAAAGTAAGCATATCCAAACCATCTTTAGCTTTTAAAGCAATGCTCACTTGTAGCCAGGATTGAGGTAAAGACCTCAAAACTTAGAATTACAATCATCATTATCTGGCTTTGCCTGCAGCTGATTTAACTGACTTAAAATCTTGTGAAACTTGTCATAGCCCTTGTGAATTCCTTCCTCTTCAGAGATTTGAAAATCTTGAAACTGTTGTCTCAGCATGGACTTTCTCATTCTCCTAGACTCCTCATTCCCACCGAACTTCGCCTTAATTGCTAACCATATGTCCCTAGCATCTTGCATGAAGTGAAAATCACTCAAGTGATCCTCAGGAATAGCTTGAAGAAGAATTGTTTTAACCTTGGTTTCTCTCTGAACCGCCAGTAACTCTTCAGCAGATTTGGGAGGAACATAAGTCATCTTACCCTCAGCATCTACGGTAGTTTTCTTCAAACTGTTTCCCTTCTTCACTATCTCCCATAGATTCCAATCAATGTTGGAGATCCAGTTCTGCATCTTCATCGCCCAAAGATCATACTCCTCCCTTTTTAGGTAAGGAAACTTAGCATTGCTGTTAGAGAGACTTAGTTGTTGCAGATGGGTGGAGTTTTGGCTGTTGGTGATTTCGACATCAACGTCTGATCCAGGCATGGTGAGTTTTGTTTTGGTTGTATGGGTGTTTAGAAAAACTTGTTCTTAGTATCGTAGAGACTCTCACGAGGCTCTGATACCACTTGATGAAAACTAGCACACCTTGATAGATCTTGAGCTTCGTAGATCGTTAGTATTGCTTATGTAATCACAAACAAACTAAAAGAAACTCTCTCCAACTTGTATTCTTAAGCGGAATATAAACACAAGTATAAATCACAGATAACTAAGAACTCTTTGATCCTCTATGGATCGTTATATTAATAACTTGTAAACGTCTAGTACATACTTCATTCTATTGTGTTCCTTTTATAGACAAGGAACCCTAACTTGTTCTCTAAGAAACGTAAAACTAAATAAGATATACACAATCACTTCCTAATAAAGCTTATGCATATCCTAACTAACTATAGAAAATACGGAATAACTATATCCGCAGAATCAAACTAATAACAATATAACTTCAGTAGAACTATGTCTTCGGCAGAATCCATACACTTCAGTAGAATCCATTCAGCATAATCTTTAGCATAATTCGTACTTCACATAATTCCCAACAAATAGTTTTGCCAATTTTTAGTTAGCTTCAGAAACTTTAGATTCGATGTTATGTGAAATCGTTTAGATGAAGAGAAAGTATAGATCTAAAAGTAATGCGAGTAAAGAAAGCAAGTAAAGTAAATGATAGAAATGACACAACCGATTTATAGTGGTTCGGCTATAAGGACACCTTCCTTGCCCTACTCCACTCCCCGAGTCACCTACTCGAGAGTTCAAGAACTATGTCAACAAACTCCTTCAACTCGGCGGAGAAGCCTTCACAACGTCGCTTACACTTTTTCTGGTACAAAGCTAAATACCGAGTCCGTAACACGGAGGACCAAACCAACACTACTATAACACAATAAATATGTGAAATATGAAATACAAGATCTTCGCTATAGAAATCTTGTGGAGGAACAAATCCATCAAAGACCCCTTGCTTGGATGACTTATAGAATGCTCGTGATCTCGCCTTAGAGAAGGACCTATATGAGAATCACAACAAAAGAAAGAAGAACTACTCTCTAGATCAAGTGATCTTAGGTTAGAAGAATGTAAGAATATATGAGAGAGTTTGTAAGAAGAGGGGTGAGTTACAATGAAGAAATGGCTCTCTATTTATAGGCAATTTCTTGCTACTATTGCACGAATCCCTTCCCTGAGGGATCCGTCTAGTGTAACTTGAGGGATCCGTGAGACGCTCATGTTTGCCCAAGGGTTTTGGGTTATGGGTCATGGGTCATGGGTCCTAGACTTTGTACAATGGGTATCTAAGTAGATACAATGTATCTAAAAGATGCAATGCATCTAGACAATGGGTTGTGGATATGCTCCATGGGTATGGGTCATGGGTTGTGGTTTTTACCCATCCTAATAAACTATTACAACAAATGAATTATTACAACAATTTGTATTAAATGACTATATATGTAGATATTTTACAAAAATAACATGTATCCTTATAATTTTACTTATGATAACATTATATTTGTTATCAAGAAAACACAAAAAGATCGCTAAAATAACGGTCGTTAGTTAACGACCGTTAGTAAATAACGGCCGTTAACTAACGGCCGTTAGTACTATAGCGAACACTGTTTATTAGCCCATTCTTGACACCCCATTGGGTGTGGCAGAAGCCAAAAGAAGATTGCCCCTAGCAATCCTTCTAAATGTACTTTAGGTAAATTTATCTTCTTTTGCTAAAAAATGAATTCTAGCTTATAGAGATCAACCTTACACGTATAAAAAAAGTAACACATTAAGCCAATATGATGAAAATCACATCACAACAACAATTTTAACAAGCTTATAAATATCAAATAATTCAATCAATTGAATGATCATGTAGCATCAAATTCCTCGTCGTGCAAAAAAAACTTCCAATGCCTAATCATTTAGCTTCTTCCTCGAATACACACAATAACTGATTAAAAAAATGTTATAAATAATAAGTACTATAAATTTAAAGGTTTCCTGCCTCCATTTAATTTCTATTACAAAATCTTCCATCTTTTGATTTTTTTGAGTAACCCAAGTCACACTCATCTAGGGATGGCAACGGGGCGGGTTTGATGCGGGACGGTCATTCTCATCCTCAAACCCGATTACCAAAGTTCACCCTAAACCCGCCCTGATCCTCATCGAATATCTAATCGGGGCGACCCGTAGGGGCGTGGTGCTCCCCCAAACCTGCCTCGTATAAATCGCGGATTTTATTGAGGTGTCCTCTTTTGGTGCAATTCCCGACTAAAGCCGCACCATGTCAAATTTATTATTATTTTTATACCGTTAGTAAAAACATGAAGAATTAAGAACCTATAAATAATCAATTACAAACAAGACTTATTAAGTTTCCAACGATAGTATTATACATAAATAATGATAAATTACACAATCACAAATTAAAACATAAAAATATAACACTAAATAAGTTTCTATAATCACAATTTGCAATCTTACAAGATAAAAAAACTAACAATATTAGAGTAATATTTTTTTATTATGTAAATAATAACAAATACTATATACTTATATAGGTATAAAATAACTATAAATATATTTGTATATGTGTATATATTTTTCGGGTAGGGGGGTCAAGGCGAGGATTCCACACTCCCCGCCCCAAACCCGATTAAAATCCCCGTGTAAGCCCTAAATCCGCCCCGTAACCCAATTAGCATGCCCCGCCCCGCCTCAATTAGTTCGGGTTTCTGATTTCTCCATCGAATTCGGGTTATTTTTCCACCCTACACTCATCACCAACAGTGGTCCATTACTACACAAATCAAAGCACACATAAAGAAACTATTTGAAAGTATATCACAAAGAACCATAATTATTTTTTAATAAACATAACTAAGTCAGAAAAGTGAAAGAAAAAAAATGAAAGATAGTCAAAAGAGTAGAGCATCACCCGTCAAGTGGCCAGATTATATGGCTGAAATTTGGAGTAAATTAATATAGCCTATGAGAAGGGTGTGATTGTGTGGATATGGTCTCTTCATTGGATAAAAAAGGTTTTATCTTGGGTTTGTTATGTAAGACTGAAATATATTTTTGTATAAATAAGATGATAGAAAGATTGATAGTGATGTCATGGGCATGGCTTGAAATTAAGATGAGCAATGGTGGCAGAGAAAAAGGGTAAGAGCAAGCGGTATCGTCCTATATGGCAAGTGCCATTGGTCCTTTTCATACCCAATAACACGCCAAACCCAAACCGGCCTTCGTGCCATTGGTCAGCCAAAAGGGAATTTAGCCATTGGAATGGCTGGTGCCATTGGTGTTAGTTTGTTTTTTTATTTTTGTTTTGTGAGTGGATGTGTATTTTTTGTGGGGTATTTTTTGGGACCCAATATGTGTTATTAGTTTTTTTGTTGAGGAGGGTGTTTTTTTTATTGGTGTGTTATTGGGAGAAGAATGATGTGGCATTGAGGTGACAGACTAATAACACGTTATTCGCGTTTACCATACCTTGTGCTCTAAGGGAGATTGTTTAGTTTCATGTTGCCTCTTCAATTTTTTCAACACAAGAATAGTTCATCACTGTTGAGTGTTGATGTGTAAATTTGTTGAGTGCTGATGTGTAAATTTTTGGAGCTGCTACAGGAAAAAACGCTTCTTCTTTTATAATATAGGTAGAAATAGATACGTAAGGCTGGACATAGTAAGGGGGCGGATTGACAATCATTTTATCCGTCACATCAGTTTTTTTTCTTCGAAGACCTACAGGTGATTGGTTGTCACAATAAGAGCGACCTTCTTTTTTTTTTCAACTAACAAATTTTAATTTCATTACATGTTTTTTTTTCTTTTCCTTCTTTTATAAAATACTTTACAAATAATATCTAAAAAAAATACAAAACAAAAAAAAAATTATTAAAAAAAAAAGTTATATGTAAGTCACAACCACAACAGCCCACTTACCAACTTAAAAAGAAAAAAATAATAATAAAAAAAATGATATAAAACTTCATCTTCAACCTGCACGCACACACACATTCAGAAACTTTTCACAAACAAACATACACACAAAATCTTGGACGACTGTCGATCGTCTGCATGACCGAAACACACAAAAAAGGGGCGATCAATCGCTGGGCGATCGACGCCCACAGAAGGGGCGATTGATCCCCATGTTGATCGATCAGTCGATCTCGCACTTTAGTGCAAGTAGTCTAACATTAATTCATCATTTAATTGTCGTGTTGATAAATCTAATAAGTCTATTGAGATTGAGTGGTACATGTTGGATTACAAAATAAAAAGTTCTTGTACGATGGTTTTTTTTTAATGGCAGAAATATATTAAAAAAGCTACTAGCAAGACACTAGAAGTATGAGTTAACAAACAATCTAGAAAGAAGCAAAACTACACTAATTAGATCCATCCTAGGGCTTTAGCTGCGAAGATTGAAAAAGGGATGAAAAACTCTTGCCAATTACAGATAGCCGAGACAAGAGAAAAGTCCCCACCCACGGCGGCCGAGCCACCGGTTTTCACTCCGGCATGTTTTTTATGCAACCCCAAACAAGCCCTAGGGAAAAGATAGAGGAACGATATCTTAATTAAATTTACACCGGCCCTAGGGAAAATAAAGATGAACAATAGTACGATACCCAAATTGGCGTTGATTAGCTGGAACAAAGTTTTAGCTTCAAAAAAATATGGTGGCATTGGTATTTCTAGTTTTTTCGCTTTCAACCGTGCATTCTTTTCAAATGGATTTGGCGTTTAATCTCTTAAGGTTCCTCTCTATGGGCTAGTCTCATTAAAGCCATTTATGGTGATCGAGGAGCGATCGGCTCCTTTGAATCTATTTCTAGGCATTCTCCTTGGCCGGATATTATTCGTGAAACTAAGTATCTTAAAAATAAAGGTATTGATCTTTTATATTTTGTCCGCAAAAAAGTAGGTAATGGGGAAGATTCATTTTTTTGGGATGATATTTGGTTAGACGAGATGGCGTTGAAGCATCAGTACCCTAGACTATACGCTTTGGGATTATCCAAACAAATTAGTGTTTCAGATAAATTGAGTAACAAGTCTTTGGTTTTCTCCTATCGTCGTATTCCAAGAGGTGGGATAGGGGAAGAACAACAACGCTATCTTCAATCACGTATTGATGGTATAATTTTATCTCCAGTGTTAGACAGTTGGATTTGGTCGTATGAGGCTTCGTGTAAGTTCTAAGTGAAATCAGTTCGATCATTTATTGATGATCGCTTTTGCCAAAGGAAGATGTGGCTACTACATGGGTTAACGTGATTCCTATCAACATTAATGTATTTGCTTGGAAAGTTCGTTTGGATAAGTTGCATACTCGGTTGAATCTCTCTCTTAAAGGAGTGGATATCCCGTCCATCTCTGCCCTCTATGTAATATCTCTATGGAGTCCATTTCCCACCTTATTTTTTCATGCTCTTTGGCATGACAGTTGAGGACAAAAAAAATTCGATGGTCGGAATTAGATGATATTAACATTGATTCATATGATGGTTGGCTTCAGTGGTTCAATAATATTCTTCTTTCTAGGCGTATCAAGGAGATTTTTGAAGGAATTTGGTACATTAAGTGGTGGAGTTTATGGCGCTACAGAAACCAATCCTTATTTGGAAATGTTCTCCCGAGACGTGAGCTCCTTTATGAAGATATCGTTCGCCTGTCTCATACGTGGTGCGCTAGCCGGTGTAAATTTAATTTTGATTAGAATACTTGGAATCCCTAAACTTGCTTAATGATCAAAGAATGTTTTACCATACACATTGCATTAAACTCTTGCATCATTTTATAAAAGCTTACATTTTTTTTAAACATTCACATAATTTTATTTACTTTCATTTTGATAAAATGTTTTATAAAATTCTTTTTCCAGCTAGCAAGAATCTTTCTCTGGAAGTGATTCAAACTTGATCTTGCATAAAAAAAAATGGATCGGCCATTCTTGCAATAATCCAAGACCATAGAAGAAAGCATCATTTGTGTTTTTGCATAAAAATCATCATTAGCCATTTTAAGGCTTGAAGTGTTTAATACTATAGGCAAGCATCAAACATGCTTTGCCTCAGCACTTCCCCATGCATTCTAGGTAGGAAATATTTCAAACAAAAGTTAAAACACCATTCAAAATGGCCAAAACTGGTGCTGGACCCACGGATCTTGCAGATTTGGCGGATTCCCTGCACGTATTTGCGGATGTATGGTTCAAATTTTCTTTGCGTATTTAAACAAGCCTTTTGCTTTCAATTTTTTTCTCACCCTTGGCAAACAACTTTCTAGCATTACATCACATTCTCACATACACTCTTCCTTGATCATTATCTTTTTTTTTTCTATATTCATTCAAGTGATCCATTCAAGTGATTCATTATTTCAAGAAGTTTTCAAATCTTTGTGTTTAAGTTATAGTCTTATATTTGCAACTTTGTGTATTCATGTTCCACTACTATATTCCAAAGTCACAAACACTGTTATACACCAAACACAGAGAGTTCGGTTAATGTTTTGGGCCTCAAAATACATAGAGAGAAAGGTTGGTTCTACCTCTACTAGGACTCAATATTTACTTTTTATGGTTTAGGGTTTAGGGTTTGGGGTTTGTAGTATCGGAAAGTATAAGTGACTTTGTACGATTTTCTCGGACAAGAAGAGAGCTTATTGACATAGTAAAATAAATCTTGAGTCAGAAACACAAGGATTAGAGTAGGGCAAGGTGGAGCTTCGTGAGTGAACCACTATAAATCTTTGTATTTGATTTGATTTTTGTTTTACTTTATTGTGTTACATTTTATCATTCATGTTATCATTGCTTGCAAACAATAAGTTTCTAAACTATGTAATTAAAAAACCAAAATTATTCGACCTCTTGTTAGTTTTTAAAAAATAGGCAATTTCATATCTCCCCTCCTTTTAAATAGAAATTTCATATATATTCAAATATGCATTAAAAATATTGTACATTATGCATTTAATACTTACACTTTGGTTATATATGAAATTAAACATGAAAGTATGGTGATATATGAAATTAATCTTTAAAAAAAGTAGGGAGTTGCCACTCGAAACAAAACATCTGATTCCAAAGTCAAAGAAAAGAAAGACAAAAAAGAAACGCAAAGGCAAACCAATAAAGTCTTTTGATGATTGGTTGAATGAGTATTCTTTTCTGCTACAATTATGATAATATCCGCAGTAAAATAGAAAAAATTGAGAAATCTTATCAAGGATTCCGTATCAAGATTGTATTCGAATAAAAAAAAGTTGTGGTGAGTCACCTTCCGGATAGTGATATCAAATTTCACTATCATCTATTGATCATGAAGCTTCATGAATCACACTCGTATAGGCTAATGGTTTTAATTTTCCAGTTGTCAAGTCACTCATAGAAAAATAGGGTAAAATGTATGGAAAAGTATTTAACTTTTTTTCAATATCTAATTGAGTACCTAACTTAACTTTTAACAATTTAAAGTACGTATCAAAGATGATTAAAATTAGAGTAAGAGTAAACTTCAAAATACATCATTGTGTTTTACATTGTTTCACATCATACATCCCTCTCGTAAAAATTTTAACAAATACATCACTCCGTTAGTAAAAGTTAACCAATATACATCCCTCGGTTAAAATAAGGACTAACGGTGCAAATTATTTCTCCGTTATCTCCTAACGAGATATAAAATATTTACACCGTTAGTCCTCTGGGTTAACGGTATTTGCACCGTTAGTCCTTTTTTATGTTTTCGTCCGCTTTTTACGCTTTTTGTCCGCTTTTTTCGCTTCAAGATTTTTTACGCTTTTCGTCCGTTTTTACGTTTCGTCCGTTTTTACGTTTTTGTCCGTTTTTAAGTTTTCTTCGTTTTTACGCCTTCGTCCGCTTTTTTTACATTTTCGCCTCGCTTTTCACGCTTTTGCCCATTTTTTACGCTGCTCATTTTTACGCTTTTTCCTTTTTTTTCCTTCGTTTTACGCTTTCGTTTTTTACGCTACCGCTTTTACATTTTCGTCGCTTTATACATTTTCATCTACTTTTTTACGTTTTCTTCCGCTTTTTTACGTTTTCGTCTATTTTTTTCGCTTTTTTATCCGTTTTCATACACTTTTATTCGTTTTCATTTATTATTCTACGTTTTCGTCCAATTTTCTTATCTTTTTATCCGTTTTCATCCATTTTTATACGTACAATATGTATGAAAACGGATAAACATGTATGAAAATTTATAAAAACGCATGAAAATGGATAAAAATGTTTCTGTATCGATTTTAAATCACGATTTTGACCTTTTTCTGGACCGAATCTTCAAAAGTGTAAAACACGAGAGTTGTCTTGGACCGAATCTTCAAGACTCGCGAGATTTTAACTTAAGTTTTGGTAGTAAACAACCCTTGTTTAGAATTTTCAGGTTAAAATCTCGTGAGTCTTGTTGTAAAACATCATTTCGGACAACTCTCGTGTTTTACACTTTTGATGATTCGAACCAGAAAGGGGTCAAAATCGTGATTTAAAATTGATACAAAAACATTTTTATCCGTTTTTATATGTTTTTATTCATTTTTATACGTTTTTATCTATTTTTATCCGTTTTCATACATATTAAAAGTGTATGAAAATAGATTAAAACGTATGAAACCATGAAAAAAACGGATGAAAACGTAAAAAAGGACGAAGAATTAAAAAAACAAACGAAAAAGTAAAAAAAAAAACAGACGAAAACTTAAAAACAGACGAAAACGTAAAAAAACGGACGAAAACGTAAAAAAAAGGGCGAAAACGTATGAACACGCACAAAGACTTAGAATAACGGACGAAAACGTAAAAAAAAAGAGCAAAAACGTAAAAAAACAAGCGAAAACGTATAAAACGGACGAAAACGTAAAAAAAATGTCAAAATGAAAATAAACGGAAGAAAACGTAAAAAACGGACGAAAGCGTAAAAAAACGGACGAAAACGTAAAAAACGAAAGAAAACATAAAAAATGACTAACAGTGCAACTACCGTTAACCCAGATGACTAATGGTGTAAATATTTTCTATCTCGTTAGAAGATAACGGAGAAATAATTTGCACCGTTAGTCCTTATTCTAACCGAGGGATGTTTATAGGTTAACTTTTACTAATGGAGTGATGTATCTGTTGAAACTTTTGCGAGAGGGATGTATTGTGCGAAACGGGGTAAACCACAGGGATGTATTTTGGAGTTTACTCTTAGAGTAAACTACACCATTCGTTTTTGTGGTATGCGTTGATCGACAAGTTTCATCATTTGATCAAAAAATGCACCGTTCATCCTTAACTGCAAAACGTTATGTATCGTTAGTCCCTCACTCTAATTGGCATTACTAACGGTCGTTATACCTCATCCACTCGAGGGTATTTCAGTCTTTTCCCAACCATAAGGACCAACGGTGTAATTTACTCATTTTATAATTTATCCTTTATATAATAAAAGAATTACATCATTTCGGAGTGTTTTTGCAAAACCCTTCTCACTGAAAAAAAAATTAGACCAATAAGAGAGCTCGATTTTGCCACGTAAGCGAAATCAAACAACATAATTGGTTAATAAAAAGTCAAAATTAAATCCAATTTGGTCAAATAATGCTTGAATTCGTTTTAAGAACAAATTGTGCATAAAAATCAACGTGTCAATTTCGTGAGAAAATAAACTTAATAGCTGGCGGGGTTAAATTTAAAAGACTAGGGGTCAAATATTAAAATTTATAAAGAAATTAACGCAATCCCAAATTTTAATCCACGTATTTTTTTTCCTTCTTCTCTTACCCACTTTCCCAACCCTAAAAAAGTCAAAAACATTACTTGGAACAGCGCTTTAGTTCGTTGCCATCACATATCCAACAGTAGGACCTTGTTGAAATTCTTGGAATACGTAAATATCTCATATGTAGATTGGATTTTCATAACCATTCATGTACAAAACAGTAGGCATTATTATAGTATATTTTGGGTTCAATAACATGTTCAATGAACTGTGATGAACATCAAAGAGAGACATATTAATTGGTGTTTTTGTTAATGTTAATACTACTTATCTTTGGAAGAACCTTAAGCTTTTAATTTATAATTTATATAGTCGGTGTGCTTTTAACATAAGTAGTTGTAACGTGATTGGTTTAAGTATTTGGATCACTGAATTTGGTCTTTTATATGCGTATTGCAAGTGTAAATGTTGTTATCTATTCCAGGGTTGTAGGGAAAAATCAACTTCAAATTTAATCATTTCATCTTTATGTATTATTTTCTGTTAATGTATCTAAGGTGTTTGATAATGAAACTTTTAGGATTCTTTGTGTCATTAATTTTTTTGCATGATTTCATGTTTTTTTTTATTTGTATGATGGTCTACTTTTGAGGTTAATGTTTGTTTTGGTTTCTCGATACCCTTATTAGAAAGACTCGAAGCAGAAGGTCTATGTTCGTTTATGCTTATTGGCCTTGGTTTCAAGCGTGCCACTCGGATATTTTTAGCAGGTTCGCATACTTATGGTTGAAAATCAAGGCTAAATTATTTAGCGTCAATGTTTCCTAATATGGTTACTAAGTAGGACATGTTGTCGTGTTATCATCATCTGAAATCAACGCTAAAACTTCTCATCTCATGTATTATCAATAGACAAACACCCTTAAAACACATATATAAACACAAGTATGGTATTATATAACACTATGCACCTTTCGCATATAGCACTACTCGAATATAACCTCTACAACACCTAATGTATTTATGATGACCGATTAAATAAGTCAACTGTCATCTTTAGTATCAGGATATAGAATATACTATGGTGGAGGAAAAATGCCTACAATTCGACCAAATCAATGCAGACTCAAAGACCTATTTATAAAAGAACAACACAATTGAACGGAAAGTTTTCGAAAGCTGGATTAGAAAAACAGTGTGACAAAACAAACATGTCTTTTCATGACCCGTATGGAGTGTAATTTAGGAAGAGTCTGGTTTGTGATAAGTGGTATACAATATAAATTATTATGGTTTTAGATATTTTGTTTCACTATTCAAGTAAATATGTTTATCTCATGTATGAGCAACATCTATCTAATCAACAAAAGAAAGTTGCAGCTAATAGTCACAACATATTTGTGACAAAGGCTTATTTACTGCACAGTTGACTCCGCTTGTTGTATGTAGGCCTGAGAAGATGCTAATAATGAGATGTAGGGTGGAATATCCCGTTGCTATCCGTAAGATGGTTATGTCCCCAACTAAGAGGTTGTGAGTTCCAGTCCTGACAATAACAAAATGTCACACCCTCAAATTACCTGTTTTGCAGCGGAATGGAATTCCTGGGGGTTGACTGTCATAGCATCATAATCACAGTTATATTGAACGACCTAAAGTGTCGTTTGGAAAATACATCGTTTGATTTAATAAAATAATCAGAGTTTACAAGTATAGGTCCCAAATGAAAATCAACTTGTGCGGAAATAAATTTGTTACAATTCAAACGATGTTTTTAAAGTGCATAAATCCCATGAGAGACGCATCGTTATCACGACTCTATGATATGTCCACATGCATGCCATGAAGTGAATGTCTTAGTTACCTGAAAATACATTGCTAAAAGTGTCAACACAAAGGTTGAGTGAGTTCATAGAGTTTAGGTAAATGTTTAATACGACTACCACAAGTATAAATTATGTATGACAAATATGTCACAAAAATGTTACAATTGCTATAAGCCCATGACACCGAAACTAGACTGATCATGATGTTCGCCCCAACAGAGTGTTTGCCAAACAACTTAAATAATGATATTAAATGAAATGCATCTGTTTAACCAGTTGGAATCCACCAACCCGGATGGAGGAGTCACCCTCGATAGATCTATCCACTCACCCTCGCTTCTATGAAATTAACGGTTCATGTTATATAATGGGGACATTCAATTGGCATGAGGTAACTTAAGCAATGTAATGAATTTGATATACTTGGTATCGTAATAAAAATGATGTGCAATGTATTCTCCCCGTAGGTTTGAAATAAAATAAAACTTGAATAAATCGGGCTATGAAAACTCACTGCTGTTGCAAATGATTATGATGATATAATGGCAATACTTGAAATGAGGCTAACCTCGACCGTGACCTATTATAAATGATATGTTCTAATGTAAATCATGAAACAATGTCGTGCATGCAAATCCACATGTAATCTATACCACTTGTACGCTTTTGAAAATAGAATTTATCGTCGAAATATATGTTTATGACATCTCGTCATGTTACAAAATACTTTACAAGTATTTATGTTGAAATGATATCTTACGATAGTCATTTAATGATTTATTGTGAAATTATAACTTTTCGTCAGTAAAAATAATGTCGTTGAAAATTTCATGAAAGTGACTAAATGGCCTTGAAAAGCTAGTTGTAAAATGGTGCACGCCGAAAGTGTTAGGAAACGAACTCAACGGTTTTGGGAAGCTCGTATCATTATCTCAAAGTTTTAGTTTTTAAGTTTCCATCCTAGAGGTCTCGATCACGGAGAAAAATATAGGTAAAGTATGATACTTTTGTCCAAAATATTGTTTAAGGTAACTTTCGGCAAAGTTTGAGTGACCGTATATAATTCATTACAATTCCACTTGACAAATGGTCGGACATTTTGAAAAAATATGTTTGGCGAACTTACTTTTACTAGAAGACATCACTTTATAAAAAGTTCTACATCAATGTTAAAAACAACCTTCAACATGGTCACTTGTTGCCGTAGTACTTGTCTATTAGAAATATAATAGTTTTCCTTATATAATAAAGTTACGACAACTTTTTGTAAACGTGTATAATTTAATCGTTACAAATCCGTTTTCTACGTTTTATAAGAAAATGTACTCCAATTTTGTTCTCCAAATTTTGTTCTCCAAAACTTGTTCTCCAAATTTTGTTCTCCAAACTTTTTGTTCTCCAAATGTTTGTTCTCCAAACTTTTTGTTTCAAAGTAACTTATATATTTTCGGTAAATCGACACATTTTATAACGCATAAGCCTCATTTTTGACTCGTACAAATTAGACGTAACATGCTGAAATTTCCAGAATTTATAGTTTTCGTCGCCTAACTTGAAAAATTCATAACTTCTTCGTTATAGCTCCGTTTTAATCCGTTCAAGCGGCCACGTTTTTGTTTTAAAGTGTATTTTCTAAATATCTAGGCCAAAAAATTTTACCTACTGTCGGATTTTCCAGATTTCAAAAATATGGACAGACCCTTTAGAAAACTTGTCGAAATGAGTTTTTCTCGCGCCAAACCTATTCTAACCCATTCAAAACAACTCCGAAGCTATTCTAATCCTACCATACACCTTCTTAGGATGTCATGGGTTCCTAGACATCATCAAAAGTGGTATGTTACAAGGGATAATTATAGGATGATTATATTTCATAATAAGTAATAAAAACATTAAAAGTGGTATAAATTTATATGTAACATGCATGTTTTCTTGCAAAAATGATGAAATAACATAAATATAGATATAAAAGATTAATAAAAATCATGAAATGCTTACTTGAATGGTTGAAGAGTTTTAGGTGATAGAAAACTTAATTAATCTTCAAGGTTTTAATCCTAAACCTTAACTAGAATACAAAATGGATCTTGTAAACACTTGTAGCTTGAAAATTTTTGGACTTCTTGTGTTTATGCCATGGCCGGTTCAAAGAGATGAGAGAAGAGAGAGTAATATTTTCTTTTACACCTTAGATATGTGTATGTGTGTGTAAGTGTTAGTATAATAATATACTTGTATAAGTATCTAGATATTTGGCAATTTAAGTGAGTCATCCCCCCTTGTGTCGACAAGGGGGTTTTTGGATTAGCTTGATACTTTTTTTTTTTTTTTATAATGTATAATGAAGTATAATGTAAAGTTAATTAAAGACATGTGGTAACTTGTATACACATTTGAGTATTTAGGGTAGCGTTAGCTAAAAATAAATTTTAACAGGACAAAATAAAATGTATTGAAGTCATAAAAATTATAAAAATACATTTCTTACAAGAATTGAGTGAATAAATATTTATCGAGATGATTTTACGATAACCGTCGTAATTTTATAAATATAACAATTTATATACAAAATAAATTGAAAACATCGGGTAAACTAATAATACAGTTTTTATAGTCTTAAAATGAGTATAAAAATATATTAGGAAAATTTTTGGAAGTGTCGGATCAATATTCAAAATAAATGTTTACGCGATAGCGTTTATTTAATAGGAAAATAAACGTTTAATTGAAAATGCAAATTCATGCATGAACCGATATGAAATGATGTTATTAATGTTATGTAGACTAAATCTAGTCTATATGAAATGTGCTTGATGATATGTTCATGAATTCGCAGCTAAACCATTAAGGTTACTCGAATTTGATACTCGTGAACGTAGTTTACGATAAATGATGAAATAGTGAAACTTTTAAAGTTTGTAAAATGACCGAAATTACGAAGTTATCACATTCGCCCAACCAAAAGGAATTAGTCCACGAATTCATCCATGTTGGGTCCCACGGTGTTA
Source organism: Chrysanthemum makinoi (assembly GCA_910596185.1). NCBI lineage: Eukaryota > Viridiplantae > Streptophyta > Magnoliopsida > Asterales > Asteraceae > Chrysanthemum > Chrysanthemum makinoi. The sequence continues at coordinate 124,164,729 of OU343224.1, read as the reverse complement.
CCGGTGAAAGGTGAGGATATTTGGGTCGCATCGGGTCGTCCAATGTTTTCTGAATCGTACCGCGCCTTTCCAAGACGGGACTTTGAACACAATCTGTTGCCAACTTGAATTTCTAATGGTTTGCGATTTATGGAACATTCCTCCAATATTTTGCGTCGTATATCGACGTAGCTTATCTAGCTATATGTTGTTACTTGTAACTGATTTTTGATCTGTTCGATCACTTTGTTGTTTCATGAATGACTTATGGACTTGTGAGTTAAACTTTCCTGGTTTTGACCCGTGAATAAGTGGTTGACACCTCGACCATAGAGTGCCTCAATGGTGCCGCTTTTATACTGGTGTGATAACTATTGTTGTACGAGAATTCGATCAATGGCAAATGATTTGCCCAACCATTTCCAAAATCAATCACACATGTCCTCAGCATATCTTCTAATGTTTGAATTGTCCTTTCACTTTGACCATCGGTTTGTGGATGATATGCTGTGCTCATCTCTAATTTGGTTCCAAATGAATCTTGTAATGATTTCCGGAAGTTTGAAGTGAATCGACTATCTCTGTCAGAAATGATGGAAATTGGTGCACCGTGCCTTGAGACTATTTCCTTGACATGAAGTCTAGTAAGTTGTTCCATGGAATAAGTCTCTCTAATTGGTATGAAATGGGCTGATTTGGTAAGACGATCAACGATTACCCATATAGCGTCGTAACCTCCCGATGTCTTAGGAAGTTTCGTGACAAAGTCCATCGTAATGCGTTCCCATTTCCATTGGGAAATTTCTGGATGTTGGAGTAACCCTGAAGATTTCTGATATTCGACTTTTACCTTAGAGCAAGTAAGGCATTTGCTAACGTACGTGGCAATTTCCGCTTTCATGTCCGGCCACCAATAAAGTTTCTTGAGATCCCGATACCTCTTATCGTAACTGGGTGAATAGAATACTTAGACTTATGCAACTCATGCATAATCAATTCTCGTATCCCGCCATAAAATGGTACCCACATTCTATCCTTGAAGCATAATACTCCATCTGCTCTCTTTACAAAGCCATTTGCATTATCGGGCATACCATAAAGCCTTTCACTTGGTCGGTTTTCCTCCTTAAGTGCCTCGATTTGTGCCTCGAGTATTTTTGATGGTAAAGGTGAACTGATCGTCATTCCTAATGATCGGACTCTTAAAGGTTTGGGTCTCTCCTTCCGGCTAAGAGCATCAGCCACAACATTGACTTTTCCCGGATGATACTTGATTTCACAATCATAATCGCTGAGTAATTCCAACCAACGACGTTGCCTCATGTTAAGTTCCTTCTGATCAAGAACATATTGTAAACTCTTGTGGTCCAGTAACACCGTGCACTTTGTACCGTAAAGGTAGTGTCTCCAAATCTTGAGTGCAAAACTACGGCCCCCAACTCAAGATCATGAGTGGTGTAATTCTTCTCATGCACCTTAAGTTGTCGAGAAGCATAAGCTATCACCTTCTCGTTTTGCATTAATACGCTCCAAGCCCTTTATTTGAGGCATCGCAAAGATACAACGAAGTTCTAAATTCCTTCGGGTAGTGCCAAAATTGGCGCACTGCAAAGCTTTTGCTTCAACAACTGTAGCTTCTTGTTTCTCTCCCCATTCGCTTCTTGTTTTTCAGGTCAACTTGGTCAAAGCTTTAGCTACCTTTGAAAAACCTTCCATGAATCTTCGGTAATACCCGGCGAGTCCTAGAATTTGTCGGATTTCCGTAGGATTTGTTGGAGTAGCCCAATATTTTACGGCTTCAATCCTTGCAGGATCAACTTGTAGTCCTTGACTATCAATGACATGACCAAGAAATTGTACTTTACGGTTCCAAAAATCACACTTCGAAAATTTGGCATACAACTTCTCATTCTTGAGTAGTCCTAAAATCGTTCTTAAATGCCCTTCGTACTCTTCTTTGCTCTTTGAGTAAATCAATATGTCGTCGATGAATACTATAACAAACTTGTCCAAATACGGTTTGCATACCCTATTCATGAGATCCATGAATACTGCAGGTGCATTAGTTAATCCGAACGGCATTACTTGAAACTCATAATGTCCATAACGTGTTCTAAACGCCGTTTTCGGATATCCTCCTCCCGAACTCTAAGTTGATGGTAACCTGTCCTTAGGTCAATCTTTGAGTAGATACTAGAGCCTTGCAACTGATCGAACAAGTCGTCGATTCTGGGAGTGGGTAACGATTCTTCACCGTTAACTTGTTCAGCTCTCTATAATCTATACACATTCGAAAGGATCCATCTTTCTTCTTCACAAACAAGACCGGTGCTCCCCAAGGCGAGGAACTTGGCCTAATGAATCCTTTGTCTAAAAGTTCTTGCAACTGATTAGACAACTCTTGCATTTCTGATGGTGCTAGACGGTAAGGCGCTCGTGCAACCGGTGCAGCTCCGGGCACTAAGTCAATATGAAATTCTACTTGACGTGCCGATGGAAGTCCGCAAGTCTTCGGAAAGACTTGTGAAATTCTCGGACAATTGGTACATCCTCAAGTCGTTTCTCTTCCGACCTCTTCTCGGTTATATGTGCTAAGAAAGCATAACAACCTTTCTTTATGTACTTCTCCGTCTTGATGCATGATATAATCCTGAGTCTAGTTCCACTTCGTTACCCACGAATGATCAAAGTTTCACCGTTGTAAGGAAGATGAACAACTTTTTCATCACAAATGATTCTTGCACGATGTTTGGATAACCAATCCATGCCGATGATGACGTCGAAACTACCAAGTTCTACGGGCATAAGGTCTATATTGAAGGGATGATTTAGAAAATTGAGTGTACAACCACGGAAAATGGTGTCGGTGCTAATTAAGTTACCATTAGCTAATTCAATGTTGTATGATGTGTCTAATGTGAGAATTGTTCTCTCGCTCTAACCATTGAGCTGAGGATAATAAGCGGTAATCATGTACTAGTGAATTCCAAAGGAATCTTAAAATGATTTTCAGAAGTCTAAGGTGAATCAAATAGCTTGTAATAGGTACAACTGGAATTGATACCACGTGTCTCATGCCAAATTTCAAAATGTTAAATCTGTCGAAAAAGACCTTATAGAAAGGAATAGATTATGGGTAACAGTTGTGATTCCTCGCGTTTCTAGTTCTAGCGAATGTCATGACTTGAATCTTACTTGCCTAAGGTGTTTAGTCTCCATGACTAAAATGTTTATGGTTTGTTTATCGAAGTGTTTCCATGCTCTATGTTGTAAAATCACAAAACCTTAAATATTCAAGTGATGTGGTGTGATGGTTGATTGTCAAGATTTGTCCCAATATTGAGTGCTTCTAAAATATTTCATCACTTATATTGCTATCATGCTAGTAAGAAAATAGATATCAGCTCATACTATGTCGAAGAATGTTTGTTCTAATTTCACTTGTAGATGGAGAGTCATTGATTGTCCGATATGTTCAAACCTGTTATATCTCTTAATATGAAAGTGAGGTTATCTGTAATTTCTAGGGAACACAATGCCTTAGGGGAAGTTTATATTGATAACCTTAATTTAACCAAATTTTCCTTTAAGGAAAACTCATTGTAGGGAAGTTCACATATTGTTGAAGCCATGTTAAATGGAATGTTCTGTAGTCTCAATTAGAAGACTTGGTTTGTCCCTATAGTGTTGCTCAGTGTGTATTCGCTTCGTACTAAATCTTGTAACTCGGTCTAGCTATTACTTTTGAAATGATATAATTTGGCTTCTAATCCAAAGATAGTGGTTCGGATTGTCCCGTGATGGCTTAAGATTTTTGTTAGGTTTTGAAAGATCTCGCTACCTACTTCTAGTCCTTGTTGGAAATTCCGAAATCCTTTCATTGTTTTCTTGTATCGAGGAATTCTCCTCATAGATTGTATAGGAAGCCTTTCCTAAAAAGGTCACTCGTCAAATTATAACTTATCGGTTGAGTGAGTGGTGAATGGCGTAGGCTTCTATAGAGTGTTAACAAAAAGAAATGTTTATGAACAATTTATCTTATTACAAAGCTTTGCTTTTGAGTGAAGATTGTTTTAATGACATAATTCTTCCTAAATTATACATAGGTGATCAGGCTATGTATAATCGAGGACAAATGATGCGATGATTGGTTTTGTTGAAATGGTATTATGTTCCTCCGAATTTTTAAATGGTATTCAACGTTTTGTTTTGTAAGATAATGGCTCAATAATTTTTCAGAGTAACATGAAAATCGTTTCGCATGATGGTATTAAATAGTTGATAAAATGACTGAAAGCCAATTGATAGGGTGGTAATGAAACAACTTTGTTTTAAAACTTTATGAAACAATGTTTCTAAGATGGTGTAAAATGACTTGAGATAAAATTAAGTGAAATAATTTCATGAAATGGTAGCAAAATAACTTGAAATATAATTTGTTGAATGGTTTGTAGGATACACGGGGAAACCTCATAGAATGGTAATAGTCTCCTAATTGGTCAAGAATAAAGTTGGCCTAACCCTTAGTAAAAATAGTGATGTATTGTCGCGAAATGATTGAAAATTGGGCAATTGGAATAGGAATGAAATGAACAAAGGTTGTGATTATCGTGGAGTTAATAAGGGATAAAGATTACATAAGATTGAAAGGTACCTATTATCTGTTCCTGTTGATGGTCAAATCGTGTTTCAAGTGTAGGAGTAGTAGGCGGTCTAGCAAAGAATAGCCCTAGAAATCTTACAGTCCTCAAACCTATGAGATGGTGTAGTGTCTATAGTCTTAGTGATAGATGGTAATGGTGTGTCAAATCATGCCCGCTTCCCAAGCGGCAAGTCATATGTATGAGTAGTGTATATGAGATATGATGGTACGAATGATGCTCTAGATGATAATGATGACGATGATGATGGAAATCCTAGTGGTAAGTTAGGAGATGATGGTGAATGAAATACTTACTATCTTCCTTGTAGTAAGCATCCTAATAGGTCCATTAGGACTAAGCCTATAAGTCCTACCAAATGGTATAATCTGTCCCAACAGAATGATAAAAATTGTCCTGATCCTACAGTGAATCAATGGTGATCATGATGGTGGAGTTAATAAGGGATAAAGATTACATAAGATTGAAAGGTACCTATTATCTGTTCCTGTTGATGGTCAAATCGTGTTTCAAGTGTAGGAGTAGTAGGCAGTCTAGCAGCAATAGCCCTAGAAATCTCACAGTCCTCAAACCTATGAGATGGTGTAGTGTCTATAGTCTTAGTGATAGATGGTAATGGTGTGTCAAATCATGCCCGCTTCCCAAGCGGCAAGTCATATGTATGAGTAGTGTATATGAGATATGATGGTACGAATGATGCTCTAGATGATAATGATGACGATGATGATGGAAATCCTAGTGGTAAGTTAGGAGATGATGGTGATTGAAATACTTACTATCTTCCTTGTAGTAAGCATCCTAATAGGTCCATTAGGACTAAGCCTATAAGTCCTACCAAATGGTATAATCGTCCCAACGAATGATAAAATTGTCCTGATCCTACGGAATCAATGGTGATCGTGATGGTGTAGGTGCAACTTTGTCCTCCTAAAAGGGTTCAGTCTCATCATCTGATGTTATCGGTGTTAAGTCAACTGATGTTAAAATTGTGATAGGGAATGACAGGGCATTCTCCATGTCAAAGTGATGGAATAGGTATCTGAAGGCATCTATGTGACAATCGATTTTGAAATGAAAGTAAATAACTCACAAAATGTGCGTATGAAACCGCATGTATAGTGACTATGCACTTATGATGAAATGATGAGATGCTATGATGATGTAGTTATAGTCTAGGGTCAATGATGCAACCTAGTTCTCTATAACGAAGCTCGATACCAATCACACACCCTCAAATTACCTGCTTTTGCAAGTGAATGGAATTCACGGGGTTGATGTCATAGCATCATAATCACAGTTATATTGAACAACCTAAAGTGTCGTTTGGAAAATACATCGCTTGATTTAATAAAATAATCAGAGTTTACAAGTATAGGTCCCAAATGAAAATCAACTTGTGCGGAAATAAATTTGTTACAATTCAAACGATGTTTTTAAAGTGCATAAATCCCATGAGAGACGCATCGTTACCACGACTCTATGATATGTCCACATGCATGCCATGAAGTGAATGTCTTAGTTACCTGAAAATACATTGCTAAAAGTGTCAACACAAAGGTTGAGTGAGTTCATAGAGTTTAGGTAAATGTTTAATACGACTACCACAAGTATAAATTATGTATGACAAATATGTCACAAAAATGTTACAATTGCTATAAGCCCATGACACCGAAACTAGACTGATCATGATGTTCACCCCAACAGAGTGTTTGCCAAACAACTCAAATAATGATATTAAATGAAACGCATCCGTTTAACCGCTTGGAATCCACCAACTCGGATGGAGGAGTCACCCTCGATAGATCTATCCACTCACCCTCGCTTCTATGAAATTAACGGTTCATGTTATATAATGGGGACATTCAATTGGCATGAGGTAACTTAAGCAATGTAATGAATTTGATATACTTGGTATCGTAATAAAAATGATGTGCAATGTATTCTCCCCGTAGGTTTGAAATAAAGTAAAAACTTGAATAAATCGGGGCTATGAAAACTCACCTGTGGCAATGATTATGATGATATAATGGCAATATGAAATGAGGCAACCTCTGACCGTGACCTATTATGAATGATATGTTCTAATGTAAATAATGAAACAATGTCGTGCATGCAAATCCACATGTAATCTATACCACTTGTACGCTTTTGAAAATAGAATTTATCGTCGAAATATATGTTTATGACATCTCGTCATGTTACAAAATACTTTACAAGTATTTATGTTGAAATGATATCTTACGATAGTCATTTAATGATTTATTGTGAAATTTTAACTTTTCGTCGTAAAATAATGTTGTTGAAATTTCATGAAAGTGACAAAACGGCCTTGAAAAGCTAGTCGTAAAATGGTGCACGTCGAGTGTTAGGAAACGAACTCAACGGTTTTGGGAAGCTCGTATCATTATCTCAAAGTTTTAGTGTTTAAGTTTCCATCCTAGAGGTCTCGATCACGGAGAAAAATATAGGTAAAGTATGATACTTTTGTCCAAAATATTGTTTAAGGTAACTTTCGGCAAAGTTTGAGTGACCGTATATAATTCATTACAATTCCACTTGACAAATGGTCGGACATTTTGAAAAAATATGTTTGGCGAACTTACTTTTACTAGAAGACATCACTTTATAAAAAGTTCTACATCAATGTTAAAAACAACCTTCAACATGGTCACTTGTTGCCGTAGTACTTGTCTATTAGAAATATAATAGTTTTCCTTATATAATAAAGTTACGACAACTTTTTGTAAACGTGTATAATTTAATCGTTACAAATCCGTTTTCTACGTTTTATAAGAAAATGTACTCCAATTTTGTTCTCCAAAACTTGTTCTCCAAATTTTGTTCTCCAAACTTTTTGTTCTCCAAATGTTTGTTCTCCAAACTTTTTGTTTCAAAGTAACTTATATATTTTCGGTAAATCGACACATTTTATAACGCCTAAGCCTCATTTTTGACTCGTACAAATTAGACGTAACATGCTGAAATTTCCAGAATTTATAGTCTACGTCGCCTAACTTGAAAAATTCATAACTTCTTCGTTATAGCTCCGTTTTAATCCGTTCAAGCGGCCACGTTTTCGTTTTAAAGTGTATTTTCTAAATATCTAGGCCAAAAATTTTTACCTACTGTCGGATTTTCCATATTTTAAAAATATGGACAGACCCTTTAGAAAACTTGTCGAAATGAGTTTTTCTCGCTCCAAACCTATTCTAACCCATTCAAAACAACTCCGAAGCTATTCTAATCCTACCATACACCTTCTTAGGGTGTCATGGGTTCCTAGACATCATCAAAAGTGGTATGTTACAAGGGATAATTATAGGATGATTATATTTCATAATAAGTAATAAAAACATTAAAAGTGGTATAAATTTATATGTAACATGCATGTTTTCTTGCAAAAATGATGAAATAACATAAATATAGATATAAAAGATTAATAAAAATCATGAAATGCTTACTTGAATGGTTGAAGAGTTTTAGGTGATAGAAAACTTAATTAATCTTCAAGGTTTTAATCCTAAACCTTAACTAGAATACAAAATGGATCTTGTAAACACTTGTAGCTTGAAAAATTTTGGACTTCTTCTTGTGTTTATGCCATGGCCGGTTCAAAGAGATGGGAGAAGAGAGAGTAATATTTTCTTTTACACCTTAGATATGTGTATGTGTGTGTAAGTGTTAGTATAATAATATACTTGTATAAGTATCTAGATATTTGGCAATTTAAGTGAGTCATCCCCCCTTGTGTCGACAAGGGGGTTTTTGGATTAGCTTGATACTTTTTTTTTTTTTTTTTTTATAATGTATAATGAAGTATAATGTAAAGTTAATTAAAGACATGTGGTAACTTGTATACACATTTGAGTATTTAGGGTAGCGTTAGCTAAAAATAAATTTTAACGGGACAAAATAAAATGTATTGAAGTCATAAAAATTATAAAAATACATTTCTTACAAGAATTGAGTGAATAAATATTTATCGAGTTGATTTTACGATAACCGTCGTAATTTTATAAATATAACAATTTATATACAAAATAAATTGAAAACATCGGGTAAACTAATAATACAATTTTTATAGTCTTAAAATGAGTATAAAAATATATTAGGAAAATTTTTGGAAGTGTCGGATCAATATTCAAAATAAATGTTTACGCAATAGCGTTTATTTAATAGGAAAATAAACGTTTAATTGAAAATGCAAATTCATGCATGAACCGATATGAAATGATGTTATTAATGTTATGTAGACTAAATCTAGTCTATATGAAATGTGCTTGATGATATGTTCATGAATTCGCAGCTAAACCATTAAGGTTACGCGAATTTGATACTCGTAAACGTAGTTTACGATAAATGATGAAATAGTGAAACTTTTAAAGTTTGTAAAAATGACCTGAAATTACGAGTTGTCACACAAAAGTGAGATTGTTGTGGTTTTGTGAGATTACACATATTTGTGTGTGTGAGTTTGCCTAAAAAAAGTAAACTCAAAATCATTTATTATCTTTTATAACATAATTTATTACCTCATACCTCGCTTAAGCGGGTTTGGGTACTGTTGTTGTATAACGTTATTATTTGTTAGAGGTATCTTAATATTTCAGACCATCTCTTCTTTTCACAAGTGTTATGTTTAGTAAAAAATTAAATAATTTTCTAGATAATCTAAGTTTGTCAAACTTTCAAACATCTGATTTTTTGAAGTTCAAAATGGTAGAAGCACATCTAAACACTATCTAATATTGTCATTTTTATAACAATTGGCCATCTGATTTTGATTACTTAGTATAATAAATTAATAATCACTTTACTATTCTTACTAGAATGAAGAAATGATCTACCAGGCGAAGGAAAACCGCAAGGAATATAATTGTGTCTTCTCTTCATCTTGACGTGCAATCTTAACCCTTAGCATTCGGTAACTCTACAATCTTTCGATAAAACGTCACTTTTGGATAATTAATTTAGTTTGAGGTACTACAACAAATGTGATTTTGATTATCTTATTATTAAAATATGTTATTCTCTCTGTAAATTCTTAAATAATCAAATTATGGTTACCACAGCTTCAATAACATAAGTCAATACAATTTTGATTATTAGTTACCAATAAGAACATGAGACCTTAAGATGATTATCATCTGAACCAGAGATTAATTACATTTAAGAATGTCGAATGCAAGCTAATGTGTATTTTTGTGTGAACAACCAACTCCCAAGACATTATTCAGATCGCAAAGCTTGAAATGCATTGAAGTGAGTGGAAAGATGCAGACGCTACATATCCTCTGTTTTGTTTTAGGTTATTACAGTTGGATATGCTATAATGACAACAAGATCGGTGAAGTTGGAATAGGAAATGAGGGAAATACGAGTTTTGCCTATTTTTATTTTTTTTGCCTGTTATATCATGGGTGTTGTATTCTGGGCTTAAAATCCTCACAGGAGTGTGTAAGTTCCCTCCTAAACTATGCTTTTTACCTTCATTCTAATATTTGTTAGGTCTGTAATCATTGAGTTACTTTACTTTATTTAGTATTTATTAGTCTAGGAATTATTAGACAACCAATTCCATGACTGTCTATGCTTCTCATTATAGGCAAGCACAAGGTTCAGAGAACTTTAGAGAGCCTTCTAGCCGAAAGGCAAGACAAAATCGACGAACCTAAAGAAAGGCCTAATTATTACAGCACCCAACAACTAATTCAGGTATCTCTTGAATCTTTACTCTCATTACCAAATATATTTGTATCACACATTAATTTGGGTCAAAATGGGTATATTTTTTACACCAACTGGTTCATTGACCCATTTACATTTTATTTTATTTTCACGAGATCTTAGAAATAATTTATATATTAAATATGATAAACTGAAAATGTATCATCACTTGATTATGCGACTGACCACTTTCAACCTCCAACGCAATGCCAAATACACATTTTATTCCAATTTGTCTTTTCGGCTTTTTTTCTAGGGGAATGATGTTAATGCCAAAAAAGATGTTGATGTTGCTCTGTGTAATGTAGCCATGTGGGTTTAAACAATATTATGGATAATGAGAATTCGAAAGGAGAAGCTCAAGATGCTACAAAAACTATATATGGTTTGTTAGGTTAGTATCCGTAAATCATAATAGAAATCGATGCATGATTGGTCACTTTATAGCAAAATAAGAGTGCAACACAAACACGCAACTTCTTTTTTAAACGGCAACAAACAGGAAACTTTTATGCTATAAAAAAAAGTGCAATTGTTGTTGTACAGATCCGAAAAGTAGCATGTTATCATTGAAGCACTTTCCATCAAACCCCTTTGACCTATTATTAAAACAATAACATGAAATGACCCTTTTTTTTTTAAAATTTTGTTGGCTCCTCTACATTGTGGTCTAAAAGTATGAAATCATTTGCCGTGTTCAGTTGTTGTTCAAATGATGTTAAAGATAATATGTATAAATGAAAAGGGGTGTTTGGATTTAGAGATGTGATACCAAAATTGAACAATACTAGGAGCAATCTCTTGTATGAATATTCAAATAAAGACTTTATTTTATTCAATTTGTCTTTATAATTTGGTTTTGCCTTTTGTTATAGCAGATTACTCTTTTATTAGATTGTTTTATGAATATGTGAGTGTGATTATAAAGCCAATATAAGCATATGCTACATGCAAATCCTATTACTTGATTAACCCATCCCAGGTTATGAATTAGTGTTTCTTCCAATTGCAAGACCATGTTATTTCCCTTCTCAATTGAGCATAGTTGTCAGCCTTGAGCAGTTGGTATTGCGTCAACAATGGTCGGGTTGGATAATGGGTCAACCCCTCACAGTTAGAAACCCATGTTGGTTGCGCTTCATGTTACAAACCATGATTTACTCCTTTTACCTTATTAGGAGATTGTTGTACTCTATTTGGCATCTAAACACTATAAATAGTTGAAAAAATTGCCACCTGAATCAGTGTTATGATATCATGATATTTCTTATATTTGATCCAAGTGAATTGTGGACTTTGTTTATATTGTGACAGTTATTTACACATATAACATCTAATAGTTAGATTTTTGACTGTCACATTTTATGTTCAAGTATGTCAAGATCATGGAAAATTAAGTAATTTTCTTTCGTTCTTTTTTTTTTTTTTAATTTATTACGACTGCCAGATTACGTGCATGTTATGAATTGTCACTTTTGTTTATTCTTTTGGTAACTATAATATCACAAACGTTTTCTATTATGTAACCTTTGTAGGGGTTAATAGCTTATTGTGTTTGTAAAAAAGCTAGCGATCACTTTATTTCCAGTAGCGTATAAACTTTTTTGAAGGAAAAATAAGATATTAAGCATAAGCTTCTCAAATGGATCTTTTTGAAAATGTACAAGCTTTTGAGCTCATTTGTATCCGAACATCCCCAATAGAAAGGCCTTAAAGGGGTAAGTAGCATGTTATCTTTAAAAGAAAAAGAAAAAAAGAAAGGTATTAATTTGGTCTTTTTACCTCTACTTATCTCTTTTTTCTTTTTTTAAAATCGTGGGACTGGATGCTTCCATGCCACTTGAGACTATCATTGGTTATCATCTTGGAGGTTGGGGCAAGTGACCCACAAAATTTACTTAGTGAGTTGTGTTAATTGAAGTTGTTAGTTAATAAGTATTCCATAAGTACAACATTATAAGACCATGGTGACTTTGAAATATTGTTTTTCTTTTATTCAGATTGCAAGATCTTAAGAACATTAAAAAGGCTAGAGAATATAATTCTTATAAGAGGCTATTACGACAAGAGCATCATATCATATTTTAGAGCCCTCTCTTCACTCTGAAACATTATATTTGTAATGTTTTATTCAATGATAGTTAAGAAACATAAAATCCTTGCGTTCTAAACAAGATATTGTTGATACCATCTTCAACGCGCGTCATAAAACCCATCATAAAATCAAAAACTTCATCAAAACATATATTCCTCGCAAAAAATAACATTAATAACAAACATATATATATATTAAAGATAGAAAATAATAATATATAGAAAAAAAAGAACTACCAACTAAATACTTCTGTAACAAATTTTAAATGAAAAGTGTCAAGTTCAACAATATATTTGAAATTAATAGATGATAAAAACTCTATGTTAAAACCTCGTGCGTGCACGGGTATTATAACTAGTTTAACTATTAATAAATAATAGTTTTCGTATGTTTTCGTCCGTTTATATACGTTTTCATCCGTTTTGGTCCGTTTTCATATGTTTTTATCCGTTTTTATTCGTTTTTATCCGTTTTCATCCGGTTTTATACGTTTTCGTCCAGTTTTCTTAGGATTTCATATGTTTTTATACGTTTTTGTCCGGTTATATGCGTTTTAATTTTGTTTTTGATACGTTTTATGCGTTTTTATCCGTTTTTGTCTGTTTTATACGTTTTCATCCGTTTTTATACGCTTTCATCTTTTTTCTTACGTTTTTATTCGTTTTTATGCGTTTTTGTCCATTTTTATACGTTTTATACGTTTTCGTCCGGTTTTCTTATGTTTTCATACGTTTGTATCCGTATTTATCCGTTTTCATCCCTTTTCGTACGTTTTCGTCCGTTTTTATACGTTTTCATAAATTTTTATTCGTTTTTATACGTTTGTGTCCATTTTTATATGTTTTCATCCGTTTTTATACGCTTGTGTCCATTTTTATACGTTTCCATCCATTTTTAAATGCTTTCATCCGCTTTTCTTACGTTTTGATTATATTTCATATGTTTTTTTTTACCGTTTTCATCTGTTTTTGTCCGTTTTTATACGTTTTCATTCGTTTTTATACGCTTTCGTCCGTTTTTCTTACGTTTTTATGTGTTTTTGTTCATTTTTATACGTTTTCATCCATCTTTATACGCTTTCATCCGTTTTCTTACATTTTTATACGTTTTTATCCGTTTTTATGTGTTTTTGTCTGTTTTTATATGTTTTCATCCGTTTTTATACGCTTTCGTCCGCGTTTCTTGCATTTTTATACGTTTTTATCCGTTTTCATCAGTTTTAAACGTTTTTGTCCGTCTTTATCCGTTTTCATTTATTTTTATACGTTTTCGTCCATTTTTATACGTTTTTATCCATCTTTTATGTAAAAGTTCTCATCCGAAAGGGTATAAAAACGGACAAAACTGTATTAAACCGGATGAAAACGTATAAAACGGTCAAAAACGGATAAAAACGCATAAAACGGACGAAAACGTATAAAAACGGATAAAAACATAAGAAAACCGGTTGAAAGGGTATAAAACGGATGAAAACATATAAAAACAAACAAAAACGCATAAAAAGGATAAAAACGGATAAAAACGAATGAAAACGTAAGAAAAACTGATGAAAGCGTATAAAAATGGATGAAAACGTATAAAAACGGACAAAAACATATAAAAACGGACAAAAAGGCATAAAACGTATTAAAAAAGGATAAAAATGTATGAAAACGTACAAAACTGGCGAAAACGTATAAAACGGATGAAAACGGATAAAGACGGATAAAAACGTATGAAAACGTAAGAAAACCGGACGAAAACGTATAAAACCGGATGAAAACGTATAAAAGCAGACAAAAACGCATAAAAACGTATAAAAGCGTATGAAAACAGACAAAAACGTATAAAAACGAATGAAAATGGATAAAGACGAATAATAACGTAAGAAAACCGGACGAAAACGTATAAAACCGGACGAAAACGTATAAAACCGGATGAAAACGTATTAAAACAGACAAAAACGCATAAAAACGTGTTAAAATGGATAAAAACGTATGAAAACTTATAAAAATGGACGAACACGTATAAAAACGGATGAAAACACATAAAGACGGATAAAAACGTATGAAAACGTATAAAACCGGATGAAAATGTATAAAAACAGACAAAAACGTATAAAAATGGATAGAAGCGTATGAAAACAGACGAAAGCGTATAAAAATTAATGAAAACGGATAAAAATGAATTAAAACGAACGAAAACGTATAAAAATGTATGAAACTATTATTTATTAATATTTAAGTAATTAATAAAAAGAGAAAATTACACTGTTGGTCCTTATGGTTGGGAAAAGACTAAAATAGCCTCGAGTGTAAATAATAAAAAGAGTAAATAATATAACGATCGTTAGTGATGCCAGTTAGAGTGTGCCTTACTATATTTTTATCCATCAATATATTACTAGTTGTGAGTGATAAAGAGATAGTGATGTTTTATTGATTTGAACAAACAAATATACATGGTACATATAGAGGGCTACCCTACATCTATTTTGGGTAAATTGGAATTTACCCTCTAATTTATATTAAATATACAGCTAATGGACACTAATCAATCATATCCCTTTGTTGTTACAATTAAATGACAACTAACACTCCCCTGCAGTTTGAGCGGGAGGACACCGAACGCTCAAGCTGGATCGAAACTCCTCAAACAGAGCGGTGGGCAAGCCTTTAGTAAAAATATCTGCATATTGATACCGTGAAGGCACATGTAAAACCCTGACTTGTCCTGCAGCTACTAAATCTCGAACAAAATGGATGTCAATCTCAATATGCTTCGTACGTTGGTGTTGAACCGGATTAGAAGACAGATAGACAGCACTGACATTGTCAAAGTAAACAAGTGTAGCAGATGGCAGAGAAGTATGCAGGTCACGCAAAAGATTCCGTAACCAACACGCCTCAGCAACTGCATTAGCAACACCCCGATACTCGGCCTCAGCACTAGAACGAGAAAGCGTTGGTTGACGCTTAGCGGACCACGAGAGCATATTGATGCCAAGAAACACACAATAGCCAGAAGTCGATCTCCGAGTAGTGGGGCAAGCAACCCAATCAGCATCCGAGTAGGCAACCAATGAGGAGGTAGATGAGGAAAATAACTGTAGTCCATAATCTAAAGTACCCCGCACATACAGCAAAATTCGCTTGAGAGCCAAGAAGTGAGGCTCCCGTGGGTCATGCATATGAAGGCAAACCTGCTGTACTGCATAGGAAATATCATGTCTAGTAAAAGTGAGGTGAGAACCTGCAAGACTTCGATATAAGGTCGAATCAGACACCGGATAATTATCGTCACCCAGTTTAGACTCAGTATCAACATGAGTTCGATTAGGTTTACAATTAACCATGTGAGCTTGCTCCAAAATCTCGGTAGCATACTTGCGCTGAGACAAGAACATCCCTGAAGAGTCACGTGTAACAGATATGCCCAGAAAATAGTTTAGGGGTCTCAAATCCGTCATAGAGAACTCTTTATGCAAAGAAGCTATAACCCTCTGTAAGAGACTCTCAGAAGAAGTTGTAAGTACAATGTCATCAACATATAGTAATAAATAGGCAGTATCAGTACCCTGTCGATAAATAAATAACGATGTGTCACAACGACTGAGTAAATCCAACCCGGAGAACATAAGCAGCAAAATGCTGAAACCAAGCCCAAGGAGCCTGCTTGAGACCGTAAAGAGATCTCTATAATAAACAAACATAATCAGGATGTGCAGGATCCCGAAAACCAGGAGGCTGATGCATGTAAACACTCTCGGTCAAGTCACCATGCAAAAATGCATTCTTGACATCAAGCTGATGAACTGGCCAATGTCGAGACAGAGCCAAACTAAGAACCGTCCGAATAGTACCTGGTTTAACAACGGGGCTAAAGGTTTCATCAATATCTATACCCTCAATCTGGGTACTGCCATTTGCAACAAGGCGAGCCTTATAGCGACTAAGAGTACCATCAGCCAAAAACTTGTGGCGAAATAACCACATACAACGAATAATGTTGACATCCGTGGGTCGAGGTACCAGGGTCCAAGTTTTATTTTTAATAAGTGCATTGTGCTCATCTGACATAGCATTTCGCCAGTTGGGATCATGAAACGTAGCATTATATGATTTTGGTAATAGGGAGATGGATGACACATAAAGATTTAAACGTTGAGTGGGACGATTAGTCCCGACACGAGAACGTGTGACCATGGGATGAACCGAAGCTGTGTTTGGGTTAAGATTTGTAGGTGGAGGATCTTGGGAAACGGAAACTGGGGTGGGTTGTTGATTAATTGGACTGATATCAGGTGTAGGTGGGATATTGATATGAGGAGAGGAGGTGGGAGTCTGATCTGGTGAACGTGGGTCGTTCGTAGGGGAACTGGGCTCATTATGGATGTGTTGTTGTGGTAAATCAGTTGGTGAAGTGGTAGTAGGTGTGGGTGATAGTTTGATTATATTTGAGATGATATTTGATGAGTCATCTAAAAAATCATAGGAGGGATTTGCAGTGGGTGTCATGGAACCAAACGAAAAAATTGTTTCATCAAATGTAACATGGCGGGAAATGATAATTTTATTTGTGTTTAAGTCCAGGCAGTGGTATCCACGGTGATTAGAGGCATGCCCCAAATATATGCAAGGTGTAGCCCGGGCTCCAAGTTTGTGTTATGTATCAAGGTGAGGGTAACACAGACAACCAAAAATACGTAGGAGGCTATAATCAAGTTTGGTTCCAAAAAGGCGGGTAAAGGGAGTTCCGTTTTCGATGGCACGTGATGGTAAAATATTTAACAAGTGAACAACCATATTGAGGGCTTCAGTCCAATAATTAGGTGGTAGGTGAGCTTGAAACAATAATG
Organism: Chrysanthemum makinoi; assembly: GCA_910596185.1. Classification (NCBI taxonomy): domain Eukaryota; kingdom Viridiplantae; phylum Streptophyta; class Magnoliopsida; order Asterales; family Asteraceae; genus Chrysanthemum; species Chrysanthemum makinoi. The sequence continues at coordinate 124,147,430 of OU343224.1, read as the reverse complement.
TCCGGATAGTGTTATTAATGGTGCGAATCATCCTTTCAGATTTTCCATTTTGTTGAGAAGTGCGTGGGCATGAGAAACGAAATTGAATTCCATTATCGGCAAATAATTTATGAAATGTGAGAAAACGTAGAGGTGGGGGGGTGAATACGTTTCCGTTTCAATCTTAAAACTTTTGTATCAAATATAGTATAAACCATTGCATTTGATAACTCGACGCGAGGATGCATTTAACGCATTACGGCATGTAAAGCCAACCCCTTAATATCACATAAGATTCCGCAAGATTAATGGTTCATTATAAATCAAGTTTCACCATTATTAGTCTGATTGCTTTTTCTTGATCAAGCGTGCCATAATATGTAAAGTGTTAAATATAGTTTATGACTATATGAAAGACCAAGTATGCATCGCAAACATAGACATCAACCACATAGAAAATAAACAATGTAATGTGCGGAAAACTGGATGGGGGGGTTGAATAGTTTTACCAATTTAAAACTTTCTTTTAAATATTTAGATCGACTTATGTCAATCTATTTGATTGTTTATGTTGGACGTTGATAGATAGATATATAAATGTGTAATGAAACATAAAGAGTAAGAAGTACATCACCACGACACAAGTTATTTATAGTGGTTCGGCTACAAGGACACCTTCCTTGCCCTACTCCACTCCCCGAGTCACCTACTCGAGAGTTCGTAAGCACTACACCAACTCCTTGTGGCGGAGAAGCCTTCACAACGTCGCTTAACCTTTTTCCAGTACCAAGCTAAATACCGAGTTCTTTCACACCAAGGCGAACCACACCTAACACAACGTCGCCTACCCTTTATACGGTGCTAGGCTAACCACTGAGTTCTTTCACACCTTAGGAGAACAAATCCTATCACAACGTCGCCTACCTTTTATTAGGTACTAGGCTAAGCACCTAGTTCCATTACTATGGAGGAACTACTACCCTTCACGACACAACACCTAATCTCAAGGAGATCTACTCCTTGTTACAACACCATCAAGGATATCACCATCCTTGTAAATAAACAAATACTTATATGTATAACGATGCATCTCATCGATTATACGACCTAGGCATTTCTTCACAAATACCACTTGATTTGATTCTTTGGCATCCTTCACTAATGCCATTGACACAATGCTTGGCACCCTTCACTAATGCCTTCGTCTTGACACCTTTAGCATCCTTCACTAATGCTTTGACACGGATGATGAGCACCTTTCACTAATGCTTTCATCTTGACACTTTCGGCATTCTTCACTAATGCCTTCAACCCAACATCTATGGAGAAAGGAAGAACTATCAACAAGAGAACCTTAGTGGTCTTGATGATGACGAAGCATGGCAACTCATGGACTTGAGCTTGCACGTCTTCAAGAAGTGGTGATCTCTCCTTTAAGAGGAACCTAGAAGATCACACAAAACAAAAGACAAACTACATAGATCACTTAGATCTGAGGTTAGAGGGTTAGAATACTTTGGGGAAGTATGTGTGTGAAGTCATGTCTAGAGAGGAAGAAATTACTCTCTATTTATAGAGAAAATTCTCTACTGTTCCCCGGATCCCACGGATCCCTTCCACTTGGGATCTGGCTAGCACAAAGCCAGGGATCCGTGGAACGCTCCTCTTTGCCCATGGGTATTTTTGGTTATGGGTCATGGGTCATGGGTCATGGGTTATGGGTTGATCCATGGTTTTCTTTCTAGATACAATGTATCTTAAGGATACAATGAACTTGGTTAAGTGGTATAAATAAAACCATGGGTTATGGATCAAAACCATTAGCTAGTTTATTACCCATTTTAGTATTTACATGTTTTTACCCATTATAGTATTTACATGTTTTCACCCATTTTAATATACTTAGTTTAAGTATATGTTAACCCAATATGTAAACACTAGTTGTTGTACATATGTATCTAAATCATAAAATCACTTAGGCTTGTTTTAGTGTTTTATGTGAAAACGTAAGTGTGTTAGAAAACTATTAACTCAAACTATTTACGTACTCTATTTGCTTCGTTAAAATGATTTTACGTTTGTTATCGACAAAACATTAGAAGATCGTAAAATATAAATAAACGTTTTTACGGCTTATTTGTATTAACAATCTCCTCCTTTTTGTTGATGACAAAACATAAAATTATTTTAAGGAAAAATCTAAAATTCGTAAAAGTTTGAATTTGTAGTTTTTACTTTCTTCTCCCCCTTTTTGTCGAAACAAAAAGTGTTAAAAGAAACTAACACAATTTTTATAAGAAAATGTATGTAAAAATGTAAAGAGAGTAAGTGACAGGAATGGTACTCGTCTTAACTCCCCCTTGACGAGTCCATCCCTTTGAAAGGGCGTCAAGAACATGACGTAAAATAAACTAATTGTGTTTGCAAAATATGTTTGCAAATGGTTCGTCTAAGTGACGAAATTGTGCTCCCCCTTGAATATTGCAATGTCGCAATGGGGTGTCATGAAGTGTAATCCAAAAGTGGATTAAGTTGCAAATGATTTTGCAATGTTGTTTGACACAAAGCTCCCCCTAGCTTTATGGTGTCAATATCTTCATGTGTATTTTGAATAACTACAAAACAAAGGTTAGAAAACAAGAGTATAGTGCATAATTTCCTGCAAATAAGACTCAAGTTAGTAGAAATTTGTGCTTCTGTACCACGGATCCCACGGTTCCCTTCTTGGAGGGATCCATTTAGTTATTTTGGAGGGATCCGGCTATCTGATGACAGTTACTTCAGCAGTGAAGTTGTGTCAAACAATGCTAGCGAGGAGATAACATATGTGTGCAATAAGAAGCGCAACGCACAGAATAATCAAAACATATAAATGTTCATTCAATAAAACAAGAGATAACTAAACAAATCTCTAAAACTAAGAGAATGAACTAGGATAAACAAGTACCACTAAAAACTAACTAGTTACTAGACTTAAAAGGCTACAATGTGCTTGAGTCTAGGGATGAGTGGATTTGTTGATTTGATCCAAATTTGCAAGAAGATGATTAAACATGAAATGTATCTCATTTTGTGCTTCTTGAACAAGTCCTTGAGTGTTTAGACACTTTGGACAACTATTATCTTGGTTTGGACCCGGAGGGAAATGTATATTTTGAGGAGGCTCTATGTGTGATTGTGGGTCTTCATTTTGAGAAGTAGGAATAGGTTCTAAAAATGAGGGTGGTAGTGGAACTTCTTCCATATGATCAAGGTTATTTCTTGTTTCCCATGATGGGCTAGTTGGTGTTGTTGGTGGTTCCCTATTCAATGAAAAAGTTGGTGAATGGGAGGTTCTTGGTGGTGAATGATCTAATGAGTAGATGTTTGGATGTGGAAGAGGCTCATTCAAGGATTGTAGTTCATGCTTAATGAATGAGGGTTTTGATGGCTTGCTAGAACTAGCCATGTTAGGTTTTGAACTAGATGACCCTTTTTCTAGTCCGTAGGGTTTGATGCTAATCCTTGCGGTTCTCTTAGCTTTTGGATGAGTTTGAAGAGGTGAGGTTCTAGCTTCATTATCTCTAATGGGTGATGTTTCGGTGGATGAGATTTCATGGATCATTTGACCTTTTCTCTTGGATGATCCTATGGTTGAAGAGTTGTTGCTAAGAGCCTTAGTCATAGTGATGATGGTGTTTGTAAAAGCTTCTTTAGTTCTTTGATTCTTGAGAGGTGATTGAGAGTGGTGACTTAATCCTAAGGTTGTTTGATTTATAAAGAATAGTTTGAATTAGGAAATTAAATCCTTGGCCACTTAGAGGAGTAAGCATGCTCTTGAGGTTTTGATCAGCTCTAGGAGGGATATTAATGAATGCTAAAAGTGGTTAGAGAACCAAAAGGTAATTTGAATTTGAATAAGTAAGCTGATTTATTCATTTTGCATGTACGGATCCCGCGGATCCTTCTCAAGCAGGGATCCACCGTTATAGACAGGGGATCCGCTATCGACAGGATTTAGGTGAAGTCATTATGCTTTTGTAAGGTTTATCATTAATGGATTTCGAGGTTTTGACTTAATTTTGAAGTCTTTACCTGTTGGATATCTCAAATCCTTAACCATAACAAGTAATGGTGCTTAATGATGGTTTTGGCCAAGAAAATTTGACCTTGGGTAGTCTAACTATATGTTTGATGTTGATTTCATTTAATTTGACGTGGAGAAATGGTGATAACAAGTCCTAGAAGTCAGATGATGTCCTAATAGGAATTTACTAAAATCCTTAAAAATAAGAAGAAATGAAAAACTAATTTTTTACCCTAATTTTGATTAAAAGATGGTTGAGATCAATTTGCTAAAATTGAAAGATATACCTAACTAAGTGCTATCAAGCGTGATAGATAATGTGTGAGTGTTGGAGCGGAATTATGGTGAGTTTTGACTAGTTGAAAAATCAAAGATATTTCAAAGATGTATCCTAGATAAGCCATGGATGAGAGTGAGATTTTCAACTATTTGATAAAGACTTAGTTGGCTCTAGTATCTTATATTTGACTTGTTAGAAGTGATCTAATAGACTGTTTTGATGTAGCTAAATCTATACTTCATATCAGATGCTACGGATCCCGCGGTTCCCTTATGGGAGGGATCCGGCCAGTTCAAAAGCTGGGATCCGCCTACTGCAGATCAGAGAGCTTTCAGGAAATGTGCATCTTTGAACTTTATATCAAATGCTTTTTCTAGTTGTTTCTACGGGGACTAAATACAATAACGCAACTAATATAGTGTATACAAAGGTAGGAAGAGCTAGAATTCTTAGAATAAGTGATGACAACCACTCTAGGGGTCGTAAAATCTCATTTCCCAAGTACCTAAGTTAGGATTGTTTAATGCCACGATATGGCAATACCTACAAACTACAACCATAGTTTAAATTGTTTACAAACCATTGTTTGAAATTGTTCATCATTCACTTGAGTCCTAAGACTTTACCTTTCATTTCCTCCTTCACTTCTTCACCCGTCCTCCACTCTTTATCAACCTATCTTCACTTCTTCTTCCTCAAGAAGTTGGCGAAGCATTTGAAGATTCCCTTGGTTTGTTGCCATTCGGGTGATTCATTAGGAATGTTTGGCAATTGGTTAATGTAGTCCAAGGGGTCAAGATCGATATTGTCAAGTGGGTTGCTACTACTCCCTTCACCTTCTTCTTGCCTCTCCCTTTCATCCGAGGAGTCCGTGGGTGGATGTGGCCTCTTGCCTTCTACCATAAACCTTGTTGTTCTACCCTCGGTTAAAGGTACCATAACCTTGTTGCAAAATCTATGATCCAAGGATTGTGGGGAAGGGTCTAATGCAAAGATGAATTTTGCAAGACGGGTTAGAAGCATTGCATACGGAAGCACCATCTTGTCCATGCTTCTTACACTTGCCATTCTCTTGATCATGTAGTAGGCAACGTTGAAGCGAGTCTCGGTCACAACACAGTAGATCATGAAGCTCAAACATGCGTTGGGGTGATCATTGTTTCCTACTAGACACACCACATTCTCCCTAATCACATCTTCCCATTTTCTATACAAGGCATACATCTCCGAAAGCTCCATTTGGAAAGGATCCCTATAGATCACTTTTGACTTTCTAGTCACCCTTGATGGATATGCTCTAGGCATAAACACGGTATCCCTTACCGTGGTTGCTTCCGGGATTATTGAGTGATAAATGGCGTGGTGATCAACCATAGAGTGTAATTGCTCCAATGACCACTCATTGGAGTAGATGCATACACCATCATATGGTACTCCTATTATTCTTCCAAACTCTTCAAGTGTAAGGGTGAACTCGTGTCCATTTATGGTGAATTCAATTGAGATTGACCCATCATCATTCCTAATTATATCCATAGTCTTGTAGAACTCAAGCACAAATACCGGGCAAATTTGCTCGTTTATATCCAATAAACAATCAAAACCCATAGTTCCAAATACTTCCCTCACGTCGGTGTTTGCTAGGAATGATGGATCAACAACTCTACCTTCATGAAAGAGTCTCCTTTCGAGCAACTTAAACGCTTTCCTATCATCCGGACTTAATCCACTTTTCCTATGGTACATGGGTATGTAGTGGGCGGTATCTTGGTAGTCTTGTTGCTTGTTGCTAGGCATGATGTTCCTAAACAATACAACCCCAATGTGGTGTTAATGGTGAATAGTAACCTAGAGGGTTTGATCACAATTTTGCTCTCATCATCTTTGTTGAGTTCAAGAAATGTGTTTAATTTGTATTAACAATGTTAATTCTTTGATTTAGATTATCTTAGAAAACAATGTGGTGACAAATTATAATAAACCCATTTGAACCCAACTCTTAAAGATGAAGAAATTATAATTCTAAGAATCAAGGAATTAAATTAACAATGTAGTGAAGATTATACTTACACAAGTGATTGTTAGACTTGAGAAGAATGATCAATTTGCTCCTATGAACAGTACTGGTTTTGTTCGTGAGTCATTGAGGTGAGTATTATTGTGGAACATCCACAGTGATCATTCTTGATCATATATTGTCTTCTGTTGCACGGATCTCGCGGATCCCTCTCATTTGGGATCCGGCTAGTATAGCGAAGGATCCGCATGACAAAGAAAAATCAGCTCAAGTACTCCTTGATAACTTTGACTTGGGAGTTCTAAAACGCCTAGTGTTTTGATGTTAAGGTTCTAAAGCTTGTGGTTCTAAGGTTTTATCGTTTTAATACTATTCCTATTAGACGAGGTTCCCTTTTTAAGAATTAGTCTTAATTCTTGAGAGGCTTTTTCAAATATTATAATAAAATCTCATTTTATTATAACATAAGAAGTTTCACATGTATATTTATTGACATAGATGAAGTGTCAATAAGTTCTTTGTGATAAATAATGATTGAGGTTATCATATAACCAAGATATCATTATTATGGGTTGGTAATGTAGACTAAACAAATAAAAAGAAGAATACTATATAGATGATGACTATGATATGAAAAACTACTAGAGCAATTACCAAAAAAAAAATTATGCATCTAAGATTTTAATAAAAATAGAGGTAAGTAATTAAAGATCATACCTTTGCCAAATATTCTTTTAAGAAAAGAAGTATTTAGATGTTTTGTGATCTTCTTGGAATCTCCAGATTTATGTTGTAAGAATACTTAAACATTCTTTTTGCGAAAAGAATTATTTAGATAAATTCTTTATGATCTTTTTGGTAACTCCAAATCCAAGAATGGATAATGCTTAAAAAAAATGTTAGTGCATTCTATCACTGTCCAACAATAAGCAATATAGTGATTTTTAAAATATGACCAAAAATAATCCTCCTTTGTAGTTTTCAAACATACATGGATCGTATCAAGTTTTTAAAGTACAACATACTCTAAGAAACTTGGTAACGAAGAACTGATACCAATTGTGGAAAACTAGAATGGGGAGTTGAATAGTTTTACCAATTTAAAACTTCCTTTTAAATATTTAGATCGACTTATGTCAATCTATTTGATTGTTTATGTTGGACGTTGATAGATAGATATATAAATGTGTAATGAAACATAAAGAGTAAGAAGCACATCACCACGACACAAGTTATTTATAGTGGTTCGGCTACAAGGACACCTTCCTTGCCCTAATCCACTCCCCGAGTCACCTACTCGAGAGTTCGTAAGCACTACACCAACTCCTTGTGGCGGAGAAGCCTTCACAACGTCGCTTAACCTTTTTCCGGTACAAAGCTAAATACCGAGTTCTTTCACACCAAGGCGAACCACACCTAACACAACGTCGCCTACCCTTTATACGGTGCTAGGCTAACCACCGAGTTCTTTCACACCTTAGGAGAACTAATCCTATCACAACGTCGCCTACCCTTTATTAGGTACTAGGCTAAGCACCTAGTTCCATTACTATGGAGGAACTACTACCCTTCACGACACAACACCTAATCTCAAGGAGATCTACTCCTTGTTACAACACCATCAAGGATATCACCATCCTTGTAAATAAACAAATACTTATATGTATAACGATGCATCTCATCGATTATACGACCTAGGCATTTCTTCACAAATACCACTTGATTTGATTCTTTGGCATCCTTCATTAATGCCTTTGACACAACGCTTGGCACCCTTCACTAATGCCTTCGTCTTGACACCTTTAGCATCCTTCACTAATGCTTTGACACGGATGATGAGCACCTTTCACTAATGCTTTCATCTTGACACTTTTGGCATTCTTCACTAATGCCTTCAACCCAACATCTATGGAGAAAGGAAGAACTATCAACAAGAGAACCTTAGTGGTCTTGATGATGACGAAGCATGGCAACTCATGGACTTGAGCTTGCACGTCTTCAAGAAGTGGTGATCTCTCCTTTAAGAGGAACCTAGAAGATCACACAAAAACAAAAGACAAACTACATAGATCACTTAGATCTGAGGTTAGAGGGTTAGAATACTTTGGGGAAGTATGTGTGTGAAGTCATGTCTAGAGAGGAAGAAATGGCTCTCTATTTTAGAGAAAATTTCTCATCTGTTCCGGATCCCACGGATCCCTTCCACTTGGGATCCGGCTAGCACAAAGCCAGGGATCCGTGGAACGCTCCTTTTTGCCCATGGGTATTTTTGGTTATGGGTCATGGGTCATGGGTTATGGGTTGATCCATGGTTTTCTTTCTAGATACAATGTATCTTAAGGATACAATGAACTTGGTTAAGTGGTATAAATAAAACCATGGGTTATGGATCAAAACCATTAGCTAGTTTATTACCCATTTTAGTATTTACATGTTTTTACCCATTATAGTATTTACATGTTTTCACCCATTTTAGTATACTTAGTTTAAGTATATGTTAACCCAATATGTAAACACTAGTTGTTGTACATATGTATCTAAATCATAAAATCACTTAGGCTTGTTTTTAGTGTTTTATGTGAAAACTTAAGTGTGTTAGAAAACTGTTAACTCAAACTATTTACGTACTCTATTTGTTTCGTTAAAATGATTTTACGTTTATTATCGACAAAACATTAGAAGATCGTAAAATATAAATAAACGTTTTTACGGCTTATTTGTATTAACATAATGCAAGAATAAACGTAAAGCGATAAGTAAAAGGATAGACAAACCAACACGAGGATTTATAGTGGTTCGGCTACAAGGACACCTTCCTTGCCCTACTCCACTCCCCGAGTCACCTACTCGAGAGTTCGTAATCACTGCACGATACCAACTCCTTATGGCGGAGAAGCCTTCACAACGTCGCCTACTCTTTTTCCGGTGCTAGGCTAACCACCGGGTTCTTTCACACCAAGGTGAACCACACCTACCACAACGTCGCCTACCCTTTATCCGGTACTAGGCTAAGTACCGAGTTCCATTACAAAGGAGGAACTACTACCCAACACAACACCTATACCCCAAAGGAGACCAACTCCTTATTACAACACCATCAAGGATATCAATATCCTTGGATCCAATACTACTCTATCTTGTACATCGAAACACACCATATCGAATGTACACCCTAGGCATCTTTCACTAATGCCATTGACACGATCCTTCAGCACCTTTCACTAATGCCTTCAACACGGATCTTTGGCACTCTCCACTAATGCCTTTGACACATCTATGACACCCGTTATGTTTTGTGGCCCAACATAACAAACCTTGTGTTTTATGGCACAAACACATAAAATATCTAGTCTAGTCATAGATATATAACACATCTATGATACCCGTTATGTTTTGTGACCCAACATAACAAAACTTGTGTTTTATGGTACAAACACATAAACCATCTAGTCTAGTCATAGATACAAGAATATGATACTAGACAATATCCAAGACAATGTGTCTAATGGATATGAAATCCTAAACTAAACATCAAGGACACAAAGCATGATGTAATTAGTCTTCTATGAATGAAGATGATAAGTTTCCCAAGCTTGTTGTAGAAGATCTTCATGTGCTTGTATCTTGTGATGGGTGATCACTTCATAGAGGTAAGGAAGCAAGATCTCTAAGCTTGCTTTGGAGGATTACTTCGGGAGTATGCTTACAACAAATGAGAGTTAGAAGAATTATGATCATATGAGATGAGGGTGGTTTACATGTTTCCTAATGATCTAAGTATCCTAGAAATGGTGGAGAGAAACTATGTGTGAAGGTGTGAAGAAATGGTAAGAAGTGGCTTGCTATTTATAGGAAAAAAGGCCAAAACCATGTTCTGCCCCAAGGATCCCTTCTGGAGGGATCCGGCCCTTGTAATTCCAGGGATCCGTGGGCACTTTGAGGGATCCGTAGGACGCTCCCTTTTGCCCATGGGTTTTGGGTCATGGGTCATGGGTTATGGGTTGGTCCATGGGTATTTCATTAGATACAGTGTATCTAATATATGCAATGCATCTAGTCAAATGGGTATGGGTCTTGGGTCATGGGTTTTACCCAACACATTTACTTATGTTTACTTAAGTGTTTTATAAACTATTAAACTAAACATGTTTAATGGTTTGTTAGGGGTTTGATCATAACGCAACATAACAAGCATGTACGAACCCGTGCTGTAGCATACAAGGACTTGAGTCGTTGAGAGGTGTTGAGAGTATGTTGAGACAAAATATAATTACAAGTAACTTATACATTTTACGTTATGTATTACAAGTTACATGTTTGTCGTCAACAAAACAAATGAGAATGTATAGATTAAATATCGTAATATTTGCACTAACAAAATGTGTGGCTGTCGAATTCGCCACCATGGTCACACTGAAACGACTTGATATCACACTTGAATTGAGTTTTGACAAATGAACGGAATAACATAAATTTGGACAAAATATCAGATTTGTTGATTAAAGGGTAAACCCAGACAAATTGAGAATAATGATCTAGAAATAAAACATAGTATCGAAATCCAGAAAGACTCGGAATTGGGGATGTCCACAAGTCCGAGTGAACAATGTCGAAACAAGATTGAACAAAAGTAGAGGAACTAACAAATGGAAGTCGCACGTGCTTTCCAAGCTGGCATGCATGACAAAGCGCGGGAGACTTTTCCTTATTACATGAAATAGAATTATTGGAAATGATACTGCGTAGCACTTCACTTCCTGGATGTCCAAGACGTTGATGCCAGGTGTACTGACTTGTAAGATAAACCTGAGGAATTGGAGAAGGATTCGTAACAGGATAGAGTGGTCCAGTGCTGTCACAACGGAGCAGCACCCGATGAGTCTGGAAGTCCTTAACAGAAAAACCAAATGGATCAAATTCAACGATACAATAATTGTCACAAGCAAACTGACGAACGGAAATTAAATTTTTTACAATATTAGGAGTGATTAGGACATTGTTTAAATGAAGGGGTCGAAAAGGGGTGGGCAAAACACTATGTCCAGAGTTGGTAACAAGAATGGAATGCCCATCACCAACTGCAACAGATGGATAAATGCACGAATTAAAAATATCACTAAGATTATGCTCAGAATCATTAAGGTGAGATGACGCACTAGTATCCATATTCCAATTACCCGGAGCAGGCATCTGTAGAGTCCCGGTAGTGAAAGCATGTGGCAAAATGGTTTCGTGACCCGTAGCAACCCCGCTTGAACCTTCAATACCTTGTTGAACCGACTATTGACCCTGCGCAGAAAATGGACCTGGCAAATAGGTTGGAACTGGGTTCATGACCTGACATGTGGTGCCATTCTGACCCAGTACGTTCTGACTTGTCGTTACAGAATGACATGCGATAGCCTGTTGAACCTGCTGACCAAAGTGGCCTGTCGCAGGTTGTGAACCTGCCGGACCATACTGACCCGGGTATGTGAACTGTCCTAGTGGACTGGGCTGATAAGTGGTCCAAGGAGTTTGGTTTAAGTGGGTGTATATTGGAGTTGGGCCAGAGGGGATACTTGGACCTGAAAAGCCTGGTGGGTTGCTCGTATGTAGTGCAATTGGGGTAGGAGATGTGCTAACATTCTGAGCAATGGCATTTCCACTACACCCCAACTTTGACAGTAAAGCTTGCAAGGTTTGCATATCCGTGGATGAGAGTGATGAAGACGAAACATCGTTAGAACGATTACCACTTCCAGGTACCCAATTATGTAGATATTTGCATGAAGCCCCAAACCGACACGACCCTTTATTGAAATGGAAACATGGTTTGTGTACTTTTTCCATGGAGGAAGATAAGCCCCTGTTGTTGGAACCGGTGTTTGCCAAGAGAACCATAGGAGTAGTATCCACAAGACTAGATTGGCTTTGTGACTTCAAGCGCATTTCTTCCGTAGTAAGCATAGATCTAACGGTTTTGAGATCCGGAAATGGATATCGATGAGCAATGATGGTGGCAATGTGATCATACCGCGGGGGCAAGCCTTCAAGAGCAAACGTGACAACATCATCATTGTCCATATTCGAACCAAGACTAGACAAGATGGTGGTCATGTTTTCAATTTTGCGAAAGTATGCATCAATACTCATGTCGCCAAGCTTTAAGGAACGTAACTCCGCTTTCAAAGAAATCGAACGGATACGTTTATTATCTTGAAAAATATCGGCGAGTATGTCCCATGCTTGTTTTGCCGACTTGGGGTTGTCAAAGACAAGTCGTTGTTGTAGGGTTTTAGAGATGGTGACAAAGATCCAAGAAAGAATTATCGTGTCGATCTTTAGCCACTCGTCATCATGAGGTGGAGTAGCACTCGTTGTGGGACTGTTGTCATTCTTGGGCTCGATATGATCCAAGAGTTTATTGCCACGACAAAGATTGAGAAAAAAATAAACCCAAGATGAATAATTCATCTCGTCCACGTCTAATTTCACGGGTATTAGGCTGTTTAGGTTATTGATTGTCATGAGTTTATCGGAGAGGAGAATGGTGGGTTGTGGAGATTCGTTGATGACAGTCACGGTGGCGAGTTTTGTTAATTTGACAAAATGGTTAGAGTTTGTTTAGGATTTGTATACGTGAGACAGTAGCACACCAAATCAGAACTAGATAACTTTTAACAATAGTTGACTGGTCATAAACAAGGACCAACAATCAACTTTACCAACAAATAACTTGGTCGACTGGTTATTTTACAGAACCAATGATCAACACTCTTTAGAAGAAAACAAAAAAAGCTGCAGCGGAAAATTAAAAGTGAAATAGGATTGCTGGTGATACCATGTGAGTGATAAAGATATAGTGATGTTTTATTGATTTGAACAAACAAAGATACATGGTACATATAGAGGGCTGCCCTACATCTATTTTGGGTAAATTGGAATTTACTCTCTAATTATATTAAATATACAGCTAATGGACACTAATCAATCATATCCCTTTGTTGTTACAATTAAATGACAGCTAACACTAGTCTCAACATCATATGCGAAAGAATTACTATTAAACTTAGTATCAACCAAAATACTAAAATAGGTAGCAAAAATACTGTCAACACAAAGTCAAATATAGCATGGCAAGCCACGTAATAAATAACGCGAGGCGTGGCATGGCGGCATGACCAAGTCTCGCCTTTACGGTTAATGCGAAGCTTTTGCGTTTATAAGACGTGTCATAAGACGACACAAAATATGAAAATATTTATATATTTATATCATATTTTATATATATCGAGTTTACAAAAAAACGTGGCATAAAGCGGCATGGCGGCGTGAAGTGACGGCATGATCAAGCCTCATGCTTTATAATAGTGCCTAGTCATCGGAACTCATAAATTCATAAACCTTTTTTTTGTTATAAACTTTTCTTCACTATAGATAAACTACTTAAAGCTTTATAAAACCTCATTAAACACAAAAGCATTAAATTTAGAAGAGGTTCAAGATATTAGACATTTTCATTCCACATAAGCATGAAACAAATTTTCACTATGGTTAATAAAATGATAGACCTCTTCATCTTTTCTTAAACCTTTTTATAAACCACCATAGTGGATGCTCTAAGTTCAGTATCTCAATTAGAAAATGAAATTAAGTTAATAATTTTTTATGCATTTTGCCTTGAAAAAATATACACAATTTGGCAACGAGATCAGAGATACATCGAGATAGTACGTAGATATCTTAACAAATTTTATCTCTACTACTTACAAAGACTGTATGTGTTTTCTTGAAATCTTGAATATTGAAATCTTTAAACTTAAATTAATATAAAAAAATATAGTTTGCTTAAATTACTTTTAAATACACTTTAAACTTCATCAATTCTAAACTTTACAACTTTAAACTTGATCAATTCGAAACTTTACAACTTTTTAAAAATACACACTTTATTAATTTTAAAAAGCACACGCTTTGTATTTCAAAAAATAAACGCTTTGCATCAAGGGTCAAACTAAAATCATAATTTCGTAAATATTACTATTTGTCGTTATAAACCGTAGCTTTGCGCAAGTATTATATTGACGATCTCACAAAGATTTTTCAGTGAATTTACATTTACTGATCCAATCTTTTACGGAATCGATCCCCTTTTGACTGTACAAGAATATGTGGAGCTCAGCATGTCTGGAAGCACAGGAGAACGTTCTTTTGCTGATATTATTACCAGTATTCGTTACTGGGTCATTCATAGCATTACTATACCTTCCCTATTCATTGCGGGTTGGTTATTCGTCAGCACTGGTTTAGCTTACGATGTGTTTGGAAGCCCTCGGCCAAACGAGTATTTCACAGAGAACCGACAAGGAATTCCATTAATCACCGGCCGTTTTGATTCTTTGGAACAACTCGATGAATTTAGTAGATCTTTTTAGGAGGCCTCAATGACCATAGATCGAACCTATCCAATTTTTACACTATTAAATTAAAAATTTGAGTGAATGTTTAGTTGATTTGATGGTATTCAACTTTGCTTAAGATCAGCAATACCATTGATGTCAATCATGTCATGAGTTTTAGTTACCGATTTTCATTACTCTTCTGTAAAATAATCAAATAATAGAAGTGGACTTGAAAAGTCAAGCCTGCATTATATAATGTTCTTTCGAAGAAAACAAACATGCAAATAGCCACCACCAAAAATATGCTGACTATTCTTGAAAGCTGCCAGATTTCCCCACCACCAGCCACCATCGGCAATCGCTCGCTGCCGATCACCTTCTTCGACGTAATATGGCTGCCTCACTTTCCTATAAACCAACTTTTCTTTTATGAGTTCCCACACTCTAGAACACATTTCATAGAAAAAGTTGTTCCTAACCTTAAACACTCATTATCAATCACTCTACAGCACTTTTTCCCATTTGCAGGCAACTTGCTTGTGTTTCTAAAGCCAAATGATTCAGGTTTTGCAAGAAAACCCGAAATTCGTTATGTGGAAGGTGATTCTGTGGCTTTTACTTTGGTAGAATGTGATCTAGACTTTGATGATCTTGTAGGAAACCATCCTCGTGCATGTGACAAGTTTTATCCTCTTGTACCACCTCTCGGACATGTGGTTAAAGACACCGACTGTGTGGTCATTCCAGTTTTCGCGGTGCAAGTTACGTTTTATGAGAATCATGGTTTCTCTATTGGGATCACGAATCATCATGTGCTTTGCGATGCAAGTACAAAGTATGACTTCTTGATGGCTTGGACATCGATTGCTAGACATGGTACTGATGAGTTATTCTTAGCTAAGAGATCTAATATTCCTGTTTATGATAGATTGATCCAGTATCCTGATTCTTTCGACCAAATGTTTATGAAAGAGTCTGGAGTTGAGACACTAAATTTGAAGTATCAACTTCCAGAGCTCATTGGCCCGAGTTGCAAAGTTCGGGCCACATTCATCCTGACCAAAGCAAAAATCAATTTGATCAAGAATTGGGTATCTGGGCAAGTACCAACATTGGGATACATGTCATCTTTTTCCGTAATATGTGCTTATGTATGGAGTTGCATAGCGAAATCACGTGCCGAAGTGGAAGGAGCAAAGGGGGAAGACGAGTTGGAAAGGTTTGTATGTGTTGCAAATTTCAGGAGTCGTATGGATCCGCCACTTCCCCAAACCTATTTTGGGAACTGTGTTGCGCCATGTGTTGCTGTTACTAAGAGCTTCTTGTTATCAGCAAACAAAGGGTTTCTTGTTGCGGTTCAATCACTAGGAGAGGCTATAAGCAAAACGGTGAAAAATAAAGATGAATTGCTAAAAAATGATGAATTGTGGTTTGAAATGCTATTCAAAATACCAGCAAAGATTCCTGCCAAGATTGGGGTTGCTGGAACTCCAAAGGTGAAGATTTATGACATCGATTTTGGATGGGGGAAGCCAAAGAAGTATGAGACTATATCCATTGATTGCAATGGTTCAATTACCGTTAACGCCTGCAAGGAATCACCCGATGATCTTGAGATTGGTTTGTCACTTCCAGATAAGCAAATGGATGCTTTTATCGCTATCTTTGACAGAGAATTGCAGAGTTTCCTTTGAGCAAGAATGAGAAACCTATTGAACATGTTCTAATTTTCGTTTGAGTGGTAATATATATAAAAAAAATTAACTCGGTACCACAGTTGTATCCAGACACACACAAACATATTTTGTACTGCATACACAAAATGAAAGGAAACACGAGTATCGGTCATAAAAAATCTATACGTAGTGCCAAGTGGAGAATGTTGTGGGTTTTGTGTTTTAATCCCATGCTATATATTTTCCTATGCATATTAGTTGGTTTATGTATGCATAACAAATTACATTTGTCGAATCAGAACAGTTAACTGAAAGGGAGAAAGATGCATATTAACTCTATCTCAAAAATAGATTGCAAGTGTAATCAAGGCTTCATTACAGTTTCATTTGTCTTTTTAGGTTCGTTTCTTTCTTCTTGTTTCTTCTTCTCCCTGAAAATGAGCAAGAATTGAAATCAGAAGTCCTCAGTTTACAATAAGACGTGTTTTGAAATTATAAAATGCTAACATTCTGCTATCATACGGTGTTTTGCACTTGAAAGGAATATATGGTTTACCTCTCAACGTATTCTTTTAGAAGTTCTTTTGCTTGAACAAGTTTTGACAGCAAATTGCGGTATACATCAAGGTCTCTGTCGACGCTCTTTTTGTTGATATTAAGTGCTGCACATAGCTGAGATACCAAAAGAAAATGAACACAATGTCACATCAAACAACATTACCCAACTCATATGGATGATCTGATACGGGTTACGTTTTAGCTATAATGGGTCATAGGACTTATAGCAGTATCATTGGATAAAAGAGTAAATGGGACAAACGGGTCGACAGTCACCTACTGTCACATTTCAATGCATAAAACATTCTAAAACCATTTTCTAGAGGAGAATCACTGAAATGATTAAACTTTTGTAATCATATATGGATGCACTAATCATTTATGAAAAACCAAAAACAGAATGGAGTATATGTATTTCGAGTTAAGCTGAACCAAAAGCTTACCCAATTCAACCCGCTTCCCAACCTGCCCAATCCACACATTTGGTCGCCTATTTTTTATTTATAATCTCATTGAGCGTAATAGTTTTGTACCTTCTCTAAGACGGTTGGTTCTGTTGCCTTTGATAACTCAAGTAGACGAAACAGACCAACAGCAAAGAACCGACTGTAGCTGAAACTTCCGTTGCCACCAGCTCTTTCTGCAATATCCTTTAATACCCCTTCAATTTCTCCTTCTCTAGATGAAAAGTCAACGAGTGTAGCAGAACTTTGGGTACGAGCCCACTCTTCCAATTTTTGTGCATCACTCCTGCAGTTTATAATAGACTGATGGTTCAGTACATGTACAACAATATGAAACCAGTTAATTTATGCATTTTCTAAAGCCGGTTAAGCAGTACAAACATGCATTGCTCACACTTCACAATTAAAAGTAGATGTGGGGCAACTTGATATTACCTGAATAGGACCAATAACCATTATCTCCATAACCCACAATTCAAAACCGAAAAACCATCTGCATAAACAAAGCTATGTTCCGACAATAAATGGAAGGCCCCAACCGATAAGGTAAGCCAACCCAAGTAAAGAAAAAACATACTGGAAAATTATCATATACATCAATGCATGACTTATGAAGAGCTTACGATTCATATATAGTTTGACTCAGGCAGCTTAATTGGACTCATCAACCAATGTTCATAAAAAAGCAAAAATGAAGACCAAAGCCAGAAAAGAGTCAAAGGGCGGCATTGTAAGAATTTCATAAACGCACCTGTATTGTTGTGGATCCTCATTTAGTGCGTTAACATATGCTTTGAAGATGTTTTCCTTGTCCTCGTCACTTGGGTACCCATCCATAAGTTGATCATACACTGTCACAAACCCTAGAGCGAATACAGCATCATATCGATACGTCTTCTTGTATCTCATTAGATGTTGTTGTACAATTAGCTCTTGCAACACGGAGTTGTAGATACTAGGTATGGGACGTTTGTAAGCAGTTAGAAACTTCAATTTTGTCTCAGACACAGGTGGTGGTTCTGAATAACAACAAAAGATGTAAGCAATATGTACAAAAACGGTCTAGAAAAAACATAGCTAACAAAATTGACCGTAAAAGCAGCATTTCTTTAACAATGGTTTAAACATATGCACAAAGGTATAGATTTATGGTTTGATGTTGATTTTGTGGGTCCCATTTACATTTCTATATAATACTCCACAAAAGCTACATCACTAAAACGAATAAGGTTTTCCCTGTTCGGGTTACGGGGGAGAGCCAGTCTTTGACTCAAATGTACCTGGCCTAACCGGGGTACCCTTGTTACGTTGACCCTTTCCCTAGCCACTCCCAAGATGTGTACCTAGTGAGTTTTAAAGTTTGAACCTGAGACCTATTGCGAGGAGGTCAGGGCGCCTGACCAGTGACCACTAGCCCACCTTGGTGGTGGTTACAAAAGCTAAATCACTGTTTCTTCTTATTCTATACATATGGGGACAAACAAAATGAAAAAATGCTAATGGTCAAAACAATTAGTAACGAAAAGCACAGAGCTGCACTAGACTATTGAGGTCAATGACAAACTAGTATTGCAGAACCAATAGAAAATTTACATGAAATTTGCAACTTAACTCCAACAGTTTTCTACTTGTAGACTTTAATAAAGAGTTCATTATAGGTATAGAAACCTGCGAAGTGAAACTCAAATTGTAGTACTTTTGATGTGGAATAATCTTCGACGCCATTAGTACATTACGTAATAGGATTTGGTTTCTTGATCATTTCAAACATCGACATATTCAGATAAAATATAACAATGCATAATAAACTACTCTAGTTTCCTGCTCATAGAGATTAACCCGTTTAGGTACATGTTTATTAGCTATATATACGTTAATTTTAAAATGTGACATCATCCACTAATGCACTAAAATGTGATAATAAACTTAATCAGTGCAGTTAACAGAAATAAACTTTGGTTTGAATTTTCGATATCATGTTCGTCTATAATATAATGAAGTCTTTTTAGTCATTTGGTATTTTTCTATAAAATGGCCCGTTTGACCAGCGACCGTTTTGATCCGTACCCGTTTAGACCGTACCTGTTTGATCCAAATTTTAATATTGCCCGTTTGAACCGTGCCATTCAGACCAAGCCCATTTGACCCGTTACCCGAACTTGCCCGACCCTCTAATGAACACTTTCTTAAAAATTTATAAATAAATATAACAGCTAATCTAAGTTTTACGTTATCTACAAATAATCACCCAGACAGAAAACTCCTAATACATTATATCAAAACACTATAATCAAATAAGCGTTTTCAATAACCAATCCCAATAATCACTCCCTTCATCAACAAATATTGCAACAATTTCCTTTCTTCTTTGTGTCCTAAAATGTTACAACTTACAATCTCTAAAGTTTTAGCTCAAAACCAAAAATTCCAAAGTTTTACAATGTGGGTTAACAAATTTTCTCTCTAGTCAAAGTAAAATATACTACTAATAACGTTAGAACTATTATGTCAAACTAAACTATATTTAGTTAGGTCCCAAGATTTATCTAAAAATAACAAGGTTTTTAATCCTAAATCCATTAAAGCTTCAAACTTTCTCTGCTTTTCATCAAAAAATAGAAAATAAAAAAATATCAAATTCAAAGTATTTTTATACACCCACTGAGCAATTTTCACTAAAAACCGTAAAATGTAACCACATTACAAACTAAATAATTAAACTTAAGGGGACTGGCAGTGGGTATCGGTGTGGCTTCGGTTTGGTTGATACCGAACGGTATGAGCATCGCCAGTAAATCGGTGTGGTTCGGTGTGGTGTGTTTGTGGGTGAATTCGGCAAAGTTCACCGAATTGGTGTGGGAGCTTGAATGGAAAAAGTAGCCAAAAATCTATCCGTTGCCCATTTAATGCCCATTAAAAAAAAAAAAAAATCTATGGTTAGGTATGGGTTAGGCATGGCTGCCACTAAAAATCTATGGTTAGGTATGAGATGAGATGAAAGGATATTATTGGTGGGTGATTAGGTATGAGATAGGTATGGTGGCATGACTGCCACCCCCTAAGTACTCTTTTTTACAAATTAAGCAACTTTCAATAAAACTATCAAAAGGCAACAAAATTAAAAATTAACAAACATAAAAGGATTCAATCTCTACATATACTAATAGCAATGCATCAAAAACTGAATACACTAAAATAATTACCAAATTTAAAGTATTATTTTTATACCCTTTTGGTTATTTTCACTAAAAAGTATCTTTACATAAACTAAGGCATCAAAAACCTGAATATATATAAACAAAAATTTTAAAAATTAACATTACAAAAACAAACACAAAGTAATTAACAAAATTAATACCTGATCCAGTAGACATGCAATGAACAACAAACCCTTTATTCAAACTGGAAGTTTTAACACTAATAGACCGGACCCTAAAAGCATCATAATTAGATACAACAGATCGAACTGAAGATGGGAAACTAATCTTTTTTTCAAAAGATTGAGTGATTGCAGAGAATGACAGTGAAGTAATAGCAGCCATGTTGAAATTTTAATGAATTAAAGATGGGTTTGGTTCATTTGAGAAAATTGAAATTGTTGGGGGGAAGGAAGTTGAGGATAAATGAGGTTGGAGATTGGAGGCTTATCCATTATCTCTAAAAGGAATGAGTTGTTTGTAATTTGACATGTAGCCAAGATATTTTTGCTTAGTCTTTTTCACTATACAAGAGTCGTGGTAATTAGCCCAACAGCGCGCGTCTTCGAGGCCACAAGCGACGCGTCGAGGCTATTAGGGATGCCCTACTAGGACGCGTCTTGGACCGACGAAATGAAGATGTTGGTCGTGTGTAAGACCGAGGTGTGGGAGCGTCGAAAGAGGGCCAACAGTAAAAAAATGACATTGAATAAAAAAATTATTTTAAAAATTATATAAATTTATTCCTGTAAAAGTATAAGTACCTCAATGTTACGAAATAACAACTAATCGACCAGAAGTATAAGCTAGAAGGATTGAGAGATTGTGGAATGCATTTTGATTGATCATAACAAACTACAAATGAACCTCTATTTATAGGGTTCCTACAATCAAGGTATTTAGTACAAACATTAAGAGGGGATACAAAAAGATGAGAGGTTATGAAGGTTATGGTATATGGATAGCCACACACACATAAATATTCATAATACTCCCTTTTGGCTATCCATCATTAGTTGTCATACGATTAGATATGCTGCCTCGTTAAAAACCTTGCTAGGAAAAACCCGGTGGGAAAAAATCATAGCTAAGGGAAAAAGAGTGCAGCCTGTATGTTCTCCCTCTGATGATTAGATCACTGAAGTTCATTGAGTCTTCGCATTCCGCCGTGAACCAACTTCTTAAATGTTGCAGCGGGAAGTGTCTTGGTAAATAAATCTGCTAAGTTCTCGCTTGAACGGACCTTTTGAACAATAATATCGCTGCTCGTTCTTCTGTAATTCATGAGTGAAAAAGAACTTCGGTAGAATATGCTTGGTTCTGTCACCTTTGATGTATTCGTCCTTAAGTTGAGCAATGCATGCTACATTATCTTCATACACGATTGTTGGAGCTCCCTGGCCTGAAGAGATACTACATGATTCACGAATATGTTGTACCACATTTCTTAACCATACGCATTCCCGACTGGCTTCATGGATGGCCAAGATCTCTGCATGATTCGATGAAGTGGCAGTACTGGAACTTGTGAAAACATATCCAGTTTGGGACCGACCGGTATGGGGATCAGACATATATCCTGCATCTGCAAAACCAACTAGATCTCTTTCGGATGAATTAGTGTAATATAAACCCATATCTTTTGTACCTTGAAGGTAGCGAAATATTTGTTTCACCCCATTCCAATGTCTCCTTGTTGGACACGAGCTATATCTTGCCAAAAAGTTTAGTGAAAATGATATATCGGGTTGTGTATGACTCGCAAGAAATAACAATGCTCCAATGGCACTTAAATAGGGTACTTCGGGACCAAGAATTTCCTCGTCATCATCTGGAGGTCGAAAAGTATCTAAGGTCCTTACAACCATTGGGGTGCTCAATGGATGAGATTTTTCCATATAAAATCTTTTTAGCAACTTCTCTGTGTATGCTTTTTGGTGTACAAGGATTCCATTCTTAAGATGTTCAATTTGTAATCCAAGACAAAACTTTGTTTTTCCCAGATCTTTCATCTCAAATTCTTTCTTGAGGTATTCAACTGCCTTTGGTAGCTCACCTGGAGTTCCAATGATATTCAGATCATCAACATACACAGCAATTATGACATATTCAGATCCAGACCTTTTTATAAATATGCATGGACAAATAGAATCATTTTTATATCCTTCCTTTAATAAATATTCACTAAGACGATTGTACCACATTCGCCCAGACTGCTTCAACCCATACAAAGATTTATTCAGTTTGATTGCATATTGTTCTCGAGAACTTGCTTTACATGATTCAGGCAGCTTAAACCCATCTGGAAGCTTCATGAATATTTCTGTATCAAGTGAGCCGTATAAATAGGCTGTCACAACATCCATTAGACGCTGATCGAGTCCTTCTTGTATTACCAGACGAATTAGATACCGAAAAGTAGTTGCATCCACCAATGGAGAATATGTCTCCTCATAATCTATACCTGGTCTTTGTGAAAATCCTTGTGCCACCAAGCGTGCTTTGTAACGAGTAATCTCGTTTTTTTCATTTCGTTTTCGTACAAAGACCCATTTATACCCAACAGATATTACACCTTCGGGTGTACGGACTATCGGTCCGAAAACTTCTCGTTTTTCAAGGGATTTTAATTCTGCCTCAATCGCGTCTTTCCATTTTGGCCAATCATTTCTATTTTTGCATTCCGAAACTGACTTTGGTTCTTGATCCTCATCATTTTCCATAACTTCTAGCGCTACATTATATGCAAAAGCATCATCGACGTCGATTTCATTTCGATTCCATACCTTTCTAGACATGATATAATTTATTGAGATCTTTTCATTTGTGGGTACCCGGGGTTCCTCTTGAACCGTCATGTCTAATGTCCTTATTGAGGACCCTTCTGGTGTTTCTTTAACCTCGAATTGACCATCTTGATTATATGCTCGCTTTTTATTTCGAGGATTTTTTATCTTTGAAACCAACTGGTCTACCACGCTTTATGCGTGCCTTAGACTCATTAGCAATTTCTGAATGTTCTTTAGGAACATCAATTTTGACAGGAGCATTAACAGCTGGTATATGTGACTTGGTTACTCTTTTAAGGTTAGTAAACGCATCTGGTAATTGATTTGCTAACCCTTGTAAATGAATTATCTTTTGAACTTCTTGTTCAGATTCTTTTGTTCGAGGATCAAGATGAGATAATGATAACTCTTTCCAACTTATTTCACTTCCCAGCTGTTTCTTTTCTCCCCCTAATGTTGGGAATACTGACTCATCAAAATGACAATCAACAAATCGAGCCGTAAACAAATCCCCCGTTGATGGCTCTAAATATCTAATTATAGATAGTAAATCATACCTAACATATATTCCCATTCTCCGTTGATGGCTCTAAATATCTAATTATAGATAGTGAATCCCCCCACGCAGAAACTGGTAGTTTCGCTTTCATAATCATGGGCCTTGCGATCATCTGAATCCGCTTGATAAAAGACTCAGCGAGCCCATTTTGTGTAGTACATGAGCTACTTGATGTTCTACACTTATCCCAATAGACATACAATAGTCATTAAATGTTTTGGATGTAAACTCACCAGCATTGTCCAAACGTATTATCTTTATAGGATAATCTGGAAAATGTGCTCTCAGTCTTATTAATTGAGCAAGTAATCTCGCAAATGCCATATTGTGACTTGACAATAAGCACACATGTGACCATCGA
>OU343224.1:123998377-124123000 GCA_910596185.1 Chrysanthemum makinoi | reverse complement strand
GTCGATGCATCGATTAAAACCATAAAGTATCTAAATGGTCCACAAGGTGGGTGTATGGTCCCACATATATCCCCTTGGATTCTTTCCAGAAAATTAAAGGATTCATTCCCTAATTTTCCTTGTGAGCTAGCAACACATGTAATATCTTTCGTTTCTAGAACCTTATGGTCCTTTAATGGGTGTCCGTTTGAATTTTCTATTATCTTTCGCATCATTAATGATCCGAGATGGCCTAACCGATCATGCCAAACGATAAATTTTTCTCGGTCAATAAGTTTTTTATTTATGACCACATTTGTTTCAACAATATTAATGTTGGTGTAATACAACCCGGATGAAAATGCGGGTAATTTTTCTAACACTTTCTTTTTACCCAAGATCACATTCGTAATATGAAGGTACTCATCATGTCCTTCATTTGTAGTCTCAATATGATATCCATTTCGACGAATATCTCTAAAACTTAATAAATTCCTTTGAGACATGGGGGAAAATAGTGCATTGTCAATTTTAAACATTGTACCTTCGGGTAATAATATATGTGCTTTTCCATAACCTTTTATTAGTTTTGCACTACCCGAGATAGTACTAACATTTGATTCTTGCAGGTTTAAGTGTGAGAAATATTTCTCCTTTTTTAGTATCATGTGTGTGGTTGCACTATCCACTAGATATATGTCTTCATCGTCAATAATAAGTTGTGCTACACGATCCATATTCTTCAAAATAAAACACATATTATAAGTAAAGTATTTGACTGAATTAATAAAAGGAAATAACATGTTTTATTAAGCCAAGTAAGTAGATAAAGTATGTCTCATAGGACAACATAGGTAAACTTAAAAGAAAATAAACAAAACAAAAACAAGATCAACATCAACGTGAAGACGTTTTATTCTTGGCTTTATTGGCACTCTTATTATTGGCTTTATGGATCACTCGTTTGTGAGGAAATCACTCACATCCAAATGAGTGTTATCATTTTGGTCTTCTGGTACACCAAGGTTGTCAATACCAAGGCTATCGATATCAAGGTTATCAATTTTCCCTTCATTATATGCAAAGTTAACTTCGACCCCTTTTCCTTTGTTCTTTTGGGATCGTTGGTAGAGTTCCACCAAATGTTTGGGTGTGCGAAATGCACGGGCCCAATGATTAGTACCACCACACCGATAGCATACAGTTTCTATGACACCTTTTGTTTTTTCACCTCCATCATTTTTTATCATTTTTCCTTTCTCTTGCCACTTTTTGTGACCACTTGTATTCCCAGACTGAAAACCATGATAATTACCTCGACCAAAACCACGCCCTTGGCCGCGGCCACGACCACGGCCACGTCCATGGCCACGTCCTCGTCCACGGTCAGATCTACGACCGCGACCTCTATATACCATATTTGCTTTCAAAAGTGGAGCGGATCCAGTTGGACGTGACTCGTGGTTTTTCATTAATAATTCATTGTTTTGTTCCGCGACAAGTAAACACGAGATCAAATCACAATACTTTTTAAAGCCTCTTTCGCGGTACTGTTGTTGCAATAGTAAATTAGAGGCATGAAATGTAGAGAATGTTTTTTCAAGCATTTCTTCATCAGTGATTTTTTCTCCACATAAAGTTAATTGGGAGGTAATTTTAAACATAGCAGAATTATATTCACTCACTGTTTTAAAATCTTGAAACCTTAAATGAACCCAATCATAGCGGGCTCTCGGTAAAATCACAGTTTTTTTATGTTCATATATGTCCTTCAAATGATTCCAAAGGACATGTGGGTCCTTAACAGTAAGATATTCATATTTTAAATTCTCATGGAGGTGATGGCGTAAGAATATCATTGCCTTAGCCTTTTGTTCAACAGTTGTTTCCTTTCCCGCTTTGATTGTATCACCAAGACCATTAGCCGCAAGGTGTATCTCGGCATCCAGAACCCAAGACAAATAGTTTTGTCCAGTTATGTCCAAAGCCAAAAAATCAAGTTTCGCAAGATTCGACATGGCTAGCTATATTATCACATATACGCAAGTTAACATTTACTCAGTTTGGAAAATAACTCATCAATAAGCATCATACGAAAGACATATTGCATTACCTTATTATTTTACATGCATCATTATACTTTGTTCAATTACAATACTTAAATTCACGAGATACATAGAGGGCAAACAAAAATTGGCAATACAACAGAAGGCAAAAGTTCAATATAGAACCAAAATTTACCATAGATCCAATCAACCAATAATAGTCATTCATTTTTTTATTATGATAAACTTTCACCCTTTTTTAAAAAATTAAATATCTCGCAAACCGTTAATCGTTACGCGATAAAAATTATACCATCGTGACGAGAATTAAATTATCTTTCTAGAGATATGCACTACTATATATTTTTAACAACTTTTTTTCTTCAAAATTTCGGTCAACAAAAATCATATATGATTTGTGAAAATCATATATGATTCGATTTTACGAATCACATATGATTTTTGAGAATCATATATGATTGTAAAAATCATATATGATTCGTAAAATCGAATCATACATGATTTTTAAAATCATATATGATTCGTAAAAATCATATATGATTTTTTCGGACGGAAATTTTGAAAAAAAATGTTTGTCGAAAATATGTAAAAGTGCATATCTATAGAAAGATAATTTAATTCTCGTCACGATGGTGTATTTTTTATATTTTGAAAATTTACCGTTTGTAAGATATGTTGTTTTAAAAAAAAGGTGGAAAATGATTTTGTATTAATTTAGATAAAAAATGGAGGGTTATGATTGGTTCATTTGTTCTATGACAAATATGAGTTCTATATTGATCTCAACTCTACAACAGAATTGTTATAGCGGCATAACACAATACTAAAATATGTATTACACAACAATCGTAATTTACACATATACAATCATCAAGGCTCGGAATGACTTAACATGCAAACAGAATACAAATGCACACAGAATACATAGAATACTATAAATCACATTTGTACTACATGATACTAAAACCAACTTTTCATTCAATAAACATACAAAAATAAACATACAAACAGTGAATTGTAATTACATTACGGAATAATAGAGTTAAATACATATAGCTATAAATTACACAAATACTGCAACATATACAAATGAACAAGTTAATAGTAACATTTTTCAAGGTTGTCAAGATCGGGATCCTACCCAGGATCGTTTTCGTCTTTGCAAGATCGTGATCGTAAGATCGGATCGGGATCTTAAGATCCTACTCTAATGTTATTTCTTAATACTTTATGTAATTTTATACAAATCTAGAAATTCTAATACATTATAACCATAAAATACTATGAATGTTTCATATAAATGTTGTCCTAAATTATAATTATAAAATGTTTAAAAAGATTAACATGTTGTTTTTTGAATTCTACAAACAAACAACCCATAAATTAGTAGTTTTTTAGTTTGTAATCCGAGAATAGTAAGATCGGATCGGATTAGATCGTAAGATCGTATGGTCAAGATCGGGATCCTATAAGATCTTAAGCTTGCAAAGATCCTATGTAGGATCCGGATCGTTTTTGCTTTGCAGTATCGTAAAATCGTAAGATCCTAAGATCAGGATCGGGATCCTGACAACCATGACATTTTCAATTCAGACATAATAAACCATCAAAACATGTTGTAACAATTCCGCTACTAATGAACAACTTAATATAATACAGAACACTTTGGCACACAATAAAAAAAATCATATATTTTAATGTTAACATATAACACAAAAGACATAATAACCATATTATTTATATAAGATACTATAGCACGCCGGACATTCTAACCATTATATTTTAATCGAGTATTTCTTAAATATTAAATGTTGGCCCATGTTTTTTGGCCCGCTTCTCTGGCACAAGGGCTCGTATTTTATACAAACCGTTTCTACACCCACCGCCACACACACCGTTTCACTTTCTACACTTTCTCAAAGCTTCTACACCCACCGCCACACACACCGTTTCTTAAAACTTCTTATCTAAACCCAGATCCTTGCTAGCAGTTCGATTTCAAGGGGCGTCGTGATAAGAGATGATGATGTTCATCTTGAAGTCGGGTTGTGGCAGTGATAAGGGTTTGCAAAAGACCGACGCCTCTTGGGAATGAACTATTTTTGGTATCATAACTTCACACGTTGCAGTTACCGAAGGAAAGGCAGTAAATCAACTGTTGATGTTGCAAAAGACTGGTGCTTTCAATCAGGTGCGCGCTGATTTTCACTAGAAACAATGAAACAATAACTTATTACCTATATGTAGGGTGTTTGGGATTAGTTATTTATCTGTAACCAAATAGGTAAGCTTTTCAGTAGTTATATTTTAATAGTATATGAAAGAAGCTCACAGATATCAAAAGAAGTTGTTTTCTATCATGTGATGAACTAATGCATAGCTTCGTCAATTTGTTTGTAGGCTAATAAAAATGTTAAAGGGAAAGCAAGAGCCAAAGAGTTAAAGGTGCTACATAAAGCTAGAGAAAATAATGTTCAAATTTGTTGATATTCTTTCGTTATCTCAATTTTAACAATGTTATAAAGAGTTTTTCTATCAAAAAGTAGATTTAACCATGCCTTTATTTATTGATGCATAACAGAATGTAAATTTCTTACTGATATGCTGTTTGTGATTTCATTTCCCAAAATCACAAATTCGTCATGATAATTCCGATTCTTTTTTTATGTGCAGCTTATATCATTGGATATGGGTTCGTGTTGGTGCTAAATACGTAGGAGATTTTGAGCAACATCTTAAAGAGGTTACTGCTTCGAATGCAGAAATTGTTATCTTCATTCGTGAGATTCACACAGTAGTCAGTACGAGTCGGTCACTCATTCTACTTGGTCTGCTTAATTTTTTTGATTAATTTGTAATATTATTTTTCTGTTAGTGTGACTATTTGTATACGGGAGCTATCGGTAGAGCAACAGATGCTGGTAATCTGTTGAAGGCGATGTTTGGTCAAGATGAGGCTCAACGCATTGGAGGAACCACATTAAACGAATACAGAAGATATATACACGGAGGCTGTACAGAAGGTAACTGATTATACTGGAAGCATATAGATGTTTTGGTTACTTTCTTTATTCTTAATGGATGTTTCTTTGGCACATGGAATATGTCAAGCTAGAGCAGGGATTGAAAATCGCGATGAACATCTCTGGTGAGGGAAATGCACACTTACAGATAAGTTCATAAGTATCAAGTTCTATTGTTGGAGCTGCTATATTTAACCGGATGATAATAAATATATTAACGTTAACCAACTTACTCCTATCACTAATGAATACAGGGAAGTCAGTTCAATATCCATAGTCGTGAGAACAAACTGCTGAAAAAGGCGAACCAGGGTCAATATCCACATCCACTGAAGCAGCTGGTGCAATCGAACATGATGCGGAACGACAAGTTAGAGACACGGGCTGAATTGTTTTATGATATTTTTATTTCTAAAAGGAGTCAATGGGTTGAGTTTTGAAAGTTAGGGTCTGTTTCTTTTGGTACTCCTTCAGGATTGTATTGCTTTCTTCCCGGTGGAATATGATGGGTCAAAGCGGCCTGGCTTGGCAGGGCATCACGGTTAACTCAGTGTTTGCAACCATGTCAGGTTAGCGTACCCTCTTATCCTGTTACGCATTTGAAAATATGAGCGTGCTAGATGTATGTCGCGGCCATCTTGGCTGAATTTGCAGCATCGATGTTCGGTTTAATTGTGGCATTTGGGGGTGTATGCTGACATTTTGGGTTTTTTAATACGTTGAGTATACTGTTGGCGATGATGAGATTTGTCAGCCTTCGATGTTTTTGTAAGTGTTGTATGCCAAAACCCATATCTTGGCATGGCGACCGGATGGTTACAGCCATGGGGTTTTGGTTACCACTTCCATAATCGCTGGCCTGAGCCTTATGTCGATGTGGGCTTGAGGAGGATTTGTATTTTTTGTTTGTGGTGTTTGTCTAGTGGATGTGACCGAAGGTTATGTTGCATCAGTAGTATCTTATATAAATGGTTGGTATGTCCAACATGCTATAGTATCTTATATAAATGATTGGTGTGGAATTCCTAATGTTGTTTGCAGCCATGTCAGGTTAGCGTACCCTCTTATCCTGTTACGCATTCGAAAGTATGAGCCTGCTAGATGTATGTCGCGGCCATCTTGGCAAAATTTGGGGGGTGTATGCTGACATTTTGGGTTTTTTAATACCTTGAGTGTACTGTAGGCGATGATGAGCTTTGTCAGCCTTCGATGTTTTTGTAAGTGTTGTTTGCCAAAACCCATATCTTGGCGTGGCGACCGGATGGTTGCAGCCATGGGGTTTTGGGTACCACTTCCATTATCGCTGGCCTGAGCCTTCTATCTTATAGTGCGCTGGACATTGAAACCATTATATTTTGTTCACTCTCATAAAAAAATTAATATCTCTCGGCCCATTTTGTGGCATGTTGGTTTCTAGCTTTCTGTTTAGTGTATGTCACATAACATAAGATACTATAGCACACCGGACATGCAAACCATTATATTTTAATCATGCTTTTAAAATTATTATATGATGGGCTATACTTTGGCCCGACTTTGTTGGCCCGTTTGCCTTTTGTTCTATTCTCCACCGCCTCATCTTTTTCGTTCTTATCAATACATACCTCGAATCTTCTTGATTAGGTATCACCTACCTCTCTCTAAAGGCGATGATGATATTTTTCTGTAATATATCATGGCGGGGTAACCACACACGCGTTGTGGTTGCAGCCATGGCAGATCTGAGCCGGGGTGCAAACAATATTAAAGAAAAAAAACCGGCGTGTCTTGCTTAAGGGTGAAAAATTGTTAGGTGAGTGAAAAATTGTTAGGTGATCTGGCCTGCTTGCCTAATGTGGATGTTTGATCCGGTTTTTCATAAAAGATACTACAAAATAGACGGCATAGAATAATTGTTGGGTGAAAAATTGTTAGAACGATGTTATTTCACCGCCTCTTTTAGGTAGAAGCTTCACTCTAGCTTCAGCAGTAGGACGACAGCCTACAGCCCTACACCATCGATAAAAACAACGCCCTTGCGTGATGGTAACTTCCACATACGGATTGAGATTTGGTTTATGTAAACCCATGGCGCCATCCAAATTAAAAACAAGACCATATGTACCTGCAGAAAGACGCGTGGCACCACCATCAGGATCATCGGTCTCACGTTATCAGGTTAGATCAATATGAATTGACAACCTGATACAAATCTTTACTCGATCTTTATTTATAATCATGCTTAATTGCTTATTCACTTTGATCTTTATTTATTAGCTTTGTACCTTTTTTTATTATAATATAATCTTTGTATTTTTATCTACAATTTTTACAGTTTGCTTTTACTCTGTTTAGAAAGATAGATAATTCATTGACCCAAAAAGCTAATGAATGATCATGGCACAAGAGAGGTAAGCCATGTAAAATGAGCAGGTTTGGTACATGGTCAATTGGGTAAATTTTGGTGCCATGTATATCTGTTTCTCTATATAGATTTACGAGTTGTGCTTATAATGATTAGAAATCAAGATCGTTTATTGAAACAAAACCTACTGGATGGTTGGGCAGTATAGGGGCAGCAAAATGGATGACCGGGTAACGGTAGTTGTTGGTGCGGGTGAAAATGTTTATGATAGCAATGTTACAGGGGCATGACGAATTGTATGATAATCGTGTATGAGATAAGATGTTCTGTCTATAAATGTTGATTAGTTTGTCGATTATGATTTTTAAAAGCTAATATTTTAATAACAATATACTTTTAGATCAAAGACATTAGCTAATAACTACGACATATCTGATATTTTTGATAAACAAAGGTTTTATTATTCTTAACAAATATGTTACACCAGTTATACAAATATGTTAACTTTTAGGGGTTATGAGATTAACAAATATATATCAAGTTACTTACAGTACCAAAGAAAAGTTTTCTGTTTTACCTTGAATTTGCATTTCTTCCGACCCTCATTTGGTTCTTTATGTGTTGCAGCTTGCTGTTTTGGTCAGCTATGCATGAAGCAAAGCCTGTAATATACACATTCTGTTCCCTGCAGATCTTTGTGAGATTAACTTTCTGTTCCCTAAAGATAATTTATTTTTTGTTGTTAAAAAACAGGCCATGGCATTATCAGGTGTTTTCTGTTTAGCAGGATGGCTAGCAATCTTTTTCACCATGGTAATTTACAAATTAATGTAATCTTATGACAATAAAGTTGTACATATATAGGTGTTAGTGACTTTACTTTGGTGCTTTGAAGTTTAATTCAGGGATCTTATTTACTTGATATGGGACGGTTCTTCACTGGATATGGCATAGGCATTTTCTCATTTGTGGTAAAATCACAAAAATGAATACAAATATGATAATTTATTTACTTTTCAATTTGCGCAAATGTTTAAATTGGACATTGATACACAGGTTCCAGTATATATTGCGGAAATAGCACCAAAAAATCTACGTGGAGGCAGATTGTACCCATCAACAAGACTAACATCATAAAAGTCTTGCTCAGATGTTAGGGTGATTTCAGCTAAAGTAGCAGGTGGTTCACCAAACATTTTGATGTTACATGTTTTTGGTTTGTAATATTTTGGGTTAGATTGTATGTGTTAGGAATTAGAAATTCCCGGTAGAAAAGAGTCAGTCACCTCAAGTATATGTAATCGTTAGAATGCTCGTAGTCATAGTGATATTTAGTTAAGTAGTATTTAGTTAAGTAACACCGTGGAGGACGGACGGGTCTTTACCCACTGTATGACTGATCCACAGCCCGTTGTGTGGCGTTTTATGTAAGACTATAAATACTCTCTACCTCCCAAGGTAGAGAGTTGGAGCTCATAATAATATCTTTCACTTTCTCTTACTAAGTTCCCTAAACCTCTAACTTTCTCTCTCTAGAATTCCACTTATACGCCCACTTTGTGTTAATGGTTTGATGTGTTTGTGAAATCCAATATCCAACAATTGGTATCAAGAGCCATGGTTAGATCATATCTTGCACATCTTTGGATTTCTAGTGGTTTTAGGTGGTTTTGAGTTTGAAAAAGTTTAGTGGTTTTTGCATCATTTGGTTGATTTCTTGTGTTAAAGTTTGGATTTTGTTAGTACTTTTATGTTTAGAATCATCACAAGTGTGTAGGTTTTCATTTGGTAAGCTTGAATCATCTTGGTTGGGTTGTTTTGGATTGAAAAGTGATGTTTATGTGGTTTTTCTTGCTAGCGACTTAACTCACGGATTACTTTCTTCGTAGCGACTTGCTTTGCAAATTTGTAGCGAGTTACGCTTTTAGACCTAGCGACTTAGATCTAGCGATTTAAAGTACAAGTAGTGGACTCTCCACTACGGGTAGCGACTTGGTGGTAGCGACTTGGTCTCTAGCGAGTTGCTCTTTAGCGACTTGTATCTTTAGCGACTTGAGTAGCGAATTGCTGCCAAAATTTTGCTAGCGACTTGAGGCTTAGCGAGTTACTACTTAGCGACTTGCATTTGTCTAGCGACTTGGGACTCTAGCGACTTAGTGGTGTAGCGAATTAAGTGTTAGCGACTTGGTGCATTATCTTCTAGCGACTTGGGTGATTATTTACGGTTTTCTCTTGATTTAGTAAAATCCCGTGAAAGAATCTATTTCTCGGTTTAATCATAGAGTTATAAAATCCCGTATTATCTGTTAACATGTCTACCAACGTTCCTACCATCATCTCCACTGTTGCAGAGGATGTTCAAGCAGGGGTCGAGATACTCGCCCACCCATGCTTGACAGAACAGACTACGATTCTTGGGCTCAACGAATCAGATTGTACTGCCTTGGAAAGGAAAATGGTGTCAACATTCTCAAATCCATTGATGAAGGACCATATCGAGTTGAGACGACTAGAGACATACTTGATACTAATGAAGATGGTACTCTGTTTACGGAATGGACGACCTAAAATGTATGATGAGCTTGATGGATAAGGAGAAAAAGAGATTCGATGCGATATCGGGCTTCTAACATTGTTCTTCAAGGTCTTCCTAAAGACATCTACAAGCTGATCAATCATAACACCGATGCAAAGGCAGTTTGGGATAATGTTAAGATGCTTCTCTCGGTTCGAATTAACTATGGAATACAGAGAATCCCAACTCTATGACGAATTTGAACACTTCAAGATGAAACCAGATGAGAGTGTCTATGAGTACTATGTGAGATTTCATAAGTTAGTGAATGACATGAGGAACATCGGAATGACTATGCCTAACATTCAGCTGAACTCAAAATTTGTGAACAACATGAATCCCGAATGGCACAAGTTTGTCACCGTTGTGAAGCTCACTAAAGGATTGAAGAATACAAACTATGAGCAACTCTATGCCTTCCTCCTTCGGAATGAGAGACATGCTATGTTTGAAAAATTGATTCTCAATCGGTTCAAAACCAACCAGGGAGAGACAAGCTCGTCTAATGACTCAACTGCCTTCTACTCAAACATCGAAATCACAACCAAAGCATCACAAGTCATACCCTTGGGTAATGGTAATCACAAACTCATTCCTGATCCTATGTTCAAACAAGCCGATGCTGATGCACACGTGGGTAACTTCATTAATCAACTAGCTCTTCTGATTAGTCAAAACATGAATTCTCTCCCACAAACCAACAACAACCTCGAACAAGATCTAACCCACACAATAAAGCCACTGTTAAAGATGGAAGGATCGTGGTGCAACCAGTTCAGGAAAGACAGTATGATCAGGGAAGAGGTGGAGCCGGTAGAGGTTATGTTGGCAACCAGAATCGAGGAAGGAATGGTAACCAAGGTCAAGCTAAGCTAATCAAATGTTATAACTGTGGTGGTGAGGGACACATTGCAAGGAACTGCACATCTCCAAAGCGTCCCACGAATGCTGATTACTTTAGAGATAAGATGCTGCTGGTACAAGCTCAGGACAATGGTGCTGCTTTGGATGAAGAGGAATTGTTGTTTCTAGCTGAGGGAAATGCCAAGACCTATGATGCGATGTGGATGAGCAGCCTATTCAGGAGATAGGTCACAATCATCAAAATTCCTTTCATGTCGCTGATTGTGATGCATACGACTCTGATGTGGATGACGGACCTACTGCACACACAATTTTATGGCTAGCATTTCTCCAATGGTTTCTCCCAAGGTCTCTTCTTCACCACTAGCTGGCCCATCCCAAGACAAACTCATCTCAGAGGTATTAAAACTATACGATGATGCTGATGTGCAAAAGATGCATGACAAAGTACAATCAAGCTGAAACTATTGAATCAAATGTTGAAAATATGGGTAATATCGATATTATCCCATATGATCAATATGTGAAACAAAGTGAAAGTGAAGGTGTACCAAGTGATGCATCTTCCGCATCAACAATGACTATGTTTTTGATGAATACACTTGCATGTGCCCCGATGATTCTGTAATTTATGAACTAAATGCCTATAAAGAACGTGTTGCTATTTATGAACAACGTGCTAAATTTGAGTTGACCACTCGTGAGCAGGAAATGGATGACCAAGTGCGTACAGTCATTAGAAAAGTAATTTTAGAGAAGAAGTATTGAAACAAGAATTAAATTCCTTGCAAGAAAAACTTTCTAAAACAGCTAAGCAAAAAAAAGAACTTCAAGAAAATGTGAAAATGCTTAAGCAAGAATTTAATGCAAAGGAATCAAAACTCTTGAGAGATTTTTCTAATCTGAAAACTTTGAAAAACAAACTTGAAAACAAGTTGTACATACAAGGAAACACCATTCAGACTGCTCACATGGTCACTAAACATAGAGTTCTAAGCGATAAGCATAGTGTTCCCATTATAGATAAACCCAACCCTGAGTACGGAAAGATAGCAAAAGCTTCTCAAAGTGTGATCTATGATGGCAATGAGATTCTTAAACCTAGACAGAAACCTAGTTGCGTTGAGTGCACCGAGGAAGATAAGAAATCAGATGAAGTCACTAGGGAAAGGATGAACAAAAAATTAGATGATCCTAAATGCAAAGAGAAAAAATAATTATCACTCCCCATGACTACAAAAAGGAAAACTGGATTTCCTTGAACATGTTTAAGCCTCGGACATTGTTGACTCCCGAACAAGTTTTCTCGGAAAAGGATTTAGATAAGCAGAAAGATGATAATATTGTTGAAACAAACCCTCCCCTATGGAAAATGCCTAGAGCGATTGTGTATCCTCCTAATACACCAATGCATCTTGTTCCTAGAACAATTGCCACTAAAAGCAAGACCTTAATTAGCCAATATGTTATATTTCAACTATTTGTTGATTTTGAGAAAACTTGCAAGAAAAGGATCACACCCAATGGTATAACGGAAGGAGAAAGGGGTTTTGAGCAAATGAAAGAATGTTATTTAACTGAGGTCATGCCTTTCTTTAAACTTCTAAAAGATCACTTTGAGAGTCTTAAAAAGGGATAGAAACAGATATCAAGGGAATGGAAAAGGAATTTGATGCAATGGTAGTTGAAGTTAGTGATTATGAGCTTGCACTAAAATATAATGAGATTGAGAGGAAGAACTTGCATACCTTAAATGAGACTCTTATTACTGAATGTGTTGCTCAAGATATTTTTTTAACTGCTTCAAATTGCTCTATTAATGCTTCCAAATTTCATGAACTATCTGTGGCACTGAAAGTCTCCCATGATCGTGTCATTGAGCTTGAAAAACTAATTCTGAACTAAACGAGAAAATTGAACTGGATGATCACGACAATTTGGTTAAACATTTTTCTAAACTGGAAGTTGAGCATTTTAATTTACAACTAAAATATCAACATCTTAAAGAAAATGTCAAAACTTCAAATATCAAGACATCCTCGGATGCTCCAGAGTTTGATGCAGTTTTTCAAATTAACAAACGTGATGAACAGATTCAAGCTCAGCAACACGATCGAGAAAGTTGAAAGCCCAAATCTCTCAATTAAAGGGTCAAACGAACAATATGACAGCTCCCAAATGCCTCCTCCTTTAGATTCTCAGAATTCTCAAACTTTTCATCTTCAAAACTTAGTTGATGCCTTACAAAAGGAAAACGAGAGTTTTCTAAAAGAAAATGAAAAAGTTAAACGACATTTTAAAGAGTTATATGATTCAATAAAAGTCACCCGTGACCAAAACAACGAAAAAATAACGTCTTTACAAAAGGAAATTGAGAATCTAAGAAGTCAGGGAAATGGGAAACTGCCACTTGTTTTCAATAAGAATGTTGTCTCAAA
Organism: Chrysanthemum makinoi; assembly: GCA_910596185.1. Classification (NCBI taxonomy): domain Eukaryota; kingdom Viridiplantae; phylum Streptophyta; class Magnoliopsida; order Asterales; family Asteraceae; genus Chrysanthemum; species Chrysanthemum makinoi. The sequence goes on along the minus strand of OU343224.1, from coordinate 124,109,711 downwards.
GTCACCCTTAGACTGCAAATACACTGTGACAGTTAAATATATTCCTCCTCATCTTAGGAATAATGAACATGCTTTTCATGAATACTGTGCTCACCTTAAGGATAGTCTAGAATGTCTCCGTGAGATTGTCGAAGAGGATTTCATTAACAAACCTCTTGATAGTGAAATTAGGTTTGCTTGCCTCCAGGCCAAACGATCTCAAGAGTTGCTAGAATGTGTAATTGCAACATGTCCCAAATCCTTAACCTTAGGTGCAAAAGGCAAAGCTGTGATGCCTTGTTCTATGCCTAGTGCCAAGCAGGAAATCCGTTCTATGCCCAGTCTTAAGAAAGGAAACACTAATGTGCCTTTAAGTAGTTCAGATTCCAGATATGTTAGTGCTAAGAAAGTGAACTTTAGTGTGCTGCAAAAGCTCAAATCACAATATTAAGAAAGTATACACTAATGTGCCTTCTAGTACTTCAGATCCTTGCACATCAAGTTCAGGGATGCAAAAATTAGATCAACCAACTAATGTTCCCATTCCTCTACAGGAGTAATCAGTGACTTTAGAGCGAGCAGGTCAAAGTCTCAAGACAATACAAGGAATGATAGGACCTTGCAAGCTAAGAATGTGCATTGGAAGAGAGTAGAAGACCAATCTAGGAACTTTAAGCTTGAGTTGAATAAAACAAATCGTGTTGATTCTAGTATTAGCCTTAGGCGTCAGTAATTAATTCGAATTCTGATACTATTTGCAAACCTTGTAATGATGTCTGCTTGAATTCTGATGCTAATCATGAATGTGGTGTGAATGCTTTGTCTAATGCTTTGTCAAATGCCCGCTTAAAATTGTTAATGCTAATAATCGTGCAAAGAAGGCAGAAAGGCAAAAACGAAAGATTGTTAGAAAACAGTGGAAACCCACAGGTAGAACTTTTATAAAGATAGGTTATTATTGGATACCTTTTGGCCATAAGAATAATCAGTTTTGTTCTCAAACTGCTAAGATTATGCCCACTAGAAAATGGATGCCACTGGTAGAACTATTCCCTTAAGAAGTGAACATACTTTGAATAGGTCAAATACAGACACCGACATTGCATCTATTCCCAATGATTCCATTGCTTCTACTTCGATATGGATGTTTCGTTTCGATGTGGGTGTTCCAATTACTAACCAAGTGGAACCCATTCTTGCATGGGGATCCCAATTATCCAGATTATCCATTCTTGTCGTGTTCAACTGCAGATCGTTCAAATCGCTTCGTGGTACTGGACTCAGCCGTTCCAAGCATATGACTGGAGACCGGTCGCTGCTCATGAACTTCGTGAGCAAATTCATCGGGACTGTTAGATTTGGTAATGATCATTTCGGTGCTATTATGGGTTATGGAGATTATGTTGTTGGTGATAGTGTTATCTCTAGAGTATACTATGTGGAAGGTTTGGGTCATAATCGGTTCTCTGTTGGTCAATTCTGTGATTCTGATCTAGAAGTAGCCTTCAGAAAACATACCTGCTTTGTTAGAGATCTTAATGGCAAGGAACTGTTAAAAGGAACTCGTGGCTCTAATCTTTACACCATCTCTATCGATGACATGATGAGGGCTTCTCCAATCTGCTTGTTATCAAAGGCTTCTAAAACAAAGTCATGGTTATGGCATCGACGTCTCAATCACTTGAACTTCGGCACCATCAATGATCTCTCCAGAAAGGACTTAGTTGTAGGTTTACCTCGACTAAAGTATGAAAAGGATCATCTTTGTTCAGCATGTCAATTGGGAAAAAGCAAGAAGTATGCCCATAAACCCAAACCTACTAACTCTGTCACAGAAGTTCTTCATACAATTCATATGGATTTATGTGGACCAATGAGAGTGCAGAATATCTTTGGGAAGAAATATGTGTTAGTTATAGTTGATGATTACTCTAGATTCACCTGGGTCAAGTTCTTAAGGACAAAGGATGAAACTCCGAATATCATCATCAAACTCATCAAACAGCTGCAGGTTCGACTTAACAAAACCGTCCGAATTATCCGGACAGACAATGGAACCGAGTTTGTTAACAAACAACTTAGTGAATTCTATGAAAGCATTGGAATCAGCCATCAAAGAAGTGTTCCACGAACTCCTCAACGGAACGGTGTAGTTGAAAGACTAAATCGAACTCTTGTAGAAGCCGCTAGAACAATGTTGATTTACTCAAAGGTTCCAATGTTTCTCCGGCGAAGCTATTGCCACTACATGCTACACACAAAATCGTTCCCTGATTCACACTGTTCATGGAAAGACACCATATGAACTTGTCCACAAAGAAAACCTAATCTGTCTTTCCTTCGTGTGTTTGGTGCATTGTGTTATCCAACTAATGAGGGTCAAGACTTAGGGAAACTTAGGGCTAAAGCTAACATTGGAGTATTTGTAGGATATGCACCAAACAAAAAGGGATACCGAATCTATAACAAAAGAACCCGAAATATCATGGAAACCATTCACGTTACGTTTGATGAGTGACGGTCAAATGGCTCCAGGACACTCCAGCTCAGGACCCGCACTTCAAAACAGTCCCATTGGTTCATCTCTTGTTCCAAACTCTTCTCAAGAAACTCCATATGTACCTCCATCTGAAGATGATTTAAAGAAATTGTTTGATCCTATGTTTGATGAACTGTATGATTCAATTACTAATGAGGTGTTGATCCCTAAAACAGAGGATGCTCATATTCCTGTGAATGAAGTCAATCCCTCAGTCTCAATATCTTTAAGTCAAGAAGCACCTGCTGCTGATCCTTCAGTCTCATCAACAAATCATCATTCTTCAAATGTACATCATGGAAATGTTTCTGGCATCAATAATGAAGTTAATCCCTTTGCTACTCCTGAAGATGCTCCATTTGAAAACATATTTGCTCCTGAATCATCATCAGAACCATCTTCTTCAGGAGACATCGACTCAGCTACCTCCGTCCCTCAACAACTGCCACATGAACACCTCAGAAAATGGACTCACGATCATCCATTAGACAACATCATTGGAAATCCCTCTCGTCCTGTATCAACCCGGAAACAACTTGCAACCGATGCCTTATGGTGCTTCTTCAACTCCGTACTATCTAAGATCGAACCAAAAGATGTTAAAACCGCCATGAATGAAGATTGCTGGTTCAATGCCATGCAAGATGAAATTCATGAGTTTGATCGACTTGATGTATGGGAGTTAGTACGCTCCAGATGTGCTATGATTATTTCTCTAAAATGGATCTTCAAAGTGAAACTTGATGAGCATGGTGATGTGTTGAAGAACAAGGCTCGATTAGTTGCTAAAGGATACCGTCAAGAGGAGGGTATTGACTTTGAAGAATCTTTTGCTCCTGTTGCTCGAATCGAGGCAATCAGAATCTTTTTGGCTAATGCTGCTAGTAAGAACATGGTAGTCTATCGATGGATGTGAAAACGGCATTTACGAACGGAGATCTTAAAGAAGTCGTCTACGCCAGCCAACCTGAAGGATTTGTGAATCAAGAGCATCCTACTCACGTTTATCGTCTGAAGAAGGCTCTTTACGGTTTAAAGCAAGCTCCAAGGGCATGGTATGATACACTGTCAAAGTTTCTTCTATCAACCGGATTCAATAAAGGAGCAGTTGATCCTACATTGTTCACCAGGAAGTCGGGCAAACATTTAACTCATGTTCAAATTTATGTTGATGATATTATTTTTGCCTCGACAGACCCAATGGAATGTGATCGTTTTCTAATGAAATGAGTTCAAAGTTTCAAATGTCAATGATGGGACAAATGTCATTTTTCTTGGGATTACAAATTTCACAAAGTCCCGGAGGCATTTTCATAAATCAATCTAAATATGCAACAGAGATTTTAAAGAAATTTGGATTTGATTCAAGTGACCCTGTTGACACCCCCATGATTGATCGAACCAAACTAGATGAGGACCACTCGGGATCATGATTGACCAAACGAAATATCGTAGTATGATTGGATCCCTGATGTACCTCACGCTAGTAGACCGACATCTTGTTATTTGTTTGCATGTGTGCTAGATACCAGGCTAAGCCTACTAAAAGCACCTTGAAGCAGTTAAACGGGTCTTTCGGTATCTCCAAGGAACCATCAATATGGGACTTTGGTACCCGAAGGACACCGGTATGTCACTAACGGCCTATGCAGATGCTGATCATGCAGGATGTCAAGATACTCGTCGAAGTACGCCGGAGGTGCTCGTTTTTGGGTGATAAGCTTGTGAGCTGGTCTTCAAAGAAGCAAATGAGTACTTCTATTTCCTCTACAGAGGTGGAATACATAGCCATGTCATCTTGTTGTGCTCAAAAGTCTTATGGATGAGATCTCAATTATCTGACTATGGCTTTGAATTCAACAAAATCCCTCTTACTGTGATAATAAAAGTGCTATTGCTCTCTCATGCAACAACGTTCAACACTCAAGAGCAAAGCATATCGACATTCGACATCATTTCATCGGGGAACAAGTGGAAAAAGGTGTGGTGGAACTCTATTTTGTGAGATCTGAATATCGGTTAGCAGACATCTTCACCAAAGCTCTTCCAAGAGAACGTTTTGAGTTTATTCTTCCTCGACTAGGCTTGAAAAGTCTTCAACCGAGAACACTCAAACGTCTTCAGGAGGAAGACGAGGAGTAAAGGTCTATCTTCATCTATCTCTTGTATATATCTATTGGAAAATCAAAATACAAAATTATAAAACCTTCAAAATCCATAAAAATCTGAAAAATTCGAAAAATCTTCAAAAATATTGTCATTTTGTCATGCTTTTCTCGATTCGATAATATCTACGGTCTTTGTGTTGTCATTCAAAGAATGACACGGGACTTTAGATGTTGTTAATTCAAAAAAAAAAAAAAAAAAAAATATTTTTGGGAGAAAGAGAAACAATGGTTTATTGTCATTTTCAGGCAATAACCCGTTTTAAAAGAAAGAACAGAGCCATGTTTTATCATGTTTTCAAATTCCATGCTCTGATTCTATAAACATTTATCTGAAAACTAAATGCTTTGAAAAATAACTCGGTCTCTATTTTTGATAATCATCGGGACTTATTTGTCAAAATCTCTATCTCTCAATCAACAACCTATGTCATTGATTGAGGGGAGAATGATTTCAATTAAATTAAAAAGTTATTTGGCATTAAATTGTTTTCAAAAGATGTACATGCATGTTTAACCAATGGAGTTTAAAATCTCAAAATCAGATCCTTATTAGTTAAAACGCTTTCATAATCAAGTCACAATTCTCCTTAAAAGCTTTCAAAATCAATTTAAATCTATAAGAGATCACAAATCTCAAATGATTTGATAATTGTGATCGGGGAGAATGTGTGATTTAAATAGGATTTAAACTGATAATTCGATAAATGGTTTCTTAAGTGATTAGCATGTTTGCCTCTCCGTAAGTGACAAACGATTTCAAATTTTCCATGCACATGTTGAGGGGAGCATCTATCTTAAACCACAATGATTTGAAACGTGATCATTTATCTCAATGTGTAGTCTTTCCTAATATGTGCAAAACATTCTTTTCAAACATCTAGGCACATATTGAGGGGGAGCAAAATCATGAAAACCTCATCCTTCCCAAAATGCTTTATCTACTTGATTCGATTAGGGAAGTGATGTTGATATTTTTAGAAAATGGTAATCAAAGAAGTTAATTCTTTCTCTTGCCTCCGTGTGCAAAATGATTTCAAATACTTGATGCACATGTTGAGGGGAGCTCTTGTTCTAAAAATATCAAAAACAATTCAGGTACAAAATGCTTTGATAAAATATCATAAGTATCTGGATTGATTTTCAAATGGTTTTCAATTGGTTCCTATGGCGGATGAACAATACCAAAAAGACCGACCAACTTTACATTATGTATGGTGATATAAGGACGATAAGGTTAGGTATGTGTTCCCATGATCCGCCAGAACCGGAGGGATCTACCCAGGGACTATCCACTAGTTAGTGTAGAGTTCTTAGGTATGATGATAAAAGGAGAAAAATGAGATATGGGAAGAGTGCGGACTAAGATTGAGCTAGTACTGGAATAAACCCAACAAGGTTCTTGCTATGAAGTCTCGGTAAGCACTGAAGGGGTTGAAGAATTAAAAAGAATTGAATGAGAAAAGGGTGAAAACAAATAGCCCTCCATTTATTCAACCTTAGGGCGAATACCGGGTTCAATTCATATGCTACTGATGGTAACATCGGTATTGAAGACAAGACGTCATGGACCCAGTGACGCCCTGCACTTCAACTTTCCAAACCACTCAAGTTCCTCTTAAAAGGACTTGTTTCATTCTCACGGGGAACCGACATTATCTATCGACTTTCTCTTAGAGATTGTTGATATTGAAGGAGGAGACCCTCTCCCTAGTCTCCGATATAGGATCCAAATATGCACAAATTGAGTCTAGAGCCACGAGATCATCAATAAATCTCATTAGGACACTTTCAATGAAGACTCTCTGCTTCACACAATGTGGAAAGAGAGATTATATCTTGAGTCCTACGCATTATCCTTGTGGTATTGCCAGAACATCTAAGTGATGTGTTTACATATTCACAGTGAAGATGGAAAGCCTTCTGGAGCCAACATCAAACAAGCTCCTGGTAGGTGGCATGTGAGATCTATTATATAGATCAACCATGTGACAACTGAGCAGAAACAATGGGGCGATTCAATCTTTTGAATCAATCTGGTTCAGGTTATGGATTGACGGATACCTTTGAAAACCGGTCTTTGTGCTTTAAAACTCTTTTCATTAGCACGTCGACCGTGTACTAATTTTTCAAATCAAAAGGTGTTTTATGATTGATAATTGATTTTCATTAAAACCTTCGTTATATTGCAAAAACAATTTCTATTGAGCAATACACGATTGTTTTTCAAATCTCTTTTCATCAATCGTGGACGTAAATTATTTGGTTCACTCACTCCGTGTTGTCTTCTTTGAGACGTTCGGTTTGAGAACAGGCTAGAGCATGCGAAACCACAAGGAAATTCTTCGAATTATACGATCACAGCGGTACTTGTATCGATCAACGGGGAACCGTGGACCGTGTACCTCAATTCATCGAAAGTGATCAAAGACACTTTCGTGCGCTTTATTGCTAACTGTCTTATGCGGGTACACCCCGACGTTTGCAGCTGATCAGAATGAAGCGGTCAATCCATAGCCGCATGCTCACCTAACACATTCATCTCAAAAGAAATCATGATTAGTGCATCAATGACTCGATATTTTAACTCCATGCTTCTCCTACGCTGCTGCCAATATCATGAATCAACGAATGCTTCCGCTACTCTGATGAGAAGATATCATGATCCATAATGTGAGCATGTCGGTCCGAAATTCACATCATCACATAATACCAACACCACAATGGATGTATCAGAGATTTTCTATTAGTTGATGATCTCAAAAGCTGGCTCAACATTATTATCACGTGGATCAGTAAAAGACCTCCACTTGGATTTACCAAACATGCAATGAGTGGAATCAATGACTACGAGCTTCGGAGCAAAGTACTACATCAAGAATGCAAGATCAATTGTTAATGTAATATCCGATTGTATTCAATGTCATTTTAGTATATGTTTGAGGTGACCTCCCTTAGGGGGAGATTGTTAGGAATTAGAAATTCCCGGTAGAAAAGAGTCAGTCACCTCAAGTATATGTAATCGTTAGAATGCTCGTAGTCATAGTGATATTTAGTTAAGTAGTATTTAGTTAAGTAACACCGTGGAGGACGGACGGGTCTTTACCCACTGTATGCCTGATCCACAGCCCGTTGTGTGGCGTTTTATAAAGACTATAAATACTCTCTACCTCCCAAGGTAGAGAGTTGGAGCTCATAATAATATCTTTCACTTTCTCTCACTAAGTTCCCTAAACCTCTAACTTTCTCTCTCTAGAATTCCACTTATACGCCCACTTGTGTTAATGGTTTGATGTGTTTGTGAAATCCAATATCCAACAGTATGCCACTACGAAACACCATAAAAAATCCCGCCGCATCGCGGCGGGTTACAAATACTTGTTATAACACTAAGGCAACACACAAGTAAAGTTGGACTTGCAGCACAAAACAATATTAAATGAAATATTATATTAACATCACATGTGTTATTGTATTACTCCGTATTTCATATCAGTTAGCAATTATTAGCTATATTCATGAAACAAGGTAACATACAATCTTTATAAAGTTAATAATCCATTCATACCGTATTAACAAGTAAATTGATATAAAAAAAAAACATACCGATTAAAATCAAGGATTGCACTTTGAGACTATCGTGCTGATAACGTGTTACGAAATAACAACTATTCGACAAGAAGTATAAGCTAGAAGGATTGAGAGATTGTGGAATGCATTTTGATTGATCATAACAAACTACAAATGAACCTCTATTTATAGGGTTCTTACAATCAAGGTATTTAATACAAACATTAAGAGGGGATACAAAAAGATGAGAGGTTATGAAGATTATGGTATATGGATAGCCACACACACATTAATATTCATAATACTCAATACTATTTCATTTTTATTAAGATTTTCAAACACATTAATTTTTTTATATATTCTAAGCTTCTCATCTAAATAACAATGGGCAATTGCATATATACCCAATAAAACTTGCATATTTACATATATATCCAAAACATGATTAACTTGCATTGTACATCATGCATTGAAAACTTGTATTTTGAGGAAATATGCAAATATTTGAGTTTTAGTGGGTATATATTGATTGAGTCCAAACTGTCAAGTTTATCACACAAGTCAACCACTTGTGAATGGTCAAACGTAATAAAATTCAAACAGTCTAAAACCAATGCAATTTCCCTTGGAATATAGTGGATTCCCGGGTCGTTAAGTCCCACGGAGGATTAATGGTGCTTAAAAAACGTTCAGATGTCGAATGATCACTAAGGATAATGATCAGTAAGGATTTTGATTGATAACTACACTACTGATTGATTGGAATGGTATTTGGATACAGAATTATAAAGCACAACAATCAGATTAAACAAATTTAAACACGTACGTTTATTAAATTACGTAAACGTACAAAATAAAACGTGAATTTAGAGAAATAAAAGACCTACAAATATGAAAATGATATTTTTACAATCCTAATAATAAAAGAAAATTATTGGAAAATTAAAATTATTTTTATAACTATTTATTTAATTATTATTAATTAAAAACTATTTTTAACTATTTAATAATACTCTAAAATAGAAGAAAATATGAAATAAAGCTAGAAAATTGAAATTATGATTTAGAAAAATCTAAAATATTATAAAACTTATTTTAAAACTGAAAATATATTTATTACACTTTTTATCCATTTATTATTAATTAATTATTATTTAATTATTATTTAAAATACACTTAAATACAACAAAATATAAAATTAACCTGGAAAAATGAAATTTTAACTTAGAAAAATCTAAAATACTATAAAACTAATTTTAAAATTGAAAAGATATTTTTTATGTTTTTTATTTATTTATTGCTTAATTATTTAATACTTATTAACTATTTTAAATTCTAATAAATACTAAACAAACTAAGAAAATTATGAAATTTTTTCTATAAATATCCTATGATGACAGAAAGCTAAGAAAATTATAAAAACATAATTTGCTTAATAATAAGCTGAGAAGAAAATTTAAAAAGCTAATTTCTATTAAATAAACGCTATCACTATTTTAAAAATGATGTTTTTGTGATTTTTCTTTTTCAAAACTATTATACTACTGATAATATGCAACTTTAATGAAAACAAAAATTTTACAACTTAAAAATAAGCTATTTGAAGGCTTATTGGTTTAACAGTGAACTTATGAGCTTATTTTGATGATTTAAGCTCAAACAAGCTTCAAAGAAAGAAACAAAAGATGAAATAAGATGTGAATAAGCTAAGAAAACTCAGATTAAGCTAAAAAGCACAAAGGAATACACTGATAAGATGAGGATAAGCAAATAAGCACTTCACCTAAATCTATCTGCCAAACAGGACTGCAGCCATTTTCCCAAGCAAATTAAGCTTATGTAATAAGCTTAAAAGCTCAAAACAAAAACTGAGGTAGCAAGATGGGCTGGTGGGCTTTCCAAAAAGTCCAAGCTTACACTCTGGGGTTGACTAATGAGCTTATGACAAGCTTGTGAAAAAGCTTGTAAATGACTGAGTGCTCAGTTTTCACAAAAATGGGACAAGGTAAAAGCTTATTGCAGCCCTATCAAATAAGCTACAAAGTGAAAAAATAAACTTGGAACTTTAAGATGGCTAGGTTAGCTTTCCAAAGAACCAAAATACACAAGCTATGGTTCACTAACAAGCTTTTTATGAGCTTGTGAAAAAGGTAGGCTCAACTGTGCACAGGGCAAGTTTTTGAAAAAGGGCTTAAAAGAAGATAAGAAATAAGCTGTTTAAAAAACTAACTAGAAAATATAAAAAAATACTATGATAGAGATAAGCAGTTGAATATTAATATCCCAAAAGCTCAAATCTTGAAAGCTAATATTAAGTCCTATGTAAAATTATCTATTTTATTCAAAAACCACTAAACTGAAATTTTGACTTTTTATATTACACTAATAAGTTGACTTAAGTGAACTTTAAATCAATCCTACTTATTAATTATGTTATATTAACCTAAGTTATGATGAAATTAAGCTAGGTGACCAAGTTATAAACAACTATGATGAGTTTTACAAGCTAAATCCTAACAGTGGCCAACTTAAGTGAGGTTAAAGGAGAATTTGACTTTTGATCAAACAAGGACAGTATTTTATGATTGCACTAAGTTGTATTGACCTATTATGACTTACATCAAGCAAGAACAAAGTCTTGAACACCCTCTAACTCAGTTTACAAAGTGAAACCAAACACCCCTTTTCAAGGCTGTTTTGAAGCTTTTCAAAGCTTAATACTGATTCAGACCATGCACTTGATTCATAACCTTATTTTATCATATTTTGAGACTTAAGAAACTTTAAACAACAGTAATAACAACATAAAACTTAGGTATAATAATTATGCTATTATAACTGTGAAAATGAGATTTTTAGTAACTACAAATTGTAAAGAACAAGCTAACTGTTTTATTATAGAAATCTACTTAACTACAGCTTAGAAACATAATAACACAAAGCTTTAAGCTTAAAGCTACCTATGTAATGAAATGCAAAAATGCTAAGAAAGAGCTTACAACTGCCTTCCAGCCAAATACCATGAACCAATGATCAAGACCACTCCTAATAGCTTTCCACAAAGCTTCTAACCCAAGGGAAATCCAGAGATTACCCTGCTTCAGCCTTTTTCATCATCTTCAATGATTTTTGATTTTCCAACATTTTTTAGTATTTTTGGTATTTTTTTTCTTTTTAATACTAAACAGAGTTTTAAGGTTACTAAAAGCTTTAATAAGCTTTCTGAGGAGCTTATATGGGCTTATGAGTCCAAAACAACCATTAATAACAACATTTGATCATATTGAAAATTTGAACTTGAAAATTGCATAAATTGAAAAGTTGAGATTTAACTGAAATTGAAACTGAAAATAGATTCACATACACTTGAAAAACTTAAACAAAGTGCTTGAAAGCTAAAATATACACTGGAAAATTAAAATTTGACTAATTCAACATACATTAATAAAAATTACACTAGATACTCTTCACATTGCTCCTCTCTCTTTCTTTATAGACTTTTTGAACTTCCCACTTGATTCTGAACATATCCCACTTTATTTCATGGCCCTTGGATCACTGCAACTCATCTTAGCCATTAAAATAACTTTTGGCGCCAAAAATATCAAGAGCAGGTTTCTAGCATTTAATGAAGTTTGGGAGGATGTGGAGGTGGAGGGAGAGTGGGTAGATAGGTGGAAAGGTGGTGGTGAGGTGGAGAGGTGGGGAAAACAGCCCTGGTTTTGGGTTTCAGGCTTGGTGAGGGAGAAGCACAGTGCTTCTGGTTTTGGCGGGCGTTGACCGTTTGACCGTTGGATATTAATAACGGGGGTTCACAATAGGGTATTGGCAGGTCAAGTGGGTTTTTGGACTGGCTCAAGGTTCATGGTTCAAGGGTCATGATATTTGGGCTTGGGTTTGCATTTGGGCCAGCTGGTATGTGGATTGGATTTGAGTTGGATATTAATACAAGGGTCCGTTTGGTTTGGTATTAACACAAGGACCAATTTTGTAATTCTAGCAAACTTGAGGGACCAAAACTGAACTTTTTACAATGTTATCAAAAGGACCTATCTTGCCATTTATGAATAGTACAAGGACCAATATTGCATAAAATTCCATTTTTATAAATCCAAGGACCAAAACTGTAAACTTTGTAACTCCAGGGACCAAACTTGTAATTTTCTCAAAACTTATCATATAAGGACCAAATATGCCACATTTGAATAGTACAAGGGTGTAGTTTGAATAATTTCCATTTAATCACCCAGGGACTGATTTTGACACTTTTGTAAAGTTGAGGGACCAAAGTTGTAAATTGTGATTTTTAAACTTCAAAGGACAATTTCTTACAACTTGTGAATCTCAAGGATCTTAAATGATATTTTGCTTTATTTTGATTTACCAGGGACTATTTTTGACAACTTTTGAAACTTGGGGACTAAAACTGCCAATTGTGCAAACTTGATCGTTTTCATCCGATTTTGGTATTTTTGCATTTAAAACACATAAAACACTTATTTGTGATATTTTTATCATTTTGATGCATTTACGAGTGTTTTCGGATGTTTTTAGCATTCTAAACGGTACAAAATGATGAGTATTTAGACACTTCATCAATCCCCACTAAGATATTGCTAGTTCCTAGCAATCTTTTAAGAAAACTTAATGGATTTCATCTCTTTACCAAAAGCCATTACTTCTGGAGTAGCCAGTTGTTTTAGTTCAAGTAAGAACCTTGGTACAATGATAACCAAATAATTTTGAGCAAATCATAAGCTTTCAACGGTTTTGATTTGTCTTTACAGCCGTTTGCTTACGGACTAGCCAACTCTTTAGATAAATTATCAATATTATCTTTGGTGAGTCGATTACCAATTATGGCTTTCCAACGGCCTTTACCACAAGCCATAAACTTGCGGGCTAGCCAACTTTTCACTAATTAAAGATATGGTGAATTGAACACCATACAATTTTGGGCAAATTGCAAGCCATAAACGGATTTGAGATAATTTACCAAGAGCCGTTTGCTCACGGATTAGCCAATCCTTATGTGGGTTAGACATGGTGATTGATTACCATTTCTTTGAGTAAGTGAAAACACTTGCTCCAAAAAATTTTGGCCAAAATGGGGAATTGGGTGGTATAATTACATGATAAAATTAGTGAGAATTCCCACCCCACACTAGAAATGAATATTGCCCTCAATATTCAAAGTAAAGCGGTTATGCATGAAACATAGAACGTAAAAGGGAAATACTACGGCCATTATTTTATTTTTGATATATATACACATATATATATATATATATATATATATATATATATTTGAACTTATATACAACAATGGGCAACTCACTTGGGCTAGGGTGGTAGAAAATAGAAAGAAGTCGAAATATGGGTGAAAACCCATATGGTGTGTTCTTGTTTTGATTCCCGAGTCGCTAGCTTGACTCGATCCCCGCATTCATTTGTTCATGGGGAAAGTTTGTAGATCGGGACAACCAGTGGAATGTCCTCTCCAGAATAGTGTTTCAATCGATGACCATTCACTTTAAAATTTGGACCATCGAGTTGAGATAACTCAATAGTTCCATAAGGAAAAACCTTAGCAATAGTAAATGGACCGGACTAAGCGGGACTTGAGTTTTCACGAGAATATCTTCAATCTTGAATTGAAAAGAAGGACTCGATCACCACGCTGAGCAGCGGTTCTTGATTTTAGAGTCATGAATCTTCTTTGTCTTTTGTTTGTAGATCAAAGAGTTTTCGTATGCTTGATCACGAAGTTCATTTAGTTCATTCATTTGAACTTTCCGGTGATCACCGGTGTCGAATATCGAAGTTGGCATGTTTCAAGGCCCATTATGCTTTGTGCTCAAGCTCAATCGGGAGATGACATGCCTTTCCGTACACAAGCTTGTATGGAGTACACCCGATGGGTGTTTTATAAGCTATCTGGAAGGCCCAGTCGTCATCTAGCTTATCCGACCAGGGATGCACGCGTTTTCACCCTACTGTCCTTTCAAGAATTCTTTTTATACCACGGTTAGAAACTTCCACTTGCCCACTTGTTTGTGGGTGGTATGCGATAGAAAGAGCGGTGGGTTACACCAAACTTTTGCATGACTCTATCAAATTGGTCATTGCAGAAATGTGTACCACGATCAGCGATTATAGCTCGAGGAGTTCCAAACCTAGCAAAAAGAGATTTTAAGAATTTCACAACAACTCGGGCATCATTAGTAGGTAAAGCTTTCGCTTCAACCCATTTTGACAAATAGTCACCAGCCACAAGTATGTATTTGTTTCCTCGAGATGATGGAAATGGCCCCATAAAGTCAATGCGGATGTCAAAATCTCACTTGAATGGCGTTTTGCAGCATTTCATTTCTTTGCGAGATATTTCCGTGACGTTGACAAGCGTCACATGCTTTGACAAATTCGTGGGCATCTTTGTAAATAGTGGGCCAATAAAATCCGGAATCAAACACCTTCTTGGCAGTGTAGTTTGGACTATGATGGCCCCCGTGGGTCCAAAGCATGGCAAGCTTTGAGAATGTCCATAGCTTCGTCGCAAACACACCGTCGGATGACTTGATCCGCACAGATTTTGAATAAGTAGGGGTCGTCCCAGAAGTAATGTTTAACATCCTTGAAGAACTTGTTCTTCTGTTGGGTCGACATCCCTTTCACTATGAAGTTACCGCATGGTAATTTTCGTCGACAAACCATGGGGTAGTAGAGTCTCCACGAAAAGAAACGCATTGAGTGTCTCGAGAGGAAATGTTTCATTTATTTCCTTTTTCTCGAAAACATCTTGGTGAGGGTTTTCTAATCGGGACAGATGATCGTGCTCGGGTTCTCGACTCCTTTTTATCACGTATAATGATATCAAATTCTTGCGGGAGGAGAACTAACAGCAATCTCGGCTTTGCATCTTGTTTTGCAAAGAGATATTTGAGAGCCGAATGATCCGTATATACCACACATTTGGTCAAGATTAAGTATGGCGAAACTTCTCAAGCGCATACACCATGGCTAGTAGCTCTTTTTCTATGGTGGTGTAATGGGTTTGAGCTTCAGTCATAGTCTTACTCGCGTAGTGGATAGGCTGAAAATGCTTGGATCTCGTTGCCCTAAAGCTGCCGATAGCATAATCACTTGCATCGCACATGAGTTCAAAGGGTAAATCCCGATGGGAGCAACGAGAATAGGTGCTTCAGTAAGCTTTTTCTTTAATGTTTCAAAAGCTTTGATGCACTCGGGTGAGAAGATAAAAGAAGCATCTTTTTCAAGAAGATGAGTCATAGGCAGGGCAATTTTAGAAAAATCTTGTATGAATCTGCGATAAAACCGGCATGACCTAAAAAACTCCTAATACCTTTGACGGTAGTAGGATGAGGTAATTTAGCAATAACATCGACTTTTGCTCTATCAACCTCAATCCTATTTTTTTGAAATCTTATGGCCAAGGACTATGCCTTCTTTGACCATAAAGTGACTCTTCTCCCAATTTAGACAAAGATTGGTGTCTTCACACCGTTTTAGCATTTTATCTAGATGGGAGAGACATGTTTGAAACGAGTCCCCAATGACCGAGAAGTCATCCATAAACACCTCCATTGTTTCCCCGATCATGTCGTGGAAAATGGCCATCATACATCGTTGGAACGTGCCAGGAGCATTACATAGGCCAAAAGGCATACGTCTATAGGCAAAAGTTCGTATGGGGAGTGAATGTGGTCTTTCTTGATCCCGTAGATCAATGGGAATCGAAAATAACCCGAGAAACCATCAAGGAAACAATAGTATTCATTCCTGCTAATCTCTCAAGCATTTGGTCCATGAAGGGTAGAGGAAAATGGTCTTTACAGGTGGCGTCATTCAACTTACGATAGTCAATGCAAACACGCCTATCCTCCGTAACTACCGAGTTGGAATTAACTCGTTTTCTTCATTTGTGACAGCTTATGCCACCCTTTTAGGAACACTGAATTGGGCTAACCAAGGACTATCGAGATCGGGTAAATTAATCCTGCATCAAGAAGTTTGAGAACCTCCTATTTGATAACATCATGGATCTTGGGATTCACCCTTCTCGAGCAAGTTGAACTCTTGGTTTGAAGTCATCCTCCATCAAGATTTTGTGAGTACAAAACTCAGGGTTGATACCTTAATGTCGGAGAGTTTCCAAGCAATTGCTTGCTTGTGTGACTTCAAGACCTTTATGAGCAAGCGGCTTTTCATCTTTACTCAAATCTCGAGCAATAATGGCGGGTAATTTATCATCACCCTCAAGAAATGCATACTCGAAATGAGGTGGTAAGTCCTTAAGTTCGACTTCAGGAAATTCTTCGTTTTCTCAATGACTTGACTTCCTTATTATGAAGCTCGACGGGAAGGAGTGATGATGGATCATCATTAAGCAACTTCTCAATGAGAAGTATGTCTCCCTCGATGTCAATTGGAGCGTGATCAATTTCCCATGAAACCTAATCACTAGACAAGTATGCTTCAATCTCTTCTAAGATGAAGTCACTTTCTTCAAACGGAGTGAGAGAAGGAGTAGAATTGGCGATGATGGGTTGAGATGAATGAGTGAGATTATCACTCGAAGAATTATGATCATAACCGAGAACTTCTTGAGAGTACTCTTCAAAAGCAACATCAATGATATCTATTAGGTTAACGATTCGTAATCATAGTTTGCGGAGTACCTCGAAGTTTGATCAAGGTTAAAGGTGGCAGCTTCATTACCCACACGTAATGTGATTTCTTGCTCAAATACATCAATGAGAAAGCACGCCCGTTCTCGAGAATCCTCGTCCAACAATGAGAGGAACCCGTGAATCGAATCGAAATCAACAACTACAAAGTCGGATGGAAAATGGAACTTTCCTACTTTCACAAATACGTCCTCGGCAATGCCAAGTGGACGGGATATTGTACGATCAGCAAGCTCGAGAGTCATGCATGTAGCATGTAAGGTCCAGGAGAAAGTTTCTTCCATCTTGAATGAGGCATCAGATTGATGCTTGCACCAAGATCTGCTAAGGCAAAGCATTCAACCATTCCTCGAAATACACAAGGTAAGAGAAATTTTCCAGGATCTCCAAGCTTTTCGGGAAGCTTCTTCAAGATAACCGCAGAGCGTCGCTCTCGCGGGAGGAGTTTTAGCCATTTCAAACGGCTTTTCCTTGTTGCTTAACATGTGTTTGAGAGTTGATGCAAACTTGGGCATCAAGATGATAGCATCATAAAGCTTATGTCAAAATGTAGTTCTTGGAAAATTTGAAAAAATTTGTCCATTTGATGACCAGCTTTTTCGAGCTTTGCTCATTCAAATGTGATGGGTAAGGAATAGAAGATTTGGATTTGGGGTTTTCAACAGGAGCTACTGGAGGTTCAAAACAACTCTGGATTGGATTTGGGTTTCTGGACAACTTGAGGTTGGACATCGTTGGTACCTCCGTTTTTAGTAGGAAGTTCCTTGTCCTTTGTAGCCTCGAGTTCACTTTCCACTACCCGGAGAGAAGAAGAAGAAGAAGAGGTAGTAGGAATAGCGGGTCCATTGTATGAAACACCACTTTTGGTTGTGATCGCCTTTGCATCGCCCCTCGGGTTAGCGATCGTGTTGCTTTCGGAAGTTTTCACGAGCTGAGGGTTGATCATTTAAAGACTTCTTTAGATCGAAATCGTACGACCAACAACAACTGTTCATTTCATCTTGGGATTTCATGAATTGTTTCAATAACTCATCAAATGATGGTCCGGTTGGAACAATGGCTTGAGTTTGATTAGGAAAATTCTGGCCTCTATTGTTCGGATTAGGGCCTTGATTTTGAAAATTTCCTTGATTAGGATTCACATTTCCATGAAATTGATTCCCTCGATTGAAATTGTTTTGATTAAGGTTTCCTTGATGTTGGAAACCTTGATTTGATCCGGGATAGAAATTACCTTGGTTTTGATAACCTTGGTTCATTCTAGGTTGGTTACGAGTCGGTTTTGTATGTTAGGATTACGGTTAAAACGGTGGTCCCGATAAGTATTAGCACGGCAGCTTGGTTCATTTTGAGGACGGTATTGATTACCTCCTTGATGTGAAGTACCGGCTATAGCATTGGCTTCAAATGGACTACCATCGGTGGCGATGTTGTAGTATGCATGAGGCCACCACAAGTAACACAGAACTTGACTTTCTTCACTTCACCATGTGATTGTGTCTGTGTGAAAGTGACTTTCTTTTGGTTAGCAAGAACCAAAGCCTGAACAATATCCGTGAGTTTGTCAATATTAGCATCGGTGCTAGATGTACCACGGGAGATGAAGTAGAAGGTCCTGCATTAGAATGAGGCGATATGTCTTTGCCGGAAAGAGCGGACACAGGACTTGTTTTCTATGATTTGCAAGGCTTCTTTTGTGGTCTTTCAGAAATTACCTCCGGAGGCATTTAAAGAGTCTTGGTCGGTTGGCTCGGACCATTGTAGAAAGTATCCATTTGCATTAACTTCGGTAAAACCATGATGCGAAACTTTCGAGCAACTCTTTAACGATCCCATGCCTCCCCGAATGATTCATCAAATCTTTGAGAGAATTTCATTATCTCATTCTTAAGACTTGTAGTTCGGGATGGAGGATAGAATTCGTTAACAAACTTAGTGACTAAATCTTCCCATGTCTCAATGGAACGAGGGGTTGTTTCTCAAGCCAAATCCGGGCTTGTCCTCTAAGAGAATGGGAGCAGAAGAAGCTTAATTGCTTCATGTGGGACATTCTTGTATTTGATGGTAGATGCAATCTTGTTGAACCATCGAATATGTGCATGAGGATCATCCGGCTCAAAACCATAGAATTGGCTTTGGGTTACAAGATTAAGCAACCCGGTTTGAGCTCAAAGGTATCGACACGATGGTGGGACAATAATGGCACCTCCGTAACCCTCGATGGGTGCTTGGAGAAGCTCATTCATCGGTTTGTCTTCTACCATTACGACAGGGGGTGGTGGTGCTAGACGTTCCTCCCGCGGTGAAGGAGCGAACGTCCTCTACGCCTCGAGGAATATTTGCAAGCTCGAGAAAGTGGACTTGTAGAGCTAGAAGAGCAGTCGCATTCACTAAGTTTAAAAATCAATTTTCAAAACAAATGCGAGGCAAAACGACAAGTGAACTTAAACCAATAATTACAAATGAAATGGCTTCTTTGAAAAAGGTACACCAAATCACAAGGACACAAAGGCAAGTTTTGATCTTTAAGATTGGGAACTTATTAATGTTCACACCCAGGTTGGTAGGTGTCTTGCCTTGGTTTCTGGTGGTTGATTTTTATATATATATTAAGTACCACTGAAAAGACGTAGGTATGGATTTGTGCTAAGGGTTTAAAACTTTTGGACAATATTTTTGGTATCGTCTCGTTTAACCAAATAGTACCTCTTTAAGAATCACCTTAAAGAAAATACAGGATAAGCGTTACGATTGTTTTGTTGTTTTATTATTTTTTTTGGTGTTGTTAACACTTTAGGAAAAGTGTTAATGAACTTTTGATAACTTTTAAAAAAGCTGTTTACAAAAGGTGGTATATGTGCAAGAATGCTGTGCGGAAATGTTTAAAACACGCTAAAGCCTCGCGTAAAAATTTGATTGAGTCAAAACTGTCAAGTTTATCACACAAGTCAACCACTTGTGAATGGTCAACCGTAATGAAATTCAAAGCAGTCCCAAAACCAATGCAATTTCCCTTGGAATATATGTGGATTCTGTCGTTAAGTCCCTTGAGGATTAATGGTGCTTAAAAGCGTTCAGATGTCGAATGATCACTAAGGATAATGATCAGTAAGGATTTTGATTAATAACTACACTACTAATTGATTGGAATGGTATTTGGATACAGAATTATAAAGCACAACAATCAGATTAAACAAACTTAAACACGTACGTTTATTAAATTACATAAGCGCATAAAAATAAAAACGGAATTTAGAGAAATAAAAGACCTACAAATATGAAAATGATATTTTTACAATCCTAATAATAAAATAAAATTATTGGAAAATTAAAATTATTTTTATAACTATTTATTTAATTATTATTAATTAAAAACTATTTTTAACTATTTAATAATACTCTAAAATAGAAGAAAATATTAAATAAAGCTAGAAAATTGAAATTATGATTTAGAAAAATCTAAAATATTATAAAACTTATTTTAAAACTGAAAATATATTTATTACACTTTTTATCTATTTATTATTAATTAATTATTATTTAATTATTATTTAAAATACACTTAAATACAAGAAAATATAAAATTAACCTGGAAAAATGAAATTTTAACTTAGAAAAATCTAAAATACTATAAAACTAATTTTAAAATTGAAAAGATATTTTTTATGTTTTTTATTTATTTATTGCTTAATTATTTAATACTTATTAACTATTTTAAATTCTAATAAATACTAAACAAACTAAGAAAATTATGAAATTTTTTCTATAAATATCATATGATGACAGAAAGCTAAGAAAATTATAAAAACATAATTTGCTTAATAATAAGCTGAGAAGAAAATTTAAAAAGCTAATTTCTATTAAATAAACGCTATCACTATTTTAAAAATGATGTTTTGTGATTTTTCTTTTTCAAAACTATTATACTCTTGATAATATGCAACTTTTATGAAAACAAAAATTTTACAACTTAAAAATAAGCTATTTGAAGGCTTATTGGTTTAACGATGAACTTATGAGCTTATTTTGATGATTTAAGATCAAACAAGCTTCAAAGAAAGAAACAAAAGATGAAATAAGATGTGAATAAGCTAAGAAAACTCAGATTAAGCTAAAAAGCACAAAGGAATACACTGATAAGATGAGGATAAGCAAATAAGCACCACCTAAATCTATACACAACAGTGCTGCCCATTTTCCCAAGCAAATTAAGCTTATGTAATAAGCTTAAAGCTCAAACAAAGCGAGGTAGCAAGATGGGGGTTTCGGTGGGATTTCCAAAAGTCAAGCTTACACTCGGGGTTGACTAATGAGCTTATGACAAGCTTGTGAAAAAGCTTGTAAATGACCGAGTGCTTTCGTTTTCACAAAAATGGGACAAGGTAAAAGCTTATTGCGATACCCTATCAAATAAGCTACAAAGTGAAAAAATAAACTTGGAACTTTAAGATGGCTAGGTTAGCTTTCCAAAGAACCAAAATACACAAGCTATGGTTCACTAACAAGCTTTTTATGAGCTTGTGAAAAAGGTAGGCTCAACTGTGCACAGGGCAAGTTTTTGAAAAAGGGCTTAAAAGAAGATAAGAAATAAGCTGTTTAAAAAACTAACTAGAAAATATAAAAAAATACTATGATAGAGATAAGCAGTTGAATATTAATATCCCAAAAGCTCAAATCTTGAAAGCTAATATTAAGTCCTATGTAAAATTATCTATTTTATTCAAAACCACTTGTGAAACGAAATTTTGACTTTTTATATTACACTAATAAGTTGACTTAAGTGAACTTTAAATCAATCCTACTTATTAATTATGTTATATTAACCTAAGTTATGATGAAATTAAGCTAGGTGACCAAGTTATAAACAACTATGATGAGTTTTACAAGCTAAATCTAACGGTGGCCAACTTAAGTGAGGTTAAAGGAGAATTTGACTTTTGATCAAACAAGGACAGTATTTTATGATTGCACTAAGTTGTATTGACCTATTATGACTTACATCAAGCAAGAACAAAGTCTGGAACACCCTCTAACTCAGTTTACAAAGTGAAACCAAACACCCTTTTCAAAGTTGTTTTGAAGCTTTTCAAAGCTTAATCGATTCTGGACCATGCACTTGATTCATAACCTTATTTTATCATATTTTGAGACTTAAGAAACTTTAAACAACAGTAATAACAACATAAAACTTAGGTATAATAATTATGCTATTATAACTGTGAAAATGAGATTTTTAGTAACTACAAATTGTAAAGAACAAGCTAACTGTTTTATTATAGAAATCTACTTAACTCATTAGAAACATAATAACACAAAGCTTTAAGCTAAAAGCTACCTATGTAATGAAATGCAAAAAATGCTAAGAAAAGCTTACAACCGCCTTCCAAAAAATACCATGAACCAATGATCAAGACTACTCTAATAGCTTTCCACAAAGCTTAACCCAAGGAAATCCAGAGATTACCCCTTCACCTTTTTCATCATCTTCAATGATTTTTATTTTCCAACATTTTTAGTATTTTTTGGTATTTTTTTCTTTTTAATACTAAACAGAGTTTTAAGGTTACTAAAAGCTTTAATAAGCTTTCTGAGGAGCTTATATGGGCTTATGAGTCCAAAACAACCATTAATAACAACATTTGATCATATTGAGAATTTGAACTTGAAAATTGCATAAATTGAAAACTTGAGATTTAACTGAAATTGAAACTGAAAATAGATTCACATACACTTGAAAAACTTAAACAAAGTGCTTGAAAGCTAAAATATACACTGGAAAATTAAAATTTGACTAATTCGACATACATTAATAAAAATTACACTAGATACTCTTCACATTGCTCCTCTCTCTTTCTTTATAGACTTTTTTTTGAACTTCCCACTTGATTAGAACATATCCCTTTATTTCATGGCCCTTGGATCACTTGAACTCATCTTAGCCATTAAAATAACTTTTGGCGCCAAAAATATCAAGAGCAGGTTTCTAGCATTTAATGAAGTTTGGGAGGATGTGGAGGTGGAGGGAGAGTGGGTAGATAGGTGGAAAGGTGGTGGGAGGTGGAGAGGTGGAAGGCCACAGTTTTGGGTTTCGAGGCTTGGTGAGGGAGAAGCAGGTCTTACGGTTTTGGCGGACGTTGACCGTTTGGAGTGGATATTAATAGCGGGGGTTCACAATAGGTATGGCAGGAGTCAGTGGGTTTTGGGTGGCTCAAGGTTCATGGTTCAAGGGTCAAGATATTTGGGCTTGGGTTTGCATTTGGGCCACCATGTGGATTGGATTTGGGTTGGATATTAATACAAGGGTCCGTTTGGTTTGGTATTAACACAAGGACCAATTTTGTAATTCTAGCAAACTTGAGGGACCAAAACTGAACTTTTTCCAATGTTATCAGAAGGACCAATCTTGCCATTTATGAATAGTACAAGGACCAATATTGCATAAAATTCTATTTTTATAAATCCAAGGACCAAAACTGTAAACTTTGTAACTCCAGGGACCAAACTTGTAATTTTCTCAAAACTTATCATATAAGGACCAAATATACATTTGAATAGTACAAGGGTGTAGTTTGAATAATTTCCATTTAATCACCCAAGGACTGATTTTGACACTTTTGTAAAGTTGAGGGACCAAAGTTGTAAATTGTGATTTTTAAACTTCAAAGGACAATTTCTTACAACTTGTGAATCTCAAGGACCTTAAATGATATTTTGCTTTATTTTCATTTACCAGGGACTATTTTTGACAACTTTTGAAACTTGGGGACTAAAGCGCCAATTGTGCAAACTTGATCGTTTTTCATCGATTTTGGTATTTTTTCATTTAAAACACATAAAACACTGATTTGTGATATTTTCATCATTTTGATGCATTTTAAGTGTTTTCGGATGTTTTGGCATTCTAAACGGTACAAAAATGATGAGTATTTAGACACTCATCATATATGCAATTCTCCCAAAAAAGAATGTCTCAAAAAACTCTCAAAACCAAAACATCAAAAACATGTCGCCAACAAAACGTTGCAACACCCAATTCCGATTTTCGCTTGGATCACTCACTAAACGTTAATTTTCAACCCGCAAATTATGTATACGAACCACAACTACAACAAAAACAACCTACTTACCCAAACAATCCGTTCGTGCCTCCGTTTAACCAACAAATGTACCAACAACAGTAACAACAAAATTTGTATGATCACAAATGTATAATTCGTCATCACCACCTTTGTTACGCGATTCATCGTCACCACCAACGTACCAATCTCAAAGTTCTCAACATTATTCTCCTATTCACCATTTTAATGTTAACGACGTAGAAGATTTAGGTCCGTTTTTTGGTGGTTGACATTATTCTTTGACTCAAGTTTCGGGTGGTCCATCTGAACCCATTTAAGATGAATCTTTCGTCGAAGAGATCCCTATCATAAAAAGGAAGTCGTAATAAATGCAAGACGACTGGAAAAGAAGACAATAGAGTTCCATGAACCCAAGCGGAAGAGTTAGCGTTGTGTAAAACTTGGATTAACACGTCCGAAAAAGTGCCAATGCTCAAAAAAGTTGTGGGTTTGAAAAGAGGCTACGATGCTCTTAAATGCAAATGGAAATTACAGATTCGTCCTAATGTTGAAAATTTTGCGTGATTTACGATAATGTTGTTAGGAAGAGCCAGAGTGAGTCACATGACCATAGGGTGTTCGATAATGCTATATATGAATATTTGTATGACGTATGCTCAAAACTTCACTTGAACCGTGCAAACTTTTGAGACGACATAAAGTTAGCATAATATATAAATGCCAAAATTTTAGAATACCAACTTCGATGCAAAAAGAAAATCAAATACATCGAATACCACATCATGAAACACATCGGACTCAGCACATAGTGGTTTTAATCTTAACGACGAAGCGGGTAATTCAAAGGAGGAAGATGTTCGAGAAGTTCGACTAATGGGCAGGGACAAAGCTAAGAAGAAAGCGTCATCCTCGTCAATCAATGAATCTTCGATTCTTTGTTTGCTCAGCTCTATTTGTTGATTTGTTGGTCGGTAAATGGAAAAATGTCCACTCGGATATCTTTTCCTAAAAAAGAGAAGACCAGACATCTATTTTAGAGATTAAGCAGTGACAAATAAAATTTCAAGAAAAGAAATATGCACAAAGGTAAGAAGAAATTGAGCTACCACGTCAAATGTTCAACTTTCAATTAAAAAAAATAAAAAATAATAATAATCTTGTTATATCACGGTCTCGATGAGCATTTGACTGGCAGACAACCAAAAACGGTGATGGAGATAAAGCAACAAATTAAGGCGAAATATAATTTAGATTATTAGTATATGTTTTTAATTTTTATTGTAATTTTTTTTTATTTTATTTGAATTATTACTGTAATATTTTTTAATAAGTAATGAAATTTTAAATTTTAAAATGAAGGAAATGAAAAAAGAAGAAGTTGATGGTGATGCTGGTTGTGTTGGTAGTAATGTTGGTTGTGGAAAGAGAATTAGCTGATGTGAGTTGAGGCGGCGGTGCTAATGTTTGTTGTTATTAACACTGAGCCTTATAATACTGGCATCTAATTGCGAGTTGCAATGAAGGATATTATATAATTAAAATTTTACTCGACCAATTGGTTTTTAGCTAATCGTTTCTTGTAACAATAACTTCTGGACCTCAATAATTCTAGGTTGAAATTAATTTAATTAATGGCACGATGTAAAAGCTGGAGTTATTGATTTTGTAGTTAAGATATTGATATATACTTTGTATTATACTATTATTATTACTAGCAGGGTTCTTGTACAATGCGGCGGCATGTATTTAGTAAGTAATTTTGTGGCGAGCAAATGTTTTTCAATTATACATTTTTTCTAAAAGTAACTTTACGAATGAATGCCAACTTTTAATTAAAATAACTATAAGCAATAGCAATGCAAACTATTACATATCTAAATAAACAATGATTTAAGATTATTTGAGGACAAAACATTTTTTACAAACCAATGGATCAATCTCCACCTTCCAATCTTCCCTCCATTTTTATTTGATCTAATGGATGAGATTAATCTCAACAATTTAAAAAACCAACTCTCAATCTTTTTTTTCAAATATTAATATCTTTAAAACCATTTATCGTTAAGCGAAAAAAAAATATACCGTTACTTTCTATAGATAGACACTTTGATATACTTTCTGTAACAATCCGCATTTTCAGGTTACTTTTCATTTTTTTGAAAAGTTACTATTCACTTTTACTATTCACTTTACTATTCATCCCGTAAAATTTTTATTTTAGTTTACTATCATGACAAGATAATTGAAACTCGACAAGTCCTCTTGACGACGTACGTTGAATCCATCTGAAACCGATTTCACAAAAGCGGGTATGCGAGAATTACTTTAGGGTTTAAACGTCATTCGGCATCCCGATATGTCCATAAAACACTATAAACATTAGAAA
Source organism: Chrysanthemum makinoi (assembly GCA_910596185.1). Taxonomy (NCBI): domain Eukaryota; kingdom Viridiplantae; phylum Streptophyta; class Magnoliopsida; order Asterales; family Asteraceae; genus Chrysanthemum; species Chrysanthemum makinoi. The sequence goes on along the minus strand of OU343224.1, from coordinate 124,083,285 downwards.
TATGTATTTCTACCATTTCACACAATTCCACAAGTTTTGAAGTTTCGTTTTCCAGCTTCTGCGTTTTGCTGCACGAATATGCGTTTTTGACCCGCGTTTCCAGCTTTAAACAACGTTTAAGCAACTCGATGGAACTTACCACTCATTTTATATTTTATTATGGAGTATAATGATAAGAAAAATCATTTCTACAAGTTTCATTTTTTTACGATACCCGGTTTTACGTTTCGTGACTTTACGACTTACAGTTAACGATTAACGGAACCAAAACTCACTCCGTAAACAGGATAATACCAAAACTAACTTAGTCATCCTATCCCCCATTAATTAACCGCCTATAGGGGGGGGGGGGTAGTCACCAAGCATGTGTCTAAATCATAAGTCTTGCACCATTAGATCAAAACATGTGTTTTACTTCTTTAGTAAGTATTAATAAGATGATTACATGTGTAAGTTTTCATGTGTAAGTCTTGCACTCTTAACCTCCTCAACACCCTATATAAACCATCCTCCTCTCCATATTAACACACACAAAAACATACTCTTCAATTTTCTCTCAACTTCTAATATTGCTTCAAGTATTCAAGCTTCTAGTTTGCTACATCAAATCCTTAGAAAGTTAAGTGATTTCTCTTGAGTTTTAATCCACTCAAGTCACTTAGAAACTTCATCATCAAGCCTTCAAGAGTTCAAGAGGGTAGAAGGTTTTGCTAAAAGGGTGGAATCATTTTGGAAGCTAGGGTTTTAGTTATTGTCATAAGTTCTTGGTTCTTTGAATTCCTTTCTTTAGAAAGCCAAAAGTTGTAAGAAACCCTAACACACTCTCTTGCTCAACATCATTTACATGTTTCTCATACTTCATTTAGGTTATATATGGTCTTTATATTGTTATCATGATGTACAAAAACCACTAAAACAAGTTAAAGGAATCATATGTTAGCTAAATGGATGTAAACAAGAAAACTAGTGACATATATTGTGAAATACGACAATAATAGTATAACCATGATATTAGACACTTACATACTATTAAATAGGATTTTAAAAGAAAAACATAGCAATTTTAATCACCTAAAACGAGTACACGAGTCAAAAGATACGGCCAAAAGAAGTTAACGAAACAAAAACACCAAAACTGCCTAAAACAAGTTGTTAAGCAGCTGTCCATTTTGAACGAGGCCCTTCTGGTCCCTTTCATCAAAAGTTAAAACACGAAAGTTGTCCGGAATGATGTTTTACATCTACCACTTGGAAACTCGGCCTCAAAAGACCAAATGATAGCATTTTCTGCCTCAAATTTGTAAAACAATTTTTATAGTCAAAAGTTTGGTTTTTCACAAGTTAAGAATATAGAAACCATGATATTTTCAAAAATAAATACCCACTAGACATAATAAACTTTATATAATAACAATATTCATTCAAAAATAAACTTTCCTAAGTTTATTTTCCTTTCGGAATAGTAACTTTTATTAAAAAACGAGAACTTCTTAAACCATTTTAGTTACTTACTAATCAAGTACCATGTAACTTTCATTAGACATTTAGATTACCCAAACTCACTTGCGGACACGACCAAACTTACTTTGCAAACTATGCAACCACTTAATCTATATGTCACATAAACAACAAGCAAACTATATGTTTTATCTACTAAGTGCTACAATACTAGGGAACTTCATGTGAGGGGTTCATTTGGGTAAACGGAACGACGAGTTGTTGGATTTACCAATTAAAGTGTCCTAGCTCCTCGAACGTTTACTACATGACCTCTGAATTGTGATGGCCCGAACGGTAGTACGATATAGTTTTCACAACTGTTAATACAAATAAGCCGTAAAAACGTTTATTTATATTTTACGATCTTCTAATGTTTTGTCGATAACAAACGTAAAATCATCTTAACGAAACAAATAGAGTACGTAAATAGTTTGAGTTAATAGTTTTCTAACACACTTACGTTTTCACATAAAACACTAAAACAAGCTTAAGTGATTTTATGATTTAGATATATATATGTACAACAACTAATGTTTACATATTGGGTTAGCACATACTTAAACTAAGTATACTAAAATGGGTAAAAACATGTATATACTAAAATGGGTAAAAACAAGTATATACTAAATGGGTAAAACTTGCAAATGGTATTGACCCATAACCTATGGTTTTATATATACCACTTAACCAAGTTCATTGTATCTAGAAAGAAAACCATGGATCAACCCATAACCCATGACCCATGACCCATAACCAAAAATACCCATGGGCAGAGAGGAGCGTTCCACGGATCCCTGGCTTTGTGCTAGCCGGATCCCAAGTAGAAGGGATCCGTGGGATCCGGGGAACAGTTGAGAATTTTCTCTATAAATAGAGAGCTATTTCTTCCTTTCTATGCATCACTTTTCATACATACTTCCCCAAAGTATTCTAACCCTCTAACCTCATATCTAAGTGTTCTATGTAGTTTGTCTTTTGTTTTTGTGTGATCTTCTAGGTTCCTCTTAAAGGCAAGATCACCACTTCTTGAAGACGTGCAAGCTCAAGTCCATGAGTTGTCATGCTTTGTCATCATCAAGACAACTAAGGTTCTCTTGTTGATAGTTCTTCCTTTCTCCATAGATGTTGGGTTGAAGGCATTAGTGATGAATGCCAAAAGTGTCAAGATGAAAGCATTAGTGAAAGGTGCTCATCATCCGTGTCAAAGCATTAGTGAAGAATGCTAAAGGTGTCAAGACGAAGGCATTAGTGAAGGGTGTCAAGCGTTGTGTCAAAGGCATTAGTGAAGGATGCCGAAGAATCAAATCAAGTCGCATTTGGGAAGAATGCCTAGGTCGTATAATCGATGAGGTGCATCGTTATACATATAAGTATTTGTTTGTTTGTTTCCAAGGATGGTGATATCCTTGATGAAGGTGTAACAAGGAATTGATCTCCTTGATATTAGGTGTTGTGTTGTGAAGGGTAGTAGTTCCTCTATAGTAATGGAACTAGGTGCTTAGCCTAGTACCTAATAAAGGGTAGGCGACGTTGTGATAGGATTAGTTCTCCTAAGGTGTGAAAGAACTCGGTGGTTAGCCTAGCACCGTATAAAGGGTAGGCGACGTTGTGTTAGGTGTGGTTCGCCTTGGTGTGAAAGAACTTCGGATTATTTAGTTTTGTACCGGAAAAGGTTAAGCGGCGTTGTGAAGGCTTCTCATACAAGGAGTTGGTGTAGTGCTTACGAACTCGAGTAGGTGACTCGGGGAGTGGAGTAGGGCAAGGAAGGTGTCCTTGTAGCCGAACCACTATAAATAACTTGTGTCGTGGTGATGTGCTTATTACTCTTTATATTTCATTACACGTTTATATATCTATCTATCAACGTCCAACATAAACAATCAAATAGATTGACATAAGTTGATCTAAATATTTAAAAGAAAGTTTTAAATTTGTAAAACTATTCAACCCCCCTCCCCCCTTCTAGTTTTCTACAATTGGTATCAGAGCTTCGTTACCAAGTTTCTTAGAGTATGTTGTACTTTAAAAACTTGATACGATCCATGTATGTTTGAAAACTACAAAGAAGGATTATTTTTGTCATATTTTAAAATCATTATATTGTTTATTGTTGGACAATGATAGAATGCTCTAACATTTTTTTTCTTAAGCATTATTCATACTTGGATTTGGAGTTACCAAGAAGATCATTTAGAATTTATCTAAATATTTCTTTTCGCAAAAAGAATGTTTAGTATTCTTACAACATAAATCTGGAGATTCCAAGAAGATCACAAAACATCTAAATACTTCTTTTCTTAAAAAGAATATTTGGCAAAGGTATGATCTTTAATTACTTACCTTTATTGTTATTATTAAAATCTTAGTCACATGATTTATTAGTTATTATTCTAGTAGTTATTCATACTATAGTCATCATCAAATTAGTATTCTCCTACTTATTCGTATAGACTACATTACCAACTCATAATAAAGATATCTTGGTTATTTGATAACCATTATCATTATTCATCACAAAGGGTTTATTGACACTCCATCTACGTCAATAAAATTCTATGTGAAACTTCTTACATTATAATAAAATGGGATTTTATTATAATTTTTGAAAAATAATTTCCAAAGAATTATGACCAATTATTTAAAAAAAAACCACGTCAAATAAGACTAGCTTAACATCGTCAAAACATCAACCACAAGTTTTAGAACCTAAAACATCAATACTTTAGGCACTTTAGAATTCCAAAATCAAAAGTATCAAGGAATGCTTGAGCTAATTTTTGCTGTCATGCCGGATCCCTGGACTTACACTAGCCGGATCCCAAATGAGAGGGATCCGCGGGATCCGCGCAACAGAAGACAGCTTAAATGAAAGAATGATCACTGTGGATGTTCCACAAACTACTTTCCCTTAAAGACTCACGAACAAAAACCTAACTATTGTTCACAGGAGCAACTTGATCATCTCTCTCAAGCATAACAATCACTTGTGTAAGTATAATCTTCACTACATTGTTGATTTCATTCTTTGATTACTAGGATTACAAGTTCTTCATTTTAGAGGTTGGGTTCAAATGGGTTTGTCATAATTTGTTACCACATTGTTTTCTAAGATAACCCAAATCAAAGAATTAACATTGTTAATTCAAATTGAACTCATTTCTTGAATTCAATAAAAATGAATTGAGCAAAATTGTGATCAAACCCTCTAGGTTACTATTCACAATTAACACCACATTGTGGTTGCATTGTTTAGTAACAATCATGCCAAGCAACAAGCAACAAGATTACCAAGACACCGCTTACTACATACCCATGTATCATAGGAAAAATGGTCTAAGTCCGGACGATAGAAAGGCCTTTAAGTTGCTTGAAAGGAGACTCTTTCATGAAGGTAGAGTTGTTGATCCATCATTTCTTGCAAATACCGGCGTAGGGAAGTTTTGCAACTATTGGGTTTGATTGTTTATTAGACATAAGCGAACAAATTTTCCGGTCTTTGTGCTTGAGTTTTACAAGACAATGGGGATAATTAGAAATGATGACGGATCCATCTCAATTGAATTCACCATCAATGAGCAAGAGTTCAATCTTTCTCTCATAGAGTTTGGAAGAATTATAGGAGTTCCATATCAAGGCGTTTGTATGTACTCAAATGAATGGTCTTTGGAACAACTACACACAATGGTTGATCATCATGAAATTTACAACACTTTGATCCCGGAAGCAACCACGGTGAGGGACACCGTGTTCATGCCAAGAGCCTCACCATCAAGAGTCACAAGGAAGTCAAAAGTGATCCATAGGGATCCTTTTCAAATGGAGCTTTCGGAAATGTATGGATTGTATAGGAAGTGGGAAGATGTGATAAGAGAAAATGTGGTGTGCCTAGTAGGAAACAAGGACCACCCCAACGCATGTCTAAGCTTCATGATCTATTGCCTAGTGACCAATACTCAATTTAACCTTGCCTACTACATGGTCAAGAGAATGGAAAGTGTAAGAAGTATGGACAAAATGGTTCTTCCGTATGCAATGCTCCTAACCCGTCTTGCCAAATTCATTTTTGCATTAGACCCTTCTCCACAATCCCTTGATCATAGCTTTTGCAATAAAGTTATGGTACCATTAACCGAAGGTAGAACAACAAGGTTTATGGTGGAAGGCAAGAGGCCACACCCACCCACGGATTCCTCGGACGAAAGGGAGAGGCAAGGAGAAGGTGAAGGGAGTAGTAGCAACCCACTCGAAAATATCAATCTTGACCCCTTGGACTACATTAACCAATTGCCAAACATCCCTAATGAATCACCCGAATGGCAACAAACCAAGGGAATCTTCAAATGCTTCGCCAATTTCTTGAAGAAGAAGAAGTGAAGATTGTTTGATAAAGAGTGGAGGACGGGTGAAGAAGTGAAGAAGGAGGAGAAAGGTAAGGTTTGAGGAATCAAACGTATGATGAACAATTTCAAACAATGGTTTGTAAAATTTTTAAATTATGCTTGTAGTTTGTAGGTATTGCCATATCTTGGCACTAAACAATCCTAACGTAGGTACTTGGAAAATGAGATTTTACAACCCCTTGAGTGGTCGTCGTCACTCATTCTAGGAATTTTAGTTCTTCCTACCTTAGTATACATTATATTAGTTGTGCTATTGTATTTAGTCCCCGTAGAAACAACTAGGAAAAGCATTTGATATAAAGTGCAAAGATGCACATTTTCCAAAGCTCTCGATCTGCGTGGGCGGATCCCTTTGAACTAGCGGATCCCTCCCATGAGGAACGCGGGATCCGTAACATCGATATGAAATACATTAGCTACATCAAAACAGTCTATTAGATCACCTCTAACAAGTCAAACATAAGATACTATAGCCAACTAAGTCTTTCTCAAATAGTTGAAAATCTCACTCTCATCCATGGCCTATCTAGGATACATTTTTATATTTTTGATTTATCAACTAGTCAAAACTCACCATAATTCCGCTACAACACTCACACATTATCTATCACGCTTAATAGCACTTAGTTAGGTCTATCCTTCAATTTTAGCAAATTGATCTCAATCATCTTTTAATCAAAATTAGGGTCAAAAATTAGTTTTTCATTTCTTCTTATTTTTTAAGGATTTTAGTAAATTCTTCTTAGGACATCATCTGGCTTCTAGAACCTGTTATCACCATTTCTCCACATCAAATTAAATGGAATCATTGTCAAACATATAGTTAGACTACCCAAGGTCAAACTTTCTTGGCCAAAACCATCATTAAGCACCATTACTTGGTATGGTTAAGGATTTGAGATATCCAACAGCTAAAGACTTCAAAATTAAGTCAAACCCTCGAAATCCATTAATAACAAACCTTACAAAAGCATAATGATTTCACATAAACCTTGTCGATAGCCGGATCCTGTCTTTAACTTGACAGGATCCCTACTTGAGAGGATCCAGGATCCGTAGATGCGAGAGCATAAACCGCCCATATTCAAATTCATATCACCTTTTGGTTCTCTAACCACTCTTAGCATACATTAATTGTCCTCTAAAGTGATCAAAACCCAAGAGCATGCTTAGTCTTCTAAGTGGTCAAGAATTTAATTCCCAAATTCAAATTATCCTTTATAAACCAAACAATCTTAGGTTTATGGCACCATCCTCAATTACCTTTCAAAAATCAGAAATTAAAAGCTCACATTAGCATCTTTGATATGTGTCTAAAAACACATATATTTTATATTGTTTAACCCCACATAAATGTCCAAAAACACACAAATGACCATATAAATGTTACAAATATCATTGAAATGTGTTTTTATGTGACTCAAGTGCAAAAAGATTGAAAACTGATGAAAAACAACAAAGTTTACAAAATTGGCAGTTTCAGTCCCTGAACTTTCACAGATTGTCAGAAATGGTCCCTGGATAAAATATTTTGAAGAAAAATCAACAATAGTCCCCTAGGAATCATGAAATGACAAATTTTACCCTTGAAGTTCAAATTTGCAAAAAATGGCAAGTTTAGTCCACACGACTTTGAAAAGTATCATAAATAGTCCTTGGATTTATAAAAATGGAATTTTATGCAATATTGGTCCTTGTACTATTAAAGAATGGCAAGATAGGTCCTTGTGATAACTTTGGATTTTTGCGGGATCAAACCCCTCAAAAATGCAAATTACATGAATGGTCCTTGTTTTTTAAAATACAACAAACGGACCCTTGGTTATTACTAAACCCAAAACAAAAACCAAATCCAATCCATTACCCTAATTTGTGATCTTTAGCCCAAATCCAATCCAACCCCGTTATTAATAAACTTCGGTCAAAAGTCAAATCCCTTAAAAACCACGTAACACATGTCACCCTTCTCTCCCAATATTGCAATCCAATACCGAGTGGTTTTCCACTTTTCCTTTCCACTCACCCAACAGTGGTTACCAACTCTTTAACACCTCCACATCTTCCAAAATCCAATTAATGCACAAACACCGCTCAAGAGGAATTTGGCGCCAAAAATGACAAATGGCGAAATTGATGAGTTGGATGAATCCAAAGGCTCAAGAGAGGTGGGAATTGCTAGAGATGTCGACAAAGAGTCAAATGGATCATTATAAAGAGAGAAATAAGCAATGTGAAGAGATATGTAGAGTAGTTAGCTTTTACATGTCGTTAGGTAGTGTAATTTAAATTCCGGTGTATTTTTCAAACTTCTAAGTTGTATTGTTAAAGTTTTAATTTTTTTAATGTATTCTAATCCTATTCCAAGTATTAATTTCAGTTAACAAGTTTTGATTTCAGTTTTAGCAATTTTGAGTGAATTTGACAAATCCACTTAATATTGTCAAATGTTGTAGTTTCATGTTTCTTCAAGCTCATTTTACTTATTTATAATCTTTTATATGCTTTTAAAGCAGTGAAAACCAGTTTAACTAAAAATATCAAAAATACAAATAAATAGCCATAAAATAAAAAAAATCAGTTGAATAAAGGAGAAACATTGGAGCAAGGTATCTTTTGGATTGCTATGGGTTTAGTACCTCAGGGGGAGGTGTTAGGATGGTTATTTGTCAATGGTTCACAGTTTCCACCCTTGATCACTTAAATTCTCAAAAGCAGTCAACCAAAGTCAATTGTGCAGAAATTGGAATTGAATGGGTTTATCTGTTGATCCAGGAAGTTGATATGGGTTGATTCTGAGTTGGATATGGGTTGATATAAGTAGGATAGTGGCTTATTGATCATGTGTTAGCAAGCCACGATTAATTTGGACCATTGTAAGTTCTAGTAATTTGTTCTTAAAATTCCTTTTCACTCTTGTTCCATTCTAGAAATAAAGTAACTTGAATTTGTTGGGTATCATTGTTGTTATTGCATTATAATGTTTTTCATATGGTAGCTAGATCATATTATATAAAATGTCATGGATTAGTTATTAGGTTGGGTTAAGTTTAGATTGCATTTCAGTTTGTAATAGAGTGTTTGGCAAAAGTAGAAAAACTGTGCTAGAGGGTTAGATCTTTGGTTAGGTATTGATTCTGCATTCTCATATAGGCTAGTTATAGTCATTTGAGTAATTATATTGAATCTATTCTGTCTTAAAGTCAAAATCTGTTAAAACCATTCTTAGTGTTCAAATGGGTTAGTATTTAGCCAAACAATGGCTTCTACTAGGCTTAGATTTAGATAGGCTAGTTTATCTCAGTATCATTGTAGCTTATTTCATCAATCTCAGTTCATAAATTAGAATCAAAACTTCGGATTAGTCAAACTTTCATACTTGTCTTTAAAAGTCAAAAGTTGCAAAAGTGGATTTTCACAAAACTTTGTTGAATTTTCATGGATTTGTTTATGAACCAAAATTAATGAAAATGGGATATGTCCTAGTTCAGTTGGTCAAGAGCTTAAATCGATTTTTTCGCGTAATTTTTACAAGTCTCTAAAAGCTCTTAATCGGTGTCCATTAAGTTTGTTTTGTACCCTGTGTCAAACTCAGATTAAATGAGTCATTTCAAGCTTTTTGTAAGCTTTGCACAAGCTTCATTAAAGCTTGTTTAGGACTGATTTTTGGTCCAAGTGTAGTAAGCTAGGTGATCTTGAGATCCCATCATCTGTTTTTCCCTTTAGCTTATTTGTTTAGCCTGTGTAATAGCTTAAAGTAGACCCCAAGTAGACTTATTTGGTTTTTGCACTTTCATAAGCTCATTCTTAGTTAAGGCATCATTAGTGGTCTAGAGTAGTATTAATTAGTTACATTAGGCTTATTATAGTGTACTTTAGCTCTGCTAATCATTTAGCTAAATTTGGTAGCTTGTAACTTATTCTAGTAGCTTATTAATACTCCCTTTTCATTACAGTTTCATTTTCTCACACATAAGCATAGTATTTTATATTTTTCATAAACTTAGAATATAATTTTAGAATTTCCTTGAATTTTTCATAATTTTCTGCCACTGTTTGCTATTTTTTTCTATTTAAAACAGTTTTTAGGACTTTTTAATTAGCTTTTATTGCAAATAAATCAGAAAAAGTAAAAAAAAAATAATTTTTCATTTTTCCTAGATTAAGAATATTATTTTAGATTTTCCTGTAAAGTCTCATAATTTTTACTGTTCATTTGTTATTTTTCTTAATTTTAATTAGTTTAAACTAGTTTTTAATTAATAATAAATATATAAAAAGTCTAAAAAATATATTTTTAGTTTTAAAATTAGTTTTATCATATTTTAGATTTTTCTAAGTCATAATTTCACTTTTCTAGCTTTATTTCATATTTTCTTATATTTTAGAGTATTATTAAATAGTTAAAAATAGTTTTTAATTAATAATAATTAGATAAATAGTTTTAAAAATAATTTTAATTTTCCAATAATTTTCTAGTATAATTAGGATTGTAAAAATGTATTTTCTATACACGTAGGTATTTTACTTCTTTATTTTCCGTTTTATTTAGAATGCGTTCAAGTAATTTTATTTAAACGTAAATTTTAAGTTTTAAACGTTCATCAATTTTAAAAATAGTGATAGCGTTTATTTAATATAATTTATCATTTTAATTTTCTTTAATTTGCATTTAAGCCCCTGTAATTTACAAACTTTCTCTTTAGGTATAATTATTCCAAATTCACAAACCTTTTCCCATCCAATATCACCCGATCACAGATTCGTTGTACTTTCACCGGTCACACCTAGTTGGGACTTAACGACCCGGGGATACACTATACTCTCCTGGATTTAATTGCATTGGTTTCTGAGCTGTTTGGACTTTTATTACGGTTGACCATTCACAAGTGGTTAGCTTGTGTGATAAAACTTGACTGTCTGGACCCGATCAAATTTTGGCCCATGCTCTGCCGGAGGTGTCTTTAACGTTACTAAATTTGAAGCATCGGTGTTGTTGAATATACATCCATTGTATATTTACCATCCTTGTTCATATTTTCTTATTAGTATCATATAAAACAAAAGCGTTTCGAAAACATTTTAAAATCAGTTTTCAACAAACACAAAAACCAAAAAAGATTTTCTTTCTTATTTTTACAAAATGTTTTTCAAAAATACCAAAAATATTCCTCTTTACCCTCTTACCCTTTTGATTCTTAATCCCTTTACCCTCTATCCATTTGATTCTAACTTCTTCTATTCTCATGGAATCTCTCGACTACGACGAATTCTGGATAATTTGAAAACTTCATACTTTCTCACAAATGTCAAGAATTCGTGTTGTTCGTGATGATCCATTAATTCTGCGTAGGAAAATGGAACGAGAAACCGGGATGACAAAGGACCAGGTACTTCCCTCTGATAATGGAGGTGCTAAATACGTCCAACCTACGGTTATCCAGAGATCTAACCCCTCAATTGCTCCTAAGCCGTCTAAAATTGATCCTAAACTTTCACAATTTACGGTTAAAAGTAATCATGCAGAATTTAGACCGGTGACTAGCAAGAATGACTTGCCTAATCTTCACGTTTCTCAAGAACTTGAACCAGAGACCATAACGGAAGTGGTGGAAATTGCTAGCTCTCAGAGCACACCACTTGTCCCTCCTCCGGATTTTTCAAAATGTTCTTCGAGACTTAATAGTCATTCGGATCACTATGTTGGTTTTGTTGATTCTTTGAATGAACCGATTCCTTCTCATAACTCTCAAATGGAATCGTTTATTCCTTGTGTCGGTTGTGGTGAGCCTCTTTTGGGTTCACCCTGTCGCTGGTGTACGTGTGTACAGTGTGGTAATGATATTCATAGCGGGAGTTGTTTGTTTTGTGGTTCGAGGAATTCATTTGATTATGATCCTAATCCGAACTCATTTAACGACCCTCAAAATTTTCCAATTACCCACCACAGCCCGACTTATCTTCATATAATCAACATAACTGCTGTGAATTTTGTGGAGATCCTCACCAAGGATTTGAGTGTCAATCCGGAAACGCGTTTGTCTATGAACAGTTTTCCGGTGATGCTCAGAACTTTGGTAATGACCAATATCCATATAATTCGCCATGATCCGGACTCAACAGATTTCGTTTGAGAACTGTGGAGGTCCCCATTTCAACTCTGATTGTCAAACAGGGAATCCATTTCCTTGTAACAATTACGACTATCCATATCACGACCAACCTCCACGTTGCCAAATGACTCAAACTCCTCAGCAAACCCAACAAGACACTTATCTAGAGCTTCTGGAGTCGGTGAGAAGAACGAGGAGTTGAGTAAAAAAACATTTCAAATGCTCCCAGTTTTTCTTGTGTATATTGTAAGGGTCCTCATGATGATTATCAATGTCAACCTTCCGGTTTTGACAAATCTCCACTCCCACAATGTCCCGTCATTCAAAATTCACATGAGAAATCTATGGAAGAATTGCTAGTGAAGAGCGGTGCTAAAATAAATTCTCAAATTGCCTTTGAAAAATATATTAGGGAATCAATTGCAAAAGAAAAAGCAAATGGATCTAGCTCTCAATTTCGTTTATTCTGATGACAGTGATGAAGAGGATGCACTTGGTATCCTACAATTTTATAAAGATTCATCAAGTTCATCGGTTGATATCCCAGCAGTTGAGATTCATTCTCAAACAACTGCTATCACACCGAAATTTCCCACTCACTCTCTAAACATGGGGGATGAGCATCTTGATACTGTTCCTGAAAAGGAATCGGACGAATTCATAAAGTCTAGTGTTGAGGACCTTGTCCCAATCCCGAGAGAGTCACAGGGAACTTTTGACCATATGTGTGATATCCCTTCCCCTCTTAAGTGTTCAAAAGATCATTTTGAGACTTTCTCCGATTTTAGCGATGATTGTAAATCTTATGGGGACATTGAGAATGTTGAGGCATCACTTTCACATTTTGATGTTGATCCTCTTCTTGAGGAGTTCACCGATGAACTCACTCACATCATTCCACTTTCATCGGAAAGTGATGATGATCTCTTTGATTTCAAAGCCAACCTAGGAGAAATTGAAAGTCTCCTTTGTAATGATCGTTCACTCACTTCTCACCCTAACAGTCCGATAGAGAATGTTAATCACTTTGTTCCTGAAGCGTTCAAAACAACTCTCACTAATCCTCTATTTGAATTCGACTTTGAATTCACTTTAATTTCTGAGAATCCACTCTTTGATACTCAGATTGAGGATAGTGATGAGTCTGATGGAACAAGAGTTCACAGACTTACATTACGTGAATGATTCTCTTTACGAGAAGTTCTCCTTTGAACTCACTCATATCATATCTCCACCTGAGTATGATAACTTCCACTTTGATCTAGACAAAAATGATCTTTGTGTTTGAGGAGAAATGTTCTCAACCATGAGAACTTGCTTGATATCAAAATCCCATCCCTCCCACCCAGAATATGTTTTGATCAAATGAGCTTAAATGATGAGATTCATGATCTAGAAATCATGAATTCTCCTTCTGATAATGATGAGTTAGTCATGATTTTTATCATGATTTTCTTTCTTTTCTTCACCTATACGGTGACTTCTCCTGTTCTTCACTCCTTTGGGAATGAGGACACTATTTTTGATCCCGGCATTTTCATTTATCATTTTTGAGCCGGTTCTATCTATATCTCATCGGTGTGGAACTTTCGCGTACTTCAATGTTTATACAAACATCTTGAATGAAAGTCCGATGGAGATTGTTTCTTCCACTTACTTCCCCATGAACAAATTAATTCGGGGTCGAGTCAAGCTAGCGACTCGGTAATAAAAAACAAGTAGTTTAACATGGGTTTTCACCCGTGTGTACCACCCTAGTGTGGGGGAGATGCCCCACATGTTGTATATAGTTCTATAAAATGAATGAAAATTGTAAATATTAAAAAAGAGAATAATTGTTGTGTTTCTACACTTAGCTAGTAATGTTATCTTCTTACCTTCAAGGATTCGGCATAATAGCCGGGACTTTGAATATTGAGGACAATATTCATTTCTAGTGTGGGGGGGGGGGGAATTCTGGCAAATTTGATCATAAATGTATCCTTTTAGTCCCTTTTTCCCCCAAAATGGCCAAATTTTAAAATTTTTTTAGTGGAAGTACTATGTACTAAACACAACAAATGGTAATCAGTCCACCATGTCTAACCCACATAAGGATTGGCTAATCCAGGAGCAAACGGCTCTTGGTAAAGATATCTCAAATCCGTTGACGGCTTGCAATTTGCCCAAAATTGTATGGTGTTCAACTCACCATATCTTTAATTAGTGAAGAGTTGGCTAGCCCGTAAGTTTATGGCTTGTGGTAAAGGCAGTTGGAAAACCATAATTGGTAATCGACTCACCAAAGATAATATTGATAATTTATTTAAGAGTTGGCTAGTCCAGAAGCAAACGACTTCTGGTAAAGACAAATCAAAACCGTTGAAAGCTGGTGATTTGCTCAAAATCATTTGGTTATCATTGTACCAAGGTTCTTACTTGAACTGAAACAATTGGCTACTCCAGAAGTAATGGCTTTTGGTAAAGAGATGAAATCCATTAAGTTTTCATAAAAGATTGCTAGGGACTAGCAATAGTTTAGTGTGGGGGATTTGATATGTGTCTAAAAACACATATATTTTATATTGTTTAACCCCACATAAATGTCCAAAAACACACAAATGACCATATAAATTTTACAAATATCATTGAAATGTGTTTTTATGTGACTCAAGTGCAAAAGGATTGAAAACTGATGAAAAACAACAAAGTTTACAAAATTGGCAGTTTCAGTCCCTGAACTTTCACAGATTGTCAGAAATGGTCCCTGGATAAAATATTTTGAAGAAAAATCAACAATAGTCCCCCAGGAATCATGAAATGAGAAATTTTACCCTTGAAGTTCAAATTTGCAAAAATGGCAAGTTTAGTCCCTTGACTTTGAAAAGTATCATAAATAGTCCTTGGATTTATAAAAATGGAATTTTATGCAATATTGGTCCTTGTACTATTAAAGAATGGCAAGATAGGTCCTTGTGATAACTTTGGATTGTTGACAGGATCAGCCCCTCAAAAATGCAGAAATTACATGAATGGTCCTTGTGTTTATAAGCTACAACAAACGGACCCTTGGTTATTACTAAACCCAAAACAAAAACCAAATCCAATCCATTACCCCAGCTGGCCCAGTCTTTAGCCCAAATCCAATCCAACCCCGTTATTAATAAACTCGGTCAAAAAGTCAAATCCCCGCCAAAAACCACGTTTCCTGTTCACCATAGCTGGTTTTTCCACTTTTTCCCTTTCCACCTCACCCCTAACAGCTGGTTACCAACTCTTTAACACCTCCACATCTTCCAAAATCCAATTAATGCACAAAACCTGCTCAAGAGGAATTTGGCGCCAAAAATGACAAATGGCGAAATTGATGAGTTGGATGAATCCAATGGCTCAAGAGAGGTGGGAATTGCTCAGATGTCGACAAAGAGTCAAATGGATCATTATAAAGAGAGAAATAAGCAATGTGAAGAGATATGTAGAGTAGTTAGCTTTTTACATGTCGTAGGTAGTGTAATTTAAATTCCAGTGTATTTTTCAGCTTCTAAGTTGTATTGTTAAAGTTTTTTAATGTATTCTAATCCTATTCCAAGTATTAATTTCAGTTAACAAGTTTTGATTTCAGTTTTAGCAATTTTGAGTGAATTTGACAAATCCACTTAATATTGTCAAATGTTGTAGTTTCATGTTTCTTCAAGCTCATTTTACTTATTTATAATCTTTTATATGCTTTTAAAGCAGTGAAAACCAGTTTAACTAAAAATATCAAAAATACAAATAAATAGCCATAAAATAAAAAAAAAATCAGTTGAATAAAGGAGAAACATTGGAGCAAGGTATCTTTTGGATTGCTATGGGTTTAGTACCTCAAGGGGAGGTGTTAGGATGGTTATTTGTCAATGGTTCACAGTTTCCACCCTTGATCACTTAAATTCTCAAAAGCAGTCAACCAAAGTCAATTGTGCAGAAATTGGAATTGAATGGGTTTATCTATTGATCCAGGAAGTTGATATGGGTTGATTCTGAGTTGGATATGGGTTGATATAAGTAGGATAGTGGCTTATTGATCATGTGTTAGCAAGCCACAGTGGCTGGACCATTGTAAGTTCTAGTAATTTGTTCTTAAAATTCCTTTTCACTACTGTTCCATTCTAGAAATAAAGTAACTTGAATCTGTTGGGTATCATTGTTGTTAGATCATATTATATAGCTGTCATGGATTAGTTATTAGGCTGGGTTAAGTTTAGATTGCATTTCAATTTGTAATAGAGTGTTTGGTAATAGTAAAAAAACGCATGCTAGAGGGTTAGATACTGGTTAGGTATTGATTCTGCATTCTCATATAGGCTAGTTATAGTCATTTGAGTAATTATATTGAATCTATTCTGTCTTAAAGTCAAAATCTGTTAAAACCATTCTTAGTGTTCAAATGAGTTCGTATTTAGCCAAACAATGGCTTCTACTAGGCTTAGATTTAGATAGGCTAGTTTATCTCAGTATCATTGTAGCTTATTTCATAAATCTCAGTTCATAAATTAGAATCAAAACTCAGATTAGTCAAACTTTCATACTTGTCTTTAAAAGTCAAAAGTTGCAAAAGTGGATTTTCACAAAACTTTGTTGAATTTTCATGGATTTGTTTCTGAACCAAAATTAATGAAAATGGGATATGTCCTAGTTCAGTTGGTCAAGAGCTTAAATCTTATTTTGTGTAATTTTACAAGTCTCTAAAAGCTCTTAATCAGCTGTCCATTAAGCTGGTTTGTGCCCTGTGTCAAACTCAGTATTAGCTGAGTCATTTCAAGCTTTTTGTAAGCTTTGCACAAGCTTCATTAAAGCTTGTTTAGGACTGATTTTTGGTCCAAGTGTAGTAAGCTAGGTGATCTTGAGATCCCATCATCTGTTTTTCCCTTTAGCTTATTTGTTTACCACGCTGTGTAATAGCTTAAAGTAGACCCCAAGTAGACTTATTTGGTTTTTGCACTTTCATAAGCTCATTCTTAGTTAAGGCATCATTAGTGGTCTAGAGTAGTATTAATTAGTTACATTAGGCTTATTATAGTGTACTTTAGCTCTGCTAATCATTTAGCTAAATTTGGTACCTTGTAACTTATTCTAGTAGCTTATTAATACTCCCTTTTCATTACAGTTTCATTTTCTCACACATAAGCACAATATTTTATATTTTTCATAAACTTAGAATATAATTTTAGAATTTCCTTGAATTTTTCATAATTTTTCTGCCTGTTTGCTATTTTCTCTATTTAAAAGCAGTTTTAGGACTTTTTAATTAGCTTTTATTGCAAATAAATCAGAAAAAGTAAAAAAAAATAATTTTTCATTTTTCCTAGATTAAGAATATTATTTTAGATTTTCCTGTAAAGTCTCATAATTTTTACTGTTCATTTGTTATTTTTCTTAATTTTAATTAGTTTAAACTAGTTTTTAATTAATAATAAATATATAAAAAGTCTAAAAAATATATTTTTAGTTTTAAAATTATTTTTATCATATTTTAGATTTTTCTAAGTCATAATTTCACTTTTCTAGCTTTATTTCATATTTTCTTATATTTTAGAGTATTATTAAATAGTTAAAAATAGTTTTTAATTAATAATAATTAGATAAATAGTTTTAAAATAATTTTAATTTTCCAATAATTTTATACTATAATTAGGATTGTAAAAATGTATTTTCTATATACGTAGGTATTTTACTTCTTTATTTTCACGTTTTATTTAGTACGTTCACGTAATTTTATTTAAACGTACGTTTTAAGTTTTAAACGTTCATCAATTTTAAAAATAGTGATAGCATTTATTTAATATAATTTATCATTTTAATTTTCTTTAATTTGCATTTAAGCCCCTGTAATTTACAAACTTTCTCTTTAGGTATAATTATTCCAAATTCACAAACCTTTTCCCATTCAATATCACCCAATCACAGATTCGTTGTACTACAGTGTTCACACCTCGTTGGGACTTAACGACCCGGGGATACACTATACTCCTCTGGATTTAATTGCATTGGTTTCAGACTGTTCGGACTTTTATTACGGTTGACCATTCACAAGTAGTTAGCTTGTGTGATAAAACATGACTGTCTGGACTCGATCAATCTTCATCACCATGACTAAGGCTCTTAGCAACAACTCCTCAAACATAGGATCATCCAAAAGAAAGGGTCAAACGATCCATGAAATTTCATCCACCGAAACATCTCCCATTAGAGATAATGACTCTAGAATCCCACCTAATCAAACCCATCTAACAAAAGCTAAGAGAACCGCAAGGATTAGCATCAAACCTTTCCAACTAGAAAAAGGATCATCTAATTCTAAACCAAACATGGCTAGTTCTAGCAAGCCATCAAAACCTTCATTCATTAAGCATGGACTACACTCCTTGAATGAGCCTCTTCCTCATCCAAACACATATTCAATGTTCCATTCACCACCAATAACCTCCCATTCACCAACCTTTTCATTAAATCGGGAACCACCTACAACACCAACTAGCCCATCATGGGAGACAAGGAACAACCTTGATCATATGGAAGAAGTTCCATTACCACCCTCATTTTTAGAACCTCTTCCTACTTCTCAAAATGAAGACCCTCAAACACACATTGGGCCCTCAAAAACACCCATTTCCCTCCGGGGCCAAACCAAGACAATATTTGCCCAAATTGTCTAAAAACTCAAGGACTTGTTCAAGAAGTATGAAATGAGATACATTTCATGTTTAATCATCTTCTTGCAAAGTTGGATCAATTCAACAAATCCACTCATCCCTAGACTTAAGCACATTGTCACATTCTAAGTCTAGTATTGAGATTAGCATTAGTAGTATTTGTATGGCTAAAGTTCATTCTCTTAGTTTTTAGAGATTTGGTTGTGTCTCTCTTGTTTTATTGAATGAATACTTATATGCTATGATTATTTTGTGTGTTGTGCTTGTTATATTGTACATATATCTCATTTCCTCAAATAGCATTGCTTGACATTTCTTCACTGCTGAAGAAACTGTCATCAGATAGCTGGATCCCTCCAAAACACCTAGACGGATCCCTTTATGAAGGGAACCGTGGGGTCCGTGGTATAGAAGCACAAATTTCTACTAACTTGAGTTTTATTTGCAGGAAATTTTGCACTATACTCTTGTTTTCTAACCTTTACTTTGTAGATTTTCAAAATACACATGAAGATCTTGACACCATAAAGCTAGGGGGAGCTTTGTGTCAAACAATATTGCAAAAACACTTGCAACATTAAATTTTTTTGGATTATACTTCATGATACCCCATTGCATCTTTGCAATCTTCAAGGGGAACACGTTTTAGATCACTTAAGCGAACCATTTGCAAACATGTTTGCAAACACAATTAGTTTATTTTACGTCATGTCCTTGACGCCCTTTCAAAGGGATGAACTCGTCAAGGGGGAGTTAAGACGAGTACCATTCCCGTCACTTGCTCTCTTTACATTTTTTTTTTACATATCGTTTCTTATAAATTGTGTTAGTTTCTTTTAACACTTTTTGTTTCGACAAAAAGGGGGAGAAGAAAGTAAAAACTACAAATTCAAACTTTTACGAATTTTAGATTTTTCTTAAAATAATTTTATGTTTTGTCATCAACAAAAAGGGGGAGATTGTTAATACAAATAAGCCGTAAAAACGTTTATTTATATTTTACGATCTTCTAATGTTTTGTCGACAACAAACGTAAAATCATCTTAACGAAACAAATAGAGTACGTAAATAGTTTGAGTTAATAGTTTTCTAACACACTTACGTTTTCACATAAAACACTAAAACAAGCTTAAGTGATTTTATGATTTAGATATATATATATATATATATGTACAACAACTAATGTTTACATATTGGGTTAGCACATACTTAAACTAAGTATACTAAAATGGGTAAAAACATGTATATACTAAAATGGGTAAAAACAAGTATATACTAAATGGGTAAAAACTTGCAAATGGTATTGACCCATAACCCATGGTTTTATATATACCTCTTAACCAAGTTCATTGTATCTAGAAAGAAAACCATGGATCAACCCATAACCCATGACCCATAACCAAAAATACCCATGGGCAAAGAGGAGCGTTCCACGGTTCCCTGGCTTTTTCCTAGCCGGATCCCAAGTGGAAGGGATCCGTGGGATCCGGGGAACAGTAGAGAATTTTCTCTATAAATAGAGAGCCATTTCTTCCTTTCTATGCATCACTTTTCACACATACTACCCCAAATTATTCTAACCCTCTAACCTCAGATCTAAGTGATCTATGTAGTTTGTCTTTTGTTTTTGTGTGATCTTCTAGGTTCCTCTTAAAGGCAAGATCACCACTTCTTGAAGACGTGCAAGCTCAAGTCCATGAGTTGTCATGCTTCGTCATCATCAAGACAACTAAGGTTCTCTTGTTGATAGTTCTTCCTTTCTCCATAGATGTTGGGTTGAAGGCATTAGTGAAGAATGCCAAAAGTGTCAAGATGAAAGCATTAGTGAAAGGTGCTCATTATCCGTGTCAAAGCATTAGTGAAGAATGCTAAAGGTGTCAAGACGAAGGCATTAGTGAAGGGTGCCAAGCGTTGTGTCAAAGGCATTAGTGAAGGATGCCGAAGAATCAAATCAAGTCGCATTTGGGAAGAATGCCTAGGTCGTATAATCGATGAGGTGCATCGTTATACATATAAGTATTTGTTTGTTTGTTTCCAAGGATGGTGATATCCTTGATGAAGGTGTAACAAGGAATTGATCTCCTTGATATTAGGTGTTGTGTTGTGAAGGGTAGTAGTTCCTCCATAGTAATGAAACTAGGTGCTTAGCCTAGTACCTAATAAAGGGTAGGCGACGTTGTGATAGGATTAGTTCTCCTAAGGTGTTAAAGAACTCGGTGGTTAGCCTAGCACCGTATAAAGGGTAGGCGACGTTGTGTTAGGTGTGGTTCGCCTTGGTGTGAAAGAACTTCGTATTTAGCTTTGTACCGGAAAAAGGTTAAGCGGTTGTGAAGGCTTCTCCGCCACAAGGAGTTGGTGTATTGCTACGAACTCGAGTAGGTGACTCGGGGAGTGGAGTAGGGCAAGGAAGGTGTCCTTGTAGCCGAACCACTATAAATAACTTGTGTCGTGGTGATGTGCTTCTTAATCTTTATATTTCATTACACGTTTATATATCTATCTATCAACGTCCAACATAAACAATCAAATAGATTGACATAAGTCGATCTAAATATTTAAAAGGAAGTTTTAAATTGGTAAAACTATTCAACCCCCCCCCCCCTTCTAGTTTTCCACAGCAACTAGACCGTTTCTATAAACGACATACACAACTACCATGGACTACATCATGATCAACATAGAGATGTATATAGGCTTATTTATGTTTTCCTAGACATTATTTCAAACCTAAGTCGCAACATTCCATTTTAGGTTGCACGTAGAGGTTTCCCGGCTTATCCATCAAATTCGTAAAAGTACTAAACATCATCAAACTCACAGTGAGTTCATAGCCCCACTTTCTATTGCTTAATTGTTTTACAAACCCTTGGGGGGATACATGCTATTTTTAAACTGAACACATTGCTTTGAAACTGTATGCTATATCTGAATGTATTATGTGCACTAAGTACCACTATTGCCAAACTTAAGTCCCTATTATCATGAATCATTAATCACTTGCGATTGAACGCGAATAATGTGGATAGATCTATCGGGATTGACGAATCCTGTTTGTTTGACCAAGTCCGGTAAACAAACGCACTCTATTTGAAGAATCATAGGTTTATTGGCAAATTACCTATTAGGGCCACTGTTTGGCCAAGACCTGGAAAACTATTATATCAATTTATATTGACAAGCTGTTAACGTTTTCGGTATCATAAGCTTAGTGCAATAATATCTGTTTTATTTTCAACTATGAGTGTGAGTCTATAGCTCACACTACTAATAATTGTGTTCAACTACTTAACTATAAACTCTATGAATTCACCAACCTTTGTGTTGACTGTTTTAAGCATGTATCTCAGGTCCATAATGAACGAGGCTGGCACGGAGGAGCACGGATACTCAAGAAGGCTATAAATTTTATTATCGTTCGAAAACTCATTTAATGTAATTTGTAAACCATGAAACTAATGGGACCTCATTTTTGTAAACTCTGTTATTTATATAATTCGAATGATAAATGTTTTCAAACGACTCCATTAGAGTTCGTTTTCTGTTATTATAACTGTTGTGCCTTGAAGTAACACCTAGCTTGAATTCCGCTGCGTATCACGAAATTGGGGGTGTTACACTTTCCCGAAAAAAATCGTGTTTTTCATGTTTTTTTACATTTTCAGGTTACTTTTCATTTTTTTGAAAAGTTACTATTCACTTTCACTATTCATCCCGTAAAATTTTTATTTTAGTTTACTATCATGACAAGATAATTGAAACTCGACAAGTCGTCCTGACGACGTACGTTGAATCCATACAGAACCGATTTCACAAAACCGTTCAGAATTACTTTAGGGTTTAAACGTTATTCAGCATCCCGATATGTCCATATAACACTATAAACATTAGAAATATGTATTTCTACCATTTTACGACAATTCCACAAGTTTTGGAATTTTACGTTTTCCAGTTCTGCGTTTTACGCGAAATACGCGTTTTTGACCCGCGTTTCCAGCTTTAAACAGCGTTTAAGCAACCCGATGGAACTTACCACTTATTTTATATTTTATTATGGACTATAATGATAAGTTTAATCATTTCTACTAGTTTTATATTTTTATGATACCCGGTTTTACGTTTCGTGACTTTACGACATACAGTTAACGATTGACGGAACGAAAACTCACTCCGTAAACAGGATAATACCAAAACTAACTTAGTCATACTATCCCCCATTAATGAACCGCCTCTAGGGGGGGTCACCATGCATGTGTCTAAATCATAAGTCTTGCACCATTAGATCAAAACATGTATTTTACTTCTTTAGTAAGTATTAATAAGATGATTACATGTGTAGGTTTTCATGTGTAAGTCTTGCACTCTTAACCTCCTCAACAACCTATATAAACCATCCTCCTCTCAATATTAACACACAAAAAAACATACTCTTCAATTTTCTCTCAACTTCTAGTATTGCTTCAAGTATTCAAGCTTCTAGTTTGCTACATCAAATCCTTAGGAAGTTAAGTGATTTCTCTTGAGTTTTAATCCACTCAAGTCACTTAGAAACTTCATCATCAAGCCTTCAAAAGTTCAAGAGGGTATAAGGTTTTGCTAAAAGGGTGGAAGAATTTTGGAAGCTAGGGTTCTAGTTATAGTCCTAAGTTCTTGGTTCTTTGAATTCCTTTTTTTAGAAAGCCAAAAGTTGTAAGAAACCATAACACACTCTCTTGCTCAACATCATTTATATGTTTCTCATACTTCATTTAGGTTTTATATGGTCTTTATATTGTTATCATGATGTACAAAAACCACTAAAACAAGTTAAAGGAGTCATATGTTAGCTAAATGGATGTAAACAAGAAAACTAGTGACATATATTGTGAAATACGGCAAATTACCTATTAGGGCCACTGTTGGCCAAGACCCTGGCAAACTATTATATTAATTTCTATTGACAAGCTGTTAACGTTTTCGGTATCATGAGCTTAGTGCAATAATATCTGTTTCGTTTTCAACTATGAGTGTGAGTCTATAGCTCACACTACGAATAATTGTGTTCAACTACTTAACTATAAACTCTATGAATTCACCAACCTTTGTGCTGTTTGTTTTAAGCATGTATCTCATGTCCATAATGAACGAGGCTGTCACGGAGGAGCACGGATACTCAAGAAATCTATAAATTTTATTATCATTCGAAAACTCATTTAATGTAATTTGTAAACCATGAAACTAATGGGACGTCATTTTTGTAAACTCTGTTATTTATATAATTCGAATGATAAATGTTTTCAAACGACTCCATTAGAGTTCGTTTTCTGTTATTATAACTGTTGTGCCATGAAGTAACACCCAGTTTGAATTCCGTTTCGTATCACGAAATTGGGGGTGTTACACTTTCGGGAAAAAAATCGTGTTTTTCATGTTTTTTTACATTTTTTTCGTTACTGAAATCTGCATGAAAAAATCACATGTGATTAAACACTAATTTGAATATCACATGTGATACTAGTGTTAAATCAAATACGATATGCATATCATATGTGATATTACATATCATATGTGATTTAGCACTATCACATGTGATATTACATATCATATGTGATTTAATACTAATATCACATGTGATATTTAAATTAGTATTTAATCACATGTGATTTTTTCATGCAAATCTCATATTCGATAAAAAAACGGAAAAAAAAGTCGAAAAAACGTGAAAAAACGACATTTTTTCCCCTTTTTTCGAAAGTATATCAAAGTGCCGGTATATGGAAAGATAATTAAATGTTCGTCGCGATGGTGTAATTATGTTCGCTTAACGATTATCGGTTTAAAAGATATTTAAATTATAAAAAATAGGTGAAATAATAAAATACTTTTAATCTCAACAACTGATTTCTTTTTAGATGGAGGGTGGGGATGAGTCCCTTGGTATGTGAGAAAAGTTTGGTATGTAAAATAACTATCCTCGTAAACAATAGGTTTGAATTAAAGTGAGTAACACATATAGCATCTTTATAACATAAAAAGAGAGACGTCACTAAAAAACTCTGTTGTAAAAATCGACTCAGGCGGTCGATTAATCCCCGCATAATCACTGATCGATCACTAAGCGCCTTGATTTATCAGAATCGGCCTATTTAATCGGTTTGGTCAAAGATCGCTTAAAAATCGGTCAACAAACCGATTAATCAGGCAAAATCGGTCTAATCGGATTAATAGGAAAAAATGCCTTAAAATCGGTCAATAAAATAGGACAATATCGCTTAAAAATCGGTCAACAAATCGATTAATCGGACAAAATTGGTCAAAGATCGCTTAAAAATAGTCAACAAATCGAGTAATATCTATGTTTGAATATGAACTTTGTAGAATTATGTATTATGTTTATATTTAAACACTTGAAATATTGAACTTTGATGCAATATGCTTATCTCACACATATAATATAATATAATATCTAAACTTAGAATTTTGTGCATAAAAGTTCCAATCCGATTAATCCCCGCCTAACCGATTAATCACTAAGCCCTACCCGACCACCTCACTAGCGTCTAGCGATTTTTACAATCTTGCTAAAAAATCTGTAATTTTACATGCTAAAAAATAAAATGTAATTTTACATACACACAAATGTGCAACTATTAATATGCATAGTTAGCTCCAACATTTTTATTTGCAAAATCTGTAGACAGTGGATATACGAAAACGATAGTTAATAAGGGCCCTTTTAGTTTGTAGAAGGATTTGGAATCGGATTTGGATTCGGTTTAGAATGAAAGAAAATGAGGTAAGAGAAAAAAATAATATTTTATTAAATGGTTTATTTTAATAAATGATAAATAATTTATTGGTGAGAAAGTGAGATGATTTTATTTTTTAATAATTAACTTATATATAGATTGTGAGAGAGAATATAGTTGTGGGGTACAATTATAGGTTTAGATTTGTAAAAGTCACCTTAGAGCATCAGGTGTCGTAACAAGGGTTAGCTTCGTCGTCGTGTCACCTCAGCGCCACATCAGCATCCCAATTTTCCACAACTAACCACAACAAACACCCTCCTCACTCATAACAAACCTCAACCTCTTCATTTGGGGCCCACCACTACCACTTTATTTTTTTTATTCAATTTCCAAATAAATTAAATTCATTTTATTAAAAATAAAAATACAATTTATACTTAAAAAAAAGTTATAAATTAAAAAAAAACCTACTGTTTTGTTCCCTTCTTCTTCCCAAAATACACACACACAAACACACCTGCTTCTTCTTCCTCATTGATTACACACACTAAAACACACACAACAATACAAACACACACAAAGAAACACACACATTAACACACACACATATTTAACACATACGCATATTAACACATATATTGAAACGGTATAAATCACTTTTGTCAGAATCCAACCTCGTCGTCCCCACGATATTGTCTTCGACGGCGAGCAGCGGCGAGCAGGGGCGGTGTGGCGGCGGCCCACGGCGAGCCTCCAGCTCAGCCACGACGAGGGACAACGATGTCCACACCGGATGCTCTTACATGCCATGAATCAATCTTTGATTCTCGGGCCCACTTCAATTACAAAAAACCTGAACTAAACAATTAATAATATGTTTCAATCCATTCCTTGATTGCCACACCCGTATACCAAACGCACCCTAATATTTTTAATACTATTCTTCAATTGCGCAATTTTCTGGATCATATATTTTGTCATCATACTTACATTGAAACAATTTTAAATTCAAAGCGTACTTATGATTATAACTTTATTAATTGAACTGCTTGAAAATTCAAAATATTTCAAAGTTTTAAGTTTTTTCTGATAAGTTTTTCAGATTTGAAAATTAAAGATTTTTAAACTTTAAAAGTTTAAGAGCCCGTTTGTTTTATAATGAGTTTAGAATATGAGGAGAGTTATTTTACATATCAAACTTTTCTTACATACCAAGGGACTCATCTCCACCATCCATCTAAAAAGAAATCAATTGCTGAGATTAAAAGCATTTTGTTATTTCACCTATTTTTTATTATTTAAATATCTCTTAAACCGTTAATCGTTAAGTGAAAATATTTACACTGTCGCGAAGAACATTTAATTATCTTCCCTATATCGCACTTTGATATACTTTCGAAAAAAGAAAAAAAAATCGTTTTTTCACGTTTTTTCGTCTTTTTTTACGTTACTTGAAAATTGCATTAAAAAATCATATATGATTAAACGCTAATTTTAATATTACATGTGATATTAGTGTTAAATCATATATGATATGTGATATCACATGTGATATGATATGTATATTGTTGGGAACTATATTTAAAGTTGATAAGACAAAGTAAATGAAAGATGAAGGACTATTGAAGACAAAGAAAGACAAGGGACCTACTTGGCAAAGAAGTATTTATTATTTAGTCCCTTGTAGTCATTTGTAACCCTAGTATCTTTATTATATAAAGAGATACAGGGAATTAGGTTTATAAGTGTCAAGATGTAAAACACCAAAGTGTGTGTGTGTGGGAAAACCTAGGCGTGGGATGCCTAAGGTTTTGATGAAGTCGACTTATATTGTTTAGCCTCAAGGATCATTGATCCCTGTTAGATTGTAACCGTCTTAGAGTTGATCGTCTAGGATTGGGGCTGTAGATGTGTTTTGTAGAACACATGATGATGACGAAGAAACCTTAGTAATAACAATGATAGTTTATTTATTCCGCTGTGCATCTTATTATTGTTCATTGTTATTTGCACTTCATTGATTATCCTAGATAAGGTCTAATAAACCTAGAGCAACGATTCTTAACATGTGGTATCAGAGCGGGTGGCTCTCGATATCTAGGATCTACAAGGTTTCTCGAAGAAAATGGCGAAAAGAAGAAAAATTCGAATCTGAAAAAATTCCCGTAATGCTTCTGCAGGTCAGATTTCAAACAGGTATAACTTTTTCGTTAACCGTTGAATCGGGCTGAAATTTTAGGTGGATGTTCTTCATATACCAATCTAACTTTCCACCGAAGGGATCGTCGATCTGAGCTCTTATGCAAAAGTTATTTACTGTCGAAGTTGGCTGCTGATGAGTTTTTCAAGGTCGAATTTTTAGGGTTCTTTGTGCATTAAAATTCTTATTCATGGTTAAAAGAGCTATATTAGTCATGGTGAATCAGTTTTTTAACAGATAATGAACCCTAATATATCTCTAAATTCTTTTGATGCTTGGATGGAAGCTGCTTTGAATGTGTATGATGTATTTTTAAAGCTTTTCATGAAACCCTAGTTTCGCATATTTATATTGAGATGATTGGGCTTTGAAGAAGTTCATTGGTTACTGATGATACGAGTGACAACGAAGGAGCAATGAAACACACGAGCTCATTTCCACTGCTCGTATGTATCGTTTCCACTACTGAGCTTGGTCGTTTCCACTGCTTCATGCTCGTTACCACTGCTTTGATATGATTTCCACTGATGCACGTTGGTAACCACGGATAGTTTTCTCGTTTCCACTGAAAGGTTACTCGTGTCCACTACTATATGCTACTGAGGTAACCTACTACGTTTAAATGATGTCTTTGCATTGTGAAGTATACATGGTTTATTATGAAGCTGCTCACGTGATACACTAGGAAGACAAATTACAAATCTTTTGAAGGTTAGTGATATCTATGTGGGTGATTCTAAATGGTTGTGTATTCTCATGGGATGCGTATGATTGGTTCTTCAATCTGATTGGTTCTCCATTAAGTACCAGTAGTGTCTCGTACTATGGTCGGTGGTACATGCATTTATTCAAGCTACTCCTGTAATATACATGGGATGTGTGGTATGGAAGTAAGTATGATTTTATTGACCTATGTTTATTGGTTGCACATGGGACGGTTAGAATTTTGATGCGTGTGATACTAACTCGTTGAGCACAAATGGTAACATGGATGTTTGCATATAAGTGGTATTATAAACATAAAGATTGAAGGCTGCATGATGTTATACGACCTACTGTTGAGTGATATTTATTCTTTTTAGGTCGTGTATTATCATAATGTTTGATTTGGTTTTGGACTTGAGGGGAAGCGAGAATGATACACACACATGAGATTTGGTTCACACACACAAGGGGATTTTGGTTATTTGTTCTTAAGCGTCAAAAGCTCATTTTTTTGGACTTATTGAAGAATTGATTACGAAGAAAGTTGATTATCACTAATTTGATGTTTTAGTTGAGTTTCACAGATTTGTGTCCTTATCATATCTCAAAGTGAGTGATAACTTGTTCGTGCTTAAAGGATGTTGACTACGACTTGCAAAATCTAGTTTTCATAGGTCAAGGGGTGGATGGATGAAGACCTAGTTAACTATCACTTAAAGGAGTTACATTGTAGTGCTCAGTGTCTCATTGAAGATGAGGATTTTGTCAAGAGGTTGCGATCTACTTATATTTCTGTTGTGGTATAAGTTCGACGTCACGTGGATAGTACAAGACATAAGACACAAGTTTGGGATATTTTACTTCTTCATCAAATTCGTTATATTTGATTTTCTTCACAAGTGATCATTACAAGGAGCTTACAGAATTGAAGATTCAAGAGATGGTAAACATATTTTTTAGAGGAAGCTTATTGTTCAATGTTTAACCATCTACATGCATCACTCAAGGGGAAGTTTCTACTGCTTACATTTCCTATTTGGATTATGACAAAAAGGGGAAGAAGTACTTGGAAGCTGCAACTTGAAGATTCTTGGTGATTGCATGTTTAAGGGGAAGTTTGTTTATCTTTCATGACATATTTGTTCGTGCTTATTTGGTTTTGTCATTATCAACTAGGGGAAGATTGTTGGGAACTATATTTAAAGTTGATAAGACAAAGTACATGAAAGATGAAGGACTATTGAAGACAAAGAAAGACAAAGGA
Organism: Chrysanthemum makinoi; assembly: GCA_910596185.1. Lineage (NCBI taxonomy): Eukaryota > Viridiplantae > Streptophyta > Magnoliopsida > Asterales > Asteraceae > Chrysanthemum > Chrysanthemum makinoi. The sequence goes on along the minus strand of OU343224.1, from coordinate 124,053,707 downwards.
CCTACTTGGCAAAGAAGTATTTATTATTTAGTCCCTTGTAGTCATTTGTAACCCTAGTATCTTTATTATATAAAGAGATACAGGGAATTAGGTTTATAAGTGTCAAGATGTAAAACACCAAAGTGTGTGTGTGTGGGAAAACCTAGGCGTGGGATGCCTAAGGTTTTGATGAAGTCGACTTATATTGTTTAGCCTCAAGGATCATTGATCCCTGTTAGATTGTAACCGTCTTAGAGTTGATCGTCTAGGATTGGGGCTGTAGATGTGTTTTGTAGAACACATGATGATGACGAAGAAACTTTAGTAATAACAATGATAATTTATTTATTCCGCTGTGCATCTTATTATTGTTCATTGTTATTTGTACTTCATTGATTATCCTAGATAAGGTCTAATAAACCTAGAGCAACGATTCTTAACATATATCATATGTGATTTCACACTAATATCATATATGATATAACACGAATATCACATGTGATATTCAAATTAGTGTTTAATCATATATGATTTTTTAATGCAAATTTCAGTAACGTAAAAAAAGAAAAAACTTAAAAAAACGTGAAAAATACGAAGAAAATTTTTTTTGTCAAAAGTATATCAAAGTGCCTATCTATAGAAAGATAACTAAATGCTCGTCTCAATGATATTTTTTTTCCGCTTAACGATTAACAGTTTGAAAGTTATTAATATTTGAAAAAAGATGATGAAAGTGAGTTTTTTTAATTGTTGAGATTAATCTCATCCATTAGATCAAATAAAAATGGATGATGGAGATTGATCCCTTGGTATGTAAATAATTTTTTGTCCTCAAATGATCTTAAATCTTTAGAATATTCCACAAAAGTGTAGATTGGCGGGAACACCCTGATCTCGGGTGTTTATTGGCACCAGTCATTGTCCACCCTACAAGGAATAGCTCCGACAACTCTCCTGGCCTAGTGGGGCACAAACTGGAGTGAGCACGAGCCAAGACTCGGACCCCTGAGCTCTTATTTCACAAAGTTTCTCTAGCGTGCCGATAGGTTTTGCGGAGGTGGTTACCTATATGAAGCAAATGCCAAGGATGAGACTTGAACTTGGGTCTATTGACTCAAGCACATGTACTTCAACCATTGGGCTAATGCTCCGTTGGTTAATGGGTTTAGAATATGATTTAGATTTGGTGTAGGTTTATGAGAGAAATTATATCTTTTTTTATCAAGTTAATAATAAAATTTGATTTAATAAATATATTTTAAAAATAAATAAGGTATATATGTGTGAGAGAGAAAGAGTGACATATTGTAATACAAGTGTATGAGAGAAAAATCTATCATACTTCTCTACTTTTATTTTGGGAATTGATCTGCATATTATGTTTATTGATCCGTACACTCCACAGTATAAGTAGATAATGCACAGTATGAGTTTTGTACAATTTATTGATGCATGAAAAAAATATCTCAATAAATTTAATGAGGGTGCAAATCACCGGCCTTTTACTTTTGATGGGCCCTATTCAGTATTTAAGTTCCAACCACACATACCAAACAATAACTTTCACCATCAATCTCAAATGCAAATGAAAAACTCACCAACCAAACAGGCCTTAAAATATTTCAAATTTTAGCAACTTTCATAATTAATATTTTAAATTCAAAAGCTTTACAGTTCTAAACTTTCAAAATAGTAGTATATTAAATTTGAAATGCTTAAGAACTTAATAAGGAATACGTTCATGCATGATTTTTTAGTAAAGGTTTATCTATATACTACTTATAATGGAGAGATGACCATCTCTCTTATTTATAAGTTTAAGATTTTCTAAATTAAAATTTAAGTGAATACTAATTATAAAACATAATGTACAACTATGTAAAGCATAATTGATTTTAAGCAAATATTATTTATTACATACATATAATTAATACACCACATCACCAATATATACAACTACCTAAGCACAATGTACAAATACAAATAAAACTAAAAACACATTATTCAATACATACAATTAATACACAATTTAATTCACCCATTCACCAAAATATACAACTCTTTAACAAGAATGTACAATCTAATTAAGATTCCAAAACATAAATATGAAATCCAACAGCTCAAAACAAAGTAACATTTGTTCACCGAAAAATTTAGTGACAGGATATCCGCCGCCGCATCGCTCGGGTACCCTGGTAGTACTATTTAAATCTCCGGGAAAGCAAAATATACCACATGATCTATGCCTCAATTATAATTGGGATTATGTGTTTGGAGGCTACCCAATTTTTAACCTTTTTTAGGGTCATCAATTTATTAAAACTAATTTATACGCCACCTATTTATGTGTTTGCTTTTGTTTATACCAATTTCGAATAATCTTTTCACGAAAATCTCTGAAACAATGAGAATAAAGCTAAATGTAACATATTAAAACAATACAAATAACTGTTGAATGTAAAATATCAGTTTTGACCATTATTTATGTGCAACCTTATTTAGTCGAAAGTGATTTATGATAATTTAACTAAGTTTACGTTTCAGATTTCAATTTTATTATTTTGATATGTTAAAGTTAGCTTTATTCTTGAAATTGTACAAAATTTTTGGCTAAACTTTGAACAAGATTGGCAAAAACGAAAACAAACACATATTTAGATGACTAATAAATTAGTTTAAACAAATGAGTGGCCTAAAAATAAAAAATTTAATACTTGAACAACCTCCGAATACATAATCCATTATAATTTATTAGTTGGTGAATTAAATTTTGGCGTCATAAAAGTAGTCCCTATGCAACTAAGAGCATGGGGTATGGAAGGTTTCACAACTCGCCGTTTCCTACGTGGAGCCCCGCCGTTGGCCGCCGCCCACCGCCATGACACCATCACCCTTCGCCGGTTGGTTGTTCGCCGGTTCAACGACATGGAAGACGACAAGGTAGATGGCAGAGAAATATATTATTGTATTTAGTATGTTTAAATGAAAAGAGGGTGGGTGGGGCCCAAATGAAGAGAAGTGAGTAAGTTGTGATTGAGGGGTATTTTTTAGTTAGTGTTATGGAGTGATGTGGAGGTGATGTGGTACACGTGGGGCCCAAATGAAGAGAAGTGGGCAACCCACGACACCCCTTGCTCTAATGGTCATATAGTTGCTAGTTGCTACACGCTACACGCTACACGTAGATTAAAAATAGCTTTTGGCAAAAGGAGATTTGATGATAATAGATGTGTAGCTTGTAGACTATGGAATTTCAAGATTGCGTACATTTTTTAACTCTTCTCTAGGTCAGGGTTTAACCTATTTAGTGACAATTTCGACCCATAAATTTATAAGAGCTAATTCCCTATTTGACCCGAAAGTACAATTGTTTTACAACGAGCATGAAGAGAACAAGTCTTTGAAAACTGCAGAAAGAAGTGTGAGCGATGCCGAAGATTCACTCAAACTTATTAGAGTGTTAGAACAAGAGTTGATGGAGTTAAAATCTAAATCAAAAGTTCATGATAGAGTTATGATAATTTTAGCTGTGTTATTTGTCATACTTTTCATTTTCTTTGCAAAATTGATCGTAGCTTTGGTGGAATGAATATCATGTATTTATTGTTAAGATTTGATGGTTTATGTTATAATGTTATCAGATAATGTACACATTCTTCCATACCTAACTCCTTTCAAATTGAACACTAAAAAAATATGTTGCTTACCACAACGACACAGGAAATAATGTCCTTGATGCGTGATTCGGCGTCGAAAGACTTCTTTTCTTCGAGCAAGCTTTACAATCCATTAGGAAGTGTACCTAATCGTTGCGCTGTAGTATGGGCAAGCCCAGGGGTTTAATCGTTCTCTAGAGAAATAAAGATGCTAGTAGAGATGAATGACGAAAATGTGAGGTTGAGGGAGATTCTTTTTTATCTTTTTGTATTTTTTTAAGAAAGCAAGTAAAATCCAGGGGTTGGTAATTCTACCAATTAAACTACTTAACAATTTAAATGAAAAACTAATTAAACTAATGAAAGGTAAAATCTATGGATCGATTGAATGTGTTTCTTATGATAATTAAAAACGTGTTCACTTAGATTTTCTTACTCCCTAGTTATCTTTTATTGGTCGGTTAAATTGTCACATCTATATTCTAATTGGTGCGTTGCATTCCGTGTTAGTCATAGGGTGGGGCCTATTTCCCTAATTCTATGAATCGTAACTCTCCTCTAGAACATCCGGGATCGCCAAGTACCGAAGTCTCTCCCCCAAATACCCTATTATCCTTAAGCTACAACTCACGCAATAAACACAACGATGCCCTAAGTGCACTCTTAAGATTTTTGCTATTTAGGACGTTTAAGCTCGCAACAATTAAAGAAGAAGCCAGTTTTCCTTATTCTAACGTCTACCAATTAGAACAAGTGACAACCTAATAATAATTAACAACTAGGTTTCATTGGATCTAAGTAAACACTAATTAATTTAGTTATGTATGATAGATAAGCAAGAACACAAACAAACAATTGAACATAGATGAAACATGGTGATAGATTGGATAAACAAACTTATCTTTAAGTGTAAAAGAGAGTTTGGAACCCTAAAATACTGCCCAAATCGGACCTCAAATGAACTAGGATTTGCTCTCCAAAATAATGCACATAAAATACATAAAATTCGAAGTTTATATATAGATTTTACACTCGCAACGGCGTCTCCTTTTGATGGTGACGCCGTCTGATCGCCTTCACTAGGGTTTATTTTTGACCAAGTCATCATTCGGACGACGTCAGGTGGGAAATAGTGACGCCGTCTGGCTTGCTTATGGACGTCGTCTCGGAAGGATCTTGGTAGTCTGGTGATAAAGGTAAGGGTGACACCCTTCTGAGTTTAGGCGTGACGCCGTTAGGTGTTAAGAGCAAAATAAGTTCTGAGCCGTCACTTGAGACTTTTTAGAAGATCATGTGAGCGACGGCGTCGCCCTTGGAGTTGGGATGCCGTCAGGCTTGTGAAACAACCTTGTATTCTTGACTTTGTCGTTTTCTTCATGTTTTCGCTCATTTTCATCCAATATGGTTGATTCCAGCATTTTGCTTCCAAAAGACCTAAAATGTGAAAAGGAACGATTTTAAGCAGTAACAAATATAAAATGTAACGATTTTGGGCTTAAATGACCACCTAAAAACGTATGTTTTAAATCCTTATCAAATATCCCTACATTTGGAATTTTCTTGTCCTCAAGCAAATGTTCTTTTGGCTAATCAATTTATGAGTTAGAGGTCATTTAGCATTTGTTTAAGACAATCTACCATAAGTACAAGCACCACAATAGTCAAAACAAGCACAAAAATTATATACTAGCACCTCACAATTGGTGTTTGGATTCTCTCATCTCTCGGGTTTATATGAAATATAACATGTAAGGAAATAGAAGATAAACACTCACTACCTGTCATAGCAAATAGATTACCATAGGCTTGAGAATAGATCAAACCTCCACCGCTTTGGCGTAAGCACCAAGGAATAACTATCTAAGAGGTCTTTACAAAGGGTTATAATGTTAGGTTTCGGGTAGGGAATAAAAGGGTTTTGTTGGATATGGGGAATTTTTATTGGTGGCAAGTCAAAAATCTAAGTTACATGCATGTAAAGCGCGGCGTTGCTAAGCCAAGATTCGACTTACTAACACTAAATAACAACTTTGAAATAAACATAAGACATAGAACATAAAACATAAAGATAGATGTAGGATGGTAGCCCACAAGTTTTTTTTTTTTTTTTTTTCACTTCTCTTTTTTTTTGATTTTTTTTTCATCCATTTTTACTCTACCATCCTCTAAGATAACATCAAAATAAAGGGATATATGTCACACCCCCAAATTACCTGTTTTGCAGCGGAATGGAATTCCTGGAGGTTGACTGTCATAGCATCACAATCACAGTTATATTGAACGACCTAAAGTGTCATTTGGAAAATACATCGTTTGATTTAATAAAATAATCAGAGTTTACAAAGTATAGGTCCCAAATGAAAATCAACTTGTGCGGAAATAAGTTTGTTACAAGCCAAACGATGTTTTTAAAGTGCATAAATCCCATGAGAGACGCGTCGTCACCACGACTCTATGATAATTCCACATGCATGCCATGAAGTATATGCCTTAGATACCTGAGATAAGACATGCTTAAAACAGTCAACACAAAGGTTGAGTGAAATTCATAGGTTTTATTTAATTTGTTTGAACACAATATTCGTAGTGTGAGTTACATTAATTCACACTCATCGTTGAAAACAAAATAGCATTTATTTCACTAAGTTCATGACAACCAAAGCGTAAACCTCGTACCAATAGAAATTGGTAAAAATCGTTTCATCGCATCCCTAATATGCTAAACTTGCCAATTTACCTTAATGATTCAAATATAGTGCGTTCGATTTCCCCTAACTGGGTCAATAAGAACGGGAGTGTTAATTTCAATAGGCCTATTCACAATATTCGCTCACTCAAAGTGACTAATGGTGCCTGATGTAGGGACTTCAAACATGGCAATTGATTACTTAGTGACAATAAAACATTTGAATATAGCATACAGTTCAAAGCATTTGTGTTCGATTAAAAATAGTTGAGCATGTATCTCCCCCAAGAGTTTGTAAAACAATTAAGTAATAGAAAGTGGGGCTATGAACTCACTTGGTACAATGATGCGATGATAAAAGTGAGTACACCGAAATGTAGCGTGAATCTCAATCCTTGACCTATTATGAATGATATAATATGTAATAAATTATGATGTAATGTTATGCATGCAATTCGTATGATATCTATACCACTTGTGAATTTTTGAAAATAATACTTTTAATTCGAAAAAAATAATCTTATAACGTCTTGGCCATTTTTAAATTATTTATATTGAAATGATATCCTACGATAGTCATTTAATGATTTATTATGAAATTATAACTTTTCGTCGTAAAATAATGTCGTTGAAAATTTCATGAAAGTGACTAAACGGCCTTGAAAAGCTAGTCGTAAAATGGTGCACGTCGAGCGTTAGGAAACGAACTCAACGGTTTTGGGAAGCTTGTATCATTATCTCAAAGTTTTAGCATTTAAGTTTTCATCCTAGAGGTCTCGATCATGGAGATAAATATAGGTTAAGTATGGTACTTGTGTCCAAAATATCGTTTAAGGGTGGTTTTCGGCAAAGTTTAAGTGACCGTATTTTATTCATTACAACTCCGCTTGACGAATGGTTGGACATTTTGGAAAATATGCTAGGCGAACTTACTTCTACTAGAAGACATCATTTTATAAGAAAAAGTACTCCAATTTAGTTCTCCAAATTTTGTTCTCCGAAACTTGTTCTCCAAAAATTTGTTCTCCAAAACTTGTTCTCCAAATGTTTGTTCTCCAAATTTTGTATCAAAGTAACTTATATATTTTTGATAAATCGACACATTTCATAACGCCTAAGCCTCAGTTTTTGACTCGTACAAAGTGGACGTAACATGCTGAATTTTCAGAATTTTATAGTTTTCGTCGTCTAACTTGTAAATAGCATAACTTTTTCGTTATAGCTCCGTTTTAACCCGTTCAAGCGGCCACGTTTTCGTTTTAAAGTGTATTTTCTAAATATATGGGCCAAAGTTTTTTTACCTACTGTCGAAAATTCCAGATTTCAAAAATATGGACAGACCCTTAAGTAAACTTGTCGAAATGAGTTTTTCTCGCGCCAAACCTATTCTAACCAATTCAAAACAACTCCGAAGCTATTCTAATCCTACCATACACCTTCTTAGGGTGTCATGGGTTCCTAGACATCACCAAAAGTGATATATTTCTAGGAGTAATTATAAGATGATAAATATATATATAACTCTTAAAAACAATAAAAAGTGGTATAAACATCAATATGACTTGCATGTTTTTCTTAATTATGATGAAATGAACATAAAATAAATATGAAAGATGAAAATGAATATGAGATGCTTACTAGTAATTTGATGAGGTGAAGTGAACAAAGGTTTAATCCTAACACCCTAGGTTTTTATTTCAAAACCTAAACTAAAAGTGTAACTAGAGTGTAATAAACTTGTCTTGATAATTTTTGGTGATCTCCTCTTGATCCTTATGGTTGGCCGGTTCAATGGTGAAGAAGAGAGAAAGGATACTTTGATCTTACACTTTGCAAATATTGAGTTGTATGTGTTTAATAAAAGAGTATAATACAATATGTGTATATCTTAGGTAGATATTTTGCAAATTTTGAAATGACTCACCCTTGTTGTCGACAAGGGTGTGATTGTAGTTAGTTAACACATTTTTTTTTAAATGTGTAAGTATAAGTAGATGTAAGGTTAAGTAAAAATAGTTAGTAACTTGTATACACATATGAGTATTTAGGGTAGCGTTAGCTAAAAATAAATTTTAACGGGTCAAAATAAAATATATTGAAGTCATAAAAATTATAAAAATACATTTCTTGGAAAATTTGAGTGAAATAATAATTATCGTGTAGTTTTTAAGAAAACCGTCGTAATTATATAAATATAACAATTTATATACAAAATAAATTTAAAACACTGGGTAAACTAATAATATTATTTTTATAATCTTAATATGAGTATAAAAATATATCGGGATCATTTTTGGAAGTATCGGGTCAATTGTTCAAAATAATTAATTACACGATAACGTTTATTTAATATGAAATTACACGTTTAATGTAATATGCAAAACCATGCATGAACTAATATGATGATAATGATGCTAATGATATGTAGACTAAACCTAGTCTATATGGAATGTCCTTGATGATTGTTCATGAATTCGCAGCTAAACCATTAAGGTTACGCGAATTTGATACTCGTAAACCTAGTTTACGATAAACGATGAAATAGTGAAACTTGAATAGTGATTTGAGAAATGACCTGAAAGTACGAGTTGTCACATTCGCCCATCCAAAAAGGAATTCAGTCCCTGAATCCAGTTCGTGTTAGTCTATCGAATTTTTGAGTTTATGATGAATAACGAGGAGAGAAGACATGAAGATGTGTCGTTACGGTTATTTATGATTGAGGGTGTATAAAACATCATAGTAAAGAAAATATTGGATGAATCTCCCATGAGTAACACTTTGACTTGGAATATGTGAAAATTTTTGCTTGCACTAAGATTTATAAATAACTGCTCCCAACATAACATGATCCCTCCAGAATTAGACATAGTTAGCTAGGCTATGTATAATTAAGGAACGATAATGTGACGTTCGGTTTAGTTGTTATAACTCTCAATGTTTACAAAGATTTAAACCATGTCGTTAAAATGGTAGTTAAAGTAAAAAGGGAGTAAAATTCTCGTAAGTGATAACAAATCAAAAAGAAAATAAAGTACGATAGATGAGAATATTTTACAACGAGTGGTTTATCAAACAGTAATACATCTTAAGTTATAAAGATCCGGATACGATTGAAAAACATAAACTTAGCGCGACATAGTACATAAGGAGAAATAAGACTGTTAGTTTTCGAACTTCTTCAGTCGTCCGCATTGTTGAAATCCTGTTGAGCTTCTCCTCCTTCTAACATGTATGCTTTCCTAAGAGCACCTTCAACTTGTTGACCTTGGTTTTGGGGACATTGGTTTCGATAGTGTCCTTGCTCCCCACATCCGAAGCATGTGACTATGGCTTTACCTCTACAATCCCTGGCTAGGTGTCCTGATTTTTGGCATTTGTGGCACTTGGCAGGGCAAGGACCCGAGTGATGAAAATTACATCGATTACATAGTGGGTGTGTTCCAGCATAACCTCTGCCTTCTATTGGTGCAGCAACATAAACCATTGCAGCTTCTTGCCTTCTATTCTGTTGTTGATGATGGTTAGTGTTACGGTTTTGGTTATTGTTATTATAACCTCTTGGGTCATTTTCCCATTTCCTTTTGTTGTTGTTGATTTGGTTATCGTCGTTGTTGTTGTTGTTTTGGTTATTGTTGTAGTTGGTGCGGTTGTTGGTATTATTGTTGTTTCGGTTGGTGTTGGTAATGTTTCCCTTTTTCAAAACTTGTTCCATGAGCTTTTGAGATATTCGGATAGATTCTTCAATCGTTTGCGGATCAAAGGAAATCACGTCTCCTTGAATAATCTGGGGAAGTCCCCCAATGAAAGCCTCCAGTAGCTTCTCGTTATCCAAAACCATAGATGGGCATAACGCGGCCAATTCTTGAAACCTTCGAATGTAAGTATCAATGTCATACCCAACAGTTACTAGTTCAAGTAAATTCGGTCTCCAAATTTTTCACTTCGATGCGGACAATACTTCTTCGTTAACAACCCTTTGAATTGCTCCCAAGTGAGCTTGAAATCATTTTCCATTCCCATTGGCTGAGCATACGAGTTCCACCACGACATTGCCCCATCTAGTAGTGTACTCGTAGCAAACTTAACCTTGCTATCCTCCGGGCAATTACATAACGAAACACGGACTCCATTTTCTCGAACCATCTAACCATGGCGTTGCCCCTTCAAGTACCCTTGAACTTAGTGGGATCTCCACTTTTAAAATCCTTATACGAACAACTTCTAACCCCGGACCCTCCTGCAATACCTGCAGCAGAAGCAAGTCTAGCGGCTTCAGCAGCTGACCGCAATTCTATTAGCTTCGAAGCGATTCGCGCAGCGGCGGCATTCGCAAGAAGCTCTTCCCGGCAGCATTAGCTAGCGGCCTCACCGCAGATGGCGAGTCTAGCGGCCGGAATGGCGGCCTCGCCACAGCCCACTTGCTCTTTCAGTCCTTAATGCATTGGCTATGCTATCGTTCACATACTTCTGCATAGTAGCTTGTGTCAATTCAGGTGTGGCTTTCTTCGGCGCCATTACTCTTCAAAACCATAAGATGAAAGGTGAGATGTCGCAAAGTCCTATGTTAAAAATAAGCGCTCTAAAGAGATGTGATATGAGACAATAAATTTGAGGTTATCTTTCAAAAATGAATAATGGATTCCAAGAAGATGGGTTATGAGATGTCGTAAGTGCTTCAAATGTATGATGGTTTAGTGACTTAATGTGTGAATAACGTGTAAATCGGCATGTTAGTGGTGAAACAAAGGAATGAGAGTGATTTTGCCCTACTTAAAGGTTTATCTCGGCATTCGACGTTATCGGTGATGAATCAGCTGATATTAAAATTACGATAGGGAATGACAAAGCATTCTCCACATTAGAGTATGAGGAAATGATAATGGGATGGGTATTTGAATGCATCCATGTGACAATCGATTTGAAATGAAAGTAAATAACTCGAAAAATGTACGTATAAACCGCATGCAAAGTGAATATGCACTTATGATGAAATGATGAGATGCTATGATGATGTAGTTATAGTCTAGGGTCAATGATGCAACCTAGTTCTCTATAATCGAAGCTCACGATGCCAATCACACCCCAAATTACCTATTTTGCACGTGAATGGAATTCACGGGGTTTGACTGTCATAACACCACAATCACAGTTATATTGAACGACCTAAAGTGTCGTTTGGAAAATACATCGTTTGATTTAATAAAATAATCAAATTCTACAAAGTATAGGTCCCAAATGAAAATCAACTTGTGCGGAAATAAGTTTGTTACAAGCCAAACGATGTTTTTAAAGTGCATAAATCCCATGAGAGACGCGTCGTCACCACGACTCTATGATAATTCCACATGCATGCCATGAAGTATATGCCTTAGATACCTGAGATAAGACATGCTTAAAACAGTCAACACAAAGGTTGAGTGAAATTCATAGGTTTTATTTAATTTGTTTGAACACAATATTCGTAGTGTGAGTTACATTAATTCACACTCATCGTTGAAAACAAAATAGCATTTATTTCACTAAGTTCATGACAACCTCAGCGTAAACCTCGTACCAATAGAAATTGGTAAAAATCGTTTCATCGCAGCCCTAATATGGTAAACTTGCCAATTTACCTTAATGATTCAAATATAGTGCGTTCGATTTCCCTAGCTGGGTCAATAAGAACGGGAGTGTTAATTCCAATAGGCCTATTCACAATATTCGCTCACTCACTGCAAGTGACTAATGGTACATGATGTAGGGACTTCAAACATGGCAATTGATTACTTAGTGACAATAAAACATTTGGATATAGCATACAGTTCAAAGCATTTGTGTTCGATTAAAAATAGTTGAGCATGTATCTCCCCCAAGAGTTTGTAAAACAATTAAGTAATAGAAAGTGGGGCTATGAACTCACTTGGTACAATGATGCGATGATAAAAGTGAGTACACCGAAATGTAGCGTGAATCTCAATCCTTGACCTATTATGAATGATATAATATGTAATAAATTATGATGTAATGTTATGCATGCAATTCGTATGATATCTATACCACTTGTGAATTTTTGAAAATAATACTTTTCGTCGAAAAAAAATAATCTTATAACGTCTTGGCCATTTTTAAATTATTTATATTGAAATGATATCCTACGATAGTCATTTAGTGATTTATTATGAAATTATAACTTTTCGTCGTAAAATAATGTCGTTGAAAATTTCATGAAAGTGACTAAACGGCCTTGAAAAGCTAGTCGTAAAATGGTGCACGTCGAGCGTTAGGAAACGAACTCAACGGTTTTGGGAAGCTTGTATCATTATCTCAAAGTTTTAGCATTTAAGTTTTCATCCTAGAGGTCTCGATCATGGAGATAAATATAGGTTAAGTATGGTACTTGTGTCCAAAATATCGTTTAAGGGTGGTTTTCGGCAAAGTTTAAGTGACCGTATTTTATTCGTTACAACTCCGCTTGACGAATGGTTGGACATTTTGGAAAATATGCTAGGCTTAACTTACTTCTACTAGAATACATCATTTTATAAGAAAAAGTACTCCAATTTAGTTCTCCAAATTTTGTTCTCCAAAACTTGTTCTCCAAAACTTGTTCTCCAAAACTTGTTCTCCAAATGTTTGTTCTCCAAATTGTGTATCAAAGTAACTTATATATTTTTGATAAATCAACACATTTCATAACGCCTAAGCCTCATTTTTGACTCGTAAAAATTGGACGTAACATGCTGAATTTTCAGAATTTTATAGTTTTCGCTGCCTAACTTGTAAATAGCATAACTTTTCAAGTTATAGCTCCGTTTTAATCCGTTCAAGCGGCCACGTTTTCGTTTTAAAGTGTATTTTCTAAACATCTGGGCCAAAATTTTTTTTACCTACTGTCGAAAATTCCAGATTTCAAAATATGGACGAGACCTTAAGTAAACTTGTCTAAATGAGTTTTTCTCGCGCCAAACCTATTCTAACCAATTCAAAACAACTCCAAAGCTATTCTAATCCTACCATACACCTTCTTAGGGTGTCATGGGTTCCTAGACATCACCAAAAGTGATATATTTCTAGGAGTAATTATAGGATGATAAATATATATATAACTCTTAAAAACAATAAAAAGTGGTATAAACATCAATATGACTTGCATGTTTTTCTTAATTATGATGAAATGAACATAAAATAAATATGAAAGATGAAAATGAATATGAGATGCTTACTAGTAATTTGATGAGGTGAAGTGAACAAAGGTTTAATCCTAACACCCTAGGTTTTTATTTCAAAACCTAAACTAAAAGTGTAACTAGAGTGTAATAAACTTGTCTTGATAATTTTTGGTGATCTCCTCTTGATCCTTATGGTTGGCCGGTTCAATGGTGAAGAAGAGAGAAAGGATACTTTGATCTTACACTTTGCAAATATTGAGTTGTATGTGTTTAATAAAAGAGTATAATACAATATGTGTATATCTTAGGTAGATATTTTGCAAAATTTGAAATGACTCACCCTTGTTGCCGACAAAGTGTGATTATGGATTAGTTAACACATTTTTTAAATGTGTAAGTATAAGTAGATGTAAAGTTAAATAAAGATAGTTAGTAACTTGTATACACATTTGGGTATTTAGGGTAGCGTTAGCTAAAAATAAATTTTAACGGGTCAAGATAAAATATATTGAAGTCATAAAAATTATAAAAATACATTTCTTGGAAAATTTGAGTGAAATAATAATTATCGTGTAGTTTTTAAGAAAACCGCCGTAATTATATAAATATAACAATTTATATACAAAATAAATTTAAAACACTGGGTAAACTAATAATATTATTTTTATAATCTTAATATGAGTATAAAAATATATCGATCATTTTGGAAGTATCGGGTCAATTGTTCAAAATAATTAATTACACGATAACGTTTATTTAATATGAAATTACACGTTTAATGTAATATGCAAAACCATGCATGAACTAATATGATGATAATGATGCTAATGATATGTAGACTAAACCTAGTCTATATGGAATGTCCTTGATGATTGTTCATGAATTCGCAGCTAAACCATTAAGGTTACGCGAATTTGATACTCGTAAACCTAGTTTACGATAAACGATGAAATAGTGAAACTTGAATAGTGATTTGAGAAATGACCTGAAAGTACGAGTTGTCACAATATATAAGAGGATCCCTACACTTGAGTTTTTATTTCACTAACAATAATTGACCCGAATTGAAAAGATCAAAACACTTGGAGTACTTAACTAGACAAAGGGAATTTGAATTTAACGTTCCTTCTAGTTACTCCATAAAATACTACTTTAACCCATGAGTCCCAATTGTCCCAAAACTATGTACAAAAGATATGACTCGACTTAGCAATCATGCAAGTAACTAGATAATTGAACTAATGGTTTAAACAATAGTTATAATAATGCACTAAAGATGAGTGCATACAAGGTGGGCTAAGGCGATTTGGGTGTAACATTTGAGGGTGGATTGTAAACAACGCTCTACATTGATATTCCGGAAACTGGAACATCACGAGAACCGCAAAAGGATAGGCTCTGAGGGGTTAACTAGGGTATCGTGTACTAAAAGATGAGTGCATCGCAAGGGTGTGGGGAAAATTACCCAACCGATGTGGTTGACGTAATTAAATTACAGGTTTAAAACAAGGGTTATCCTAACGCCTCTTTTCATTTAGTTAATCCTAACTACATGAATGTAGTCTCACTAGCGATCTCGGAATGCATCACAAAACAAGTTCTAGAATCTATTATACTACCGGTACACTCACTAAGCATTAAAGATGAATGCTTTTATTCCTAAAGATCTAAGGGAGAGCCTCACATTTTTGGGGTGGAATTTGAGTGGTATACGGTTTTTGTGCTAGTCATATAACTCCTGTCCATGAGACGCTTTATTAAGACTAAATTTTTACTCATAAGTGCCATAAATTTTTTTAAATTTGGTGCTAAAATTATCCTAACAAATATTTCTCATAGTTTATTACACAATTTACCAAGGACAAGGCAAAAATCAAGTGAGTGAATAGTTTCTAAGTTTCCGTTTTATTTTTCCTCCCTAAACTTAAACTGAACATTGTCCCCAATGTTCCCCAAAAGTATCAAAGTTATGATAGAGAAAGGTAAAATAAAAGAGAGAAACTAATACTCCCCTGATTAGCTTGGTAGGATGTCTGTAGAATCGCGGTTAAATACTCCTCCAAGAAGAATGAGCAAGAAATAATGGTTGCTTCCATCATGTACTTTATCTTCTTGTCTAATATAACCAACACGCTTATAAGAAAACAAAAACAAAACCTCGCGTAAAATCTTTGGTAAAAACTATATAAAAACAAAACTACACTGGAAAGCAAGTAAGATATAATTCTTGTGAAATTGATGTTTGAAGATTTATGGAAAAGTAAGAATTGAAAATATCCAAAAATTACAAATTAGACAGAAAACGAAAAATCTGGAATCTGTTTATACATTGCCTGACGCCGTAGGGTGTTAATACCAACGCCACCAGGTTGTCCTGACAGAATGAGTCAGATGCGTTTTCCGAAAAAATTCTAGAAAAATTACCCTGGAAAAATTCCTGCAAAACATCCATTGTGACTCGATACAAGCATTTGACTCTAACAAACACACAAATATATATACAATTTTAATTATTCTCAATCTCATGTTCATATTAGTTCTAAAAACACATGTGATCTTCCCTCCACTTATCTTTTCGTAAAATACGTTTATATGCAATTAAGACGAAGTTAAAAACAAAATAAAGCATTTTCACAAAATAGTATAGACATGAGAATTAAGCAATAATGAAAAAGATATATAAAACACACAAATAAAAATGAAAAACAAGCATTCAAATAAATAAACATAGGTTGCCATCTAAGAAGCGCTTGTTTTTGTTCGAGTCACGAGCTTGACTCTACCCTTATTTAACGGATAAAGAGGAAGTTTTCCCCACACTTAAGTTTAAGTTCGGGTGATAGTAGTGATACACACCCTTAGGGTAGAAATTTGCCACGTGAGGAGAGGGTGATGAGTGATACTTATGCTCAAAGGGGTGTGCTTCTTTCATTCTAACCTTACCTAATTCTATTGGTGTAGCGGGTGAATCAAGTCTTTCTCCTAAAAAGGGATCATCTTTTATCAAATTCAAGAGATTCTTAGTTAAGGATCCATCTTGATCTAATAAACCCGGTTTAAACCCATAATGTTTCTTGTTATCAACCATGAATTGGTGATGTAAGTGTGTAAGGTCATGGGTTACTCCTATATTAGCTTCCACTCTATATGGCTTATAGTCTACTACCTTTATCCTGCAACTACCCAGACTATTTGTTTTGATGGGTGGATTGGGGCCTAATTCAATCCCTAGATACACATCTATGGATGGAAAGTTGGGTAATGGTTTTGGTTGAGGCTCTGGTTCATCAAAACTAGGAACTTTCGTAGAACTAAGAGAAAGGTCATCACTACAAGTATTCAAACCTATTCCCTCTATTTATGTTTGGTTTAAAGGTTCTACCTCCATCGGGATTCCTAAAGTCTCTTCTACTTCTTTCGGGTAAGTCATAGGCGGTGTGTATTCCTCATATGATGGAAGAGCTTGTGGGTTTGGAGTTTTCACCTCATTCTCCATAACATCTAGATTACCTATATGTTCATCATGTGTTTTAGTATGATCTAACCCAAATACACTCCTAAGTATCTCAAATCCTTCTTTAGCCATTTCAAATTCTTGGTCCGATTCATAAGAATCGTTCTAAAAAATTTGATCACTATGTTCTATTTGCCTATAGGATTCCTCATGCATGTCATATGTTTTGGTGAAATCTATCCCACGCATGTAACTCGGTAGTTCAACTCTAATCATCTCACAATCTTGTTCGGAGTTAGGTTCCATGTTCTTAAAAACTAGATCTTTTGTTCATGGTGCCTAAGATTGGCTAAATCCTCCTTATCTGTTTCCTCAAGTTGTGATATAGACAAGCCTATGATTTCATTCAACTTATGGGTTACGCTTAGGAAGCTTTTCTCAATTTTTTTCCAAAGGGTCTCACTAAAAGGAGTTGATCCTAACAATGATTATTGAATAGAAGCCACACATGCACAAAATTCATCAAAGCCATCTAACTTTACACCTATCTCCTCTTGGATATCTCTAAGATTACTCACAAATTCATTAGAACAATAAGAAGCAATTCTATCTGTGAAATATAATTTTTCCTCATTATTAGTGATTCAAATGCAACTTCACTTGCCATATCAGATATTGTACACAGACTTCCTTTTCCTCGAGCAAGCTTTACAACCCACTAGGAAGTATACCTAATCGTTGCAGTGTAGTATGGGCAAGCCCAGGGGGTTGATCGTTCTCTAGGGCAATAGAGATGCTAGTAGAGATGTATGACGAAAAGGTAAGGTTGAGGGAGACTCTTTTTTATCTTTTTGTATTTTTTCAGAAAGCAAGTAAAATCTCGTTGTTGGAAGAGTGGGGGTTGGTAATTCTACCAATTAAACTACTTAACAATTTAAATTAAAAACTAATCAAACTAATGAAAGGTAAAAGCTATGGATCGATTGAATGTGTTTCTTATGATAATTAAAAACGTGTTCACTTAGATTTTCTTAGTCCCTAGTTATCTTTTATTGGTCGGTTGAATTGTCACATTCTCATTCTAATTGGTGCGTTGTATTCCGTGTTAGTCATAGGGTGGTGCCTAATTCCCCAATTCTATGAATCGTAACTCTCCTCTAGAACATCTGGGATCAACAAGTACCAAAGTATCTCCCCCGAGTAGCCTATTATCCTTAAGCTACAACTCATGCAATAAACACAACGATGGCCTAAGTACACTCTCAAGCTTTTTGCTATTTAGGACGTTCAAGCTCGCAACAATTAAAGAAGAAGCCGGTTTTCCTTATTCTAGCATCTACCAATTAGAATAAGAGACAACCTAACAATAATCAACAACTAGGTTTCATTGGATCTAAGCAAACACTAATTAATTTAGTTACGCATGATAGATAAGCAAGAACACAAACAAACAATTGAACATAGATGAAACATGGTGAGAGATTGGATAAACAAAATTATCTTTAAGTGTAAAAGAGGGTTTGGAACCCTAAAATACTGCCCAAGTCAGACCTCAAACGAACTAGGGTTTGATCTCGAAAATAATGCACACAAAATACAGAAAATTTGAAGTCTATTTATAGATTTTACACTCGCGACGACATCGCCTTTTGATGGTGACGCCATCTAATTGCCGTCACTAGGGGTTCGTTTTGACCAAGTCATAGTTGGGACGACGTCAGGTGAGAAATAGTGACGCCGTCTGGCTTTCTTATGGACGTCGTCTGGGAAGGATCTTAGTCGTCTGGTGATAAAGGTAAGGGTGATGCCCTTCTAAGTTTAGGCGTGATGCCGTCAGGTGTTAAGACCAAAATAAGTTCTGAGCCGTCGCTTAAGAGTTTTTAGAAGACCATGTGAGTGACGGCGTCGCCCTTGGAGTTGGGACGCAGTCAGGCTTGTGAAACAACCTTGTATTCTTGACTCTGTCATTTTCTTCATGTTTTCACTCCTTTTTGTCCAAATATGCTTGATTCCAGCATTTTGCTTTCAAAAGACCTAAAATGTGAAAAGAACGATTTTAAGCAGTAACGAATATAAAATGTAACGATTTAGGGCTTAAATGACCTCCTAAAAACGTATGTTTTAAATCCTTATAAGTCCTACACAATCTAATCATACAGGAGATAATGTCCTACAAAACACAAAAACAATTATACGAGCGATAATGTCCTACACAATAATGGCATATACATACAGGTCTTGTTCTACATACACCTACAGTTAGATACTTACACCTACAGGTCATTACTTATACTCCGTATATGGTAAACGACCAACTTCATAAGGCTACAAATTGTTTGTTACATCACATAGTAAAATACATACATTCATAACATCTAGACATCATAGGTGACAATAATAGGTCAGCTTGTAATCATATAAGTAATCAACCATACGTTCACGAAAAGCTATACATGCTTGAGTAGGATATTGTCTACTATTAACGACAGGTTATGACCCAAACGGTAAAGAAAGATGCAAACCCATATCCCACAGTCACCATATGAGCCGCCTTGAATAAGGACATCTTTGTCGTATTTAAAATTGATCTCGTAACCATTAAATGGTATACCTTTCGCCTTCAAAACTCCCTGATCATGCAGATACTTTGGAAGCCTGTATGCAACCATGGTCCTCATATCTTTCCACAGTCTCTTATTTTTTACCATGATACAAGCGAATCATATAATGTGACAACTCTGGTACAAATTTGCAGCTCCCTAAGACACCAGTGCTCCCCGGGTTCATTTATGGGAAAGAATACCTAAATTTTAGTAACTTATCCATTTTACAACAAGATGAATAAAGTAAAAAACAAGTATATACATGAATCAACTATTAGATATACACACCCTCTCAACAGCGGACCAAGGCAATGGATACCTTACTCCACTAGCATAGAAGCTAGACATGTTCCAACCCATGATTCCCACCCATGGACCGACCATAGCCCAATCGGCGTCCGCTGGTCTGAATGTCCACATTAAGTCAACCCATAGATCGAGGTGCTGTTATTTGTATAGAGAAATTAATAAGTTAGGTTGATGTTAAAAAATTAAAAAACTAGAAAAGTATCCACTAATTTATACGTACCTCATCCCTAAGCCATCCGGTTTTATACTCCCCTATGCCCAATAAACAATACCAGAAACGGCGATCCACGATGGTGTCTTGTTTGCCCTAAGGAAAAAAAATACTTAGTATTCTTACCTTTCTTGATAAACATTTCCATTTCTACTGGCATAGTTACCTTGTTTTTCTTGGATTTATGATGTCTTGTAAGATTATGAAATATAAATAAATATAATTAATGCATCAAATTTTGCAAATAACGAAAATATGTATTTAAATAGTGAAATACCTCTACAAATGGTTCCAATTGGATTTCTTGCAGATTAACATCGAAAACAAGCGGGGATATCATTGCGGTATTTATTCTCGATGAACGCTTTTTCTGCACTCTTGGAGTAGTGGGTGGTAGCTTAACATAGAGGGACTTGAGAGATTTCCGTAAGTTCCTCTTCCTTTTCAGATGGTTGAAAATAGCTTTCACATCATTAAGTTTTACAACATTGATGTCAGTCGAAGACATATTTTGATGCTGAAAAAAGGTTACGCTATGATCAACATATGTAAATAACAAAAAAGCATAGTGAATGATAAACCTACTTATAAGAGGGGCATGCCACAATGTATATTGTTGATTTTGATTATGTAAATAAAGGATACAAGACCATAACAGCTTATAACAGAGACATACATGTTGGACGTATTAATGTCTATTATGCCAAAGAAAACAAATGGGTCAAAATAGGCCTGTAGATAGATTTTCTGTTTGGGCCACAGGCCAACAAACCCATTAGGATAGAAACGGTTACTTAGTTATAGATAGGTTACAACGTTTAGGTTTTATAACGTTTCTGTGAATCGTTGTGTCTTTGAGAAGCAACGTTTCGTCTTGTATAAATAGCATAGAATCTGTAAATCAATTCAACCCAATTCGATTTATATATCAGTTATCAAAGGGGTTCGCCCATTCTTTGTTTCTATTATCGGTTCTTGTTTGATGAACACATGATGTTGTTTTGATCATATTCGATCCTGGAGAAAGAGATGCAAGGCCTGTCAACAATACAGATAACAAGACTAGTGAAGACGAAATTGAACAACCTGCTAGTCAGGGACCAAGTGAACAACAAGCAAGAAATAGACCAAATAAACAGCATCAAAATCATTGATCAAGTCATTCTATGTTGAATTTGCTTATATGCCTATAGTCTTATGTGTAATCTGAAAATCTGGTCCAATTTTTTGGAACATGCCTAAAGTCTTATGTGTAATCTGATCAATAATAGATTAAACGTAGAATGATAACATAAACATAAATTGATGACATAAATAAATAGGACAATACAAAGGACATTTTTAAAAGGCTACATTTTTTGGCCTTCAAAGTTGTTTCTTTTTGTGCCTTTACTTTTGTTCGTTTGACTTTTGTCCCAGTTTTTGATACCAGTTGGAAAGCTGAAATCCTAGGTAGCTGTGTCATCAAAGGATTTTTCTTCATCATGTTCTCAGTTACCGGGTTCATGATACTGATAGCATTTGTGTCATTAGTTTGTCATCAAAGGATTGATTTACTGATTTTTGCGTCAACCCAATGGTTTAGTTGTATCAACTTTTCATATGCACTTATCTTGGGCGGGTTTTTTTTGCACACCAACTGCATTAATTTTTACTGACGTATGCTGGTTTATCATGCCTATATAACACTACAAAATTTTTGACATACACTCACTAAAACTTTTCCTCACTAAAATTTTTAAAAGTCATCAAAAATAAAAAATAAACAAAAAAAATATAAAAGTAAAAATTTGACATGTGCTCACTAAAACTTTTCCCCACTAAACAATTGTTAAAAGTCACCAAAAAATAAAAAAGTTAAAAAATATATAAAAGTTACGCAAAAAAGAGTTCAGATAAATGCTCCTTTTATTACTTTTACCAAAACCCAAAAATATAAAAGTTCCCCAAACATGCTCCACCACCGTCATATCCTCCACCACCGAAAAATGCTCCACTGAAAAAATGCTCCACCACCGTCGTTATCCTCCGCCACTGAAAAAATGCTCCACCACCGTCGTTTAACAGAAGACTGCAATTATCTCCACCGTTGTTTAACAGAAGACTGCAATTAATTTCGGCACCGTCGTCATCCTCCACCACTGAAACCCTAACTCCGGCAACGTCATCATCCTCCACCACTGAAACCCTAAATCCGACAACGTCATCATCCTCCACCACTGAAACCCTAATTACGTCGTCACCGCTTCTGTCTCTATCCGGTCGCTTCTGTCTCTATCGCCGATTGAAACCCTAACTCAAGTATAATACAATGTATGTTTTGTATTTAGAAGTGTTTTGATAGCAGAGACTTCGTGTCGATTTGTAGGAATTAGCTGATTGATGTTTAGAAGGTGTGCCTAGTTGATTTGATGTTTTGTAATGGTATTGCGGTATACATGTAGGAATGAATCTCAACTCGTAACTGGTTTGGCGGAGTTTTATTAGTCTGCATTTTGTTTACTGTAAGGATATACTACTTTACTGCATAGGAGCTATTCTGTGTGCAACAAGGACATGGTAGAAGTCGCCTACAGTAATATTAGACAAGTATTTGCCATTTTAGGTAGTTTGTGATAGAGAAGGAAAGTAACAGTTTGGAACTTTGGGTCAACCAACTAAAGGAAGTGGATGTAGCTACATTTCAATGTTGTGTATAGATGCTTGATATAGACTTGAGATAAAGAAACTTAATGGCCAGTCACTGTTTCTATCACTTATCCAAATTGCTAGTGTCAAGCAAGTAACACATGTTTGCCAAAAAAACCCCTTTGATCTATGCTCACCAGATCGTCTTATATTGCTATAATATGTGAAAGCTGCCATCAACTGTCCTAGTCTTTAATTTGTCCAATCAATCAGTAAGCTGCAACACGTGGAACGACGTTGGAAAAATGCATATTCTCCTTTGCAAGTGCAACACTATTAGTGATAGACTAATAGTATGTATTGTCCATAATCTGTTGAACACGTTTCATTTGCAAGGGATTGTTCTGCTTATGTGTTTTCATATGTCTCTCTTTTCTCCCAAAGCAATATCATCAACTCATCAACAACATCAAGCTGGTTATCCCAAATCAGTAGCTAGCTAGGCTATAATGCTAAAAATAAGTTACAAAACTTATCTAATATTGATTAGGTGCGTAATTTTACACTTCTTTGAAATGGTCTAGTTTGGTAATTATGGTATTTCGAAATGGACTTGTTTGGTTATTTAGTGATAAGCTACGACATCAGGAATTACGTATCCATTTAATTTTCTTTTTCTTTTCCCTTTCCTATCCTTTTCTTAGTATGTTATTTTGGAGGATTTAGCTCAAATTTAATGTGTACATTTGTAGGATTTTCTGGTATCGAATTCTAACTATAGGCAGTTAGGACTAAACGAAAGTGATCACCATGTCCAGTTAGACTGGCAGGTGAGACGGTATGATCTTATGGTAATCGTTTTTCTGTTTTGGGTCAATCGATTTCTATGCGTATAAATAAATAATCTATGTGTGTTAATTCGGTTTGAGGGTGTTCTATTTATTTTTTTCTCAACTTTGCAAGGTGTGATTGCGGCTGTGGAGTGCACTGGGAGGTGGTTTTATGCGATGCAATATCATCCAGAGGTATAAGATTTGTGACTTTTGCTTTTTTGTTGCGAAATTGGGCCGTGTACGCGAAAATGTTAGTTTCCATGTTTGATTTATTTTGGAATAATAGCTGAAATCTAGGCCGGTGTTTGTTTAAGCTTATCTTTTGGATTATGAGCTATTTTGATTTCGCCTACAAATAAATAAGCAGCAGCAACATTTGTCACGTCAAGGTATGTTAAACTATAAACTCGCATGTATACAAATACTTGCCTTATGAGTATAGGATTCTCTAAACAATTGATACTTTTAATTATACTAATACTTTACACCAGGCCATGTAAACTCTATGACTCAAGTTAAATTCTTTCTTTAATTGATTTGTTGAATCACAACGTCGGTGTTTGATTAGATTATACTCATCGACAGCGGTTTCATATTGCAGCGCAAGGTACTGAAACCTGGAAGGGGGTTGTTCTATGATAGTCACGAGGTAAGATCAGGTGAAAAATAAGGAACGAAACTGAAACGAATGACTGGTAAACAGGTTCCTGATGAGGGTCATGTTGGAATACTTAGTTTTGAGTACGCTAATAAAGGTAATGAAATTCAAGAAGGTTTATTGAAAACAGTTCAGTTTTTAGACAGTAATTGTGTATAACCAGTTTCCGCGTCAATTATTAGTGGTTGCTTTGTTTCCAGGTCATTTACAAAATAGAAACACACTGCTAATTTTGCTCTTTTATTTAGTTGACGGATGGGGTTGTGACACTCTTTGTGGGGTAGGTTGCAGCGGCTGGAGAGGTGGTTATGCGACAAAAGGAAGCCGGCGGCTGAGATGGCAAAGAAATCGAATGTCGTTTTCAGTAGTGTGCTGATATAGCTATCAATAATCACGAATGTGGTTAGGCTTCTTTCCTCCTAAATTTTTTTATAAATTCTCTTTTCCCTTCTTCTTCGCAAGTTTAAATCTTCAGCTGTCGGTTCAAGCCTTATCAGAAACTAGCACGGTTACGAACCTTAATGATTGTTGCAGCCATGAAATATGTACCGAAGGTGCTTGAATCATTAACAGCAACCTCATGTACAGGTCAGTTATCCCCAACCAGTCGCTCCCTCTTAATTAATCTGGTCCGCATCTTGGATTATGGCACGTCATTTTCTTATGCATTTCATATTTGTTGTGAAGGTCTCCCCGATAGAGTATAAAGCCTTAAGATCCTGTGATCGCATATGCACAAGTTGGTACGCAAAATTTTGGTACGGGGAAAGACTAAGCAATTCCACCAGATATTCGGGCCCTTTGTACCACCGCTGTTGTCTGGCCTCAAGAGTCAAGAGTTTTTGATGTTGCCGGGCCTCAAGAGTCAAAAATTTTTGAGGTAAAAAACAGATCCTTCAATTTTTATGTGAACCAGTTTCTTTTTTCCCTTTCATTCAGGTCACTATTACTTTAAACTCTTATATCTTGCTGTGATTGTTTCCTGATTTTATAGTTTTTCGTTGCCAGTATTCAAGATATCGAACAACATCATATGGAGTTGGCTCTAGGGGTGTAAACGAGCCGAGCCGCTCGTGAAAAGCTCGGGATCGGATCGGTAAAAAGCTCGAACGAGCCGAGCTTAAACGAGCTCGAGCCCGAGCTCGAGCCTAATTTTAGGCTCATTTAATAATCGAGCTCGAGCCCGAGCTCTCTACTTCGAGTAGGCTCGCGAGCCTAAACGAGCCCTAGAATTATATACGTGTATATATCGTCTATACGCATAAACGAGCTTAAAAGTAGTAAACGAGCTCGAGCTTTATGTAATTAGCGAGCCGAGCTCAAAACATCATAAAATTAGTCGAGCCCGAGCCCGAGCTCGAGCTTGTGAAAATTTTCACGAGCCGAGCTCGAGCTCAAAGTATAAGGCTCGAAACGAGCTCGAGCCCGAGCTCGAGCTTTATATATATAAACGAGCCGAGCTTTCGAGCCTTAACGAGCTCGAGCTCGTTTCTCGGCTCGTTTCCACCCCTAGGAGTTGCTCTAAAAGGATGTGGAAGTTTGATAGCTGCTTATATGTCATAGTGTTTGAAAATCTGAGAATAGGAAAGACAAGATCAGGTATGATTACGCTGTTTTGAACGAAATGATTGGTTAATATGAGAACAGGGAGTGATTAGAATAAGTTATCCAATAAGTTATTTAATATGAGAACAGGGAGTGATAAAGAGCAACACATAAGAATTGTTCTTGGCTGATTTTTTTTATTGTTTACTTGAATCCATGCTTTTTTTTATTGTTTACATGATACAAGTGAAAACATAATTATTAGGATTTAGAGATCAAGGGACAACGTAAAGTTTATAGATAAGTTTGTCAAGCGGACGAGTATGTAATTTACTGTATTCTTTTGTAGCGCAGGTGGAATGGGTCATTTAAGGGTTCAACCTCGGTTTTTGCATTCAAACGCTACCATTCACAAGTGGGCACTCGGAGGTAACTGACTGTTCTGATAAATATCGGTTCTGAATTTTGAATGTAATCTTAAAAGCTGATATTTTCTTTTCTGTGTTTTTAGCTTTAGCCGAACTTCTTGGAAATTCTTTGGCTGAGGTATGATGATGTTAAACCCGTTAATGGTTAAATTTGTGCAAAATTTTCCTCTTGAGTTTTTGTTTAACGGTTAAGTGTCATCCTCAGGTGCGTACTGGAGCCAATTATGTTAATGTTGACGTGCTGGATAATGAAAAGGATACTCACAGTAAGATCTCTTTTATCAAAAAGGATGGCGGGGAGCGGATAATAGGAGCAAGAATTCGGGACAACTTATCAGGTAATATTAATAGTGTTTATATCTGATGTCACCAGCACATGATGCGTATGTTATATTAGTTCATGTTTAATTTTCTGTTTCTGCTGTCTTTGCAATAGCCAACTGTATAAAGAATTAAACATAAACCAATACATCATCTTAAGTTCGGTCAACACTTCAATTACCTCACGGGTATCCAGTCTTATATTCCCAAATTATATACCCTTGGGAATATTTGTTATTGGAATATTATATTTGATTCATACTCTTTTTTTGTTTACAGGCACAGAGTTCGATACATATGCAAAAGTGGTTGTTAATGCGGGTGGGCCATTTTGCGACTCTGTTGAAAATCTCGCTGATAAAGATGCAAAACTGGTGATCTGTCCAAGTAGTGGTGTGCACATCGTGCTACCTGACTATTATTCTCCCGAAGGAATGGGCTCGATTATTCCAAAAACAAAGGATGGACGTATTTTGTTTATAGATTCAGAAGCTAGGCTTGGCAAAAGAACAGTACAAGATCTGAATGCGTTATCCCAACCTTATTTTTGCAGCTCGAGCGTCTCTCCAAATGGTCACGCGGGAAAACCTCGCCACGGAGTGGCGGGTATCGAACACTTGTTAGTTTTAATGGGTCAGTTTAGTACGGGTGAGTTTCAATGTCTGCATTTTCATCCATGTCTTGTACTTGGCTCTCGAGCCTTGATTTTGGTCATAATTATCTCGCTGGTGACTTTTTAAGCGCACTCTAAGTTTTACTGTTTTTGTGATTGTGTGATTGGTGCAGACATTGAAGGGACTCAAGAGAGAGGATGTTCAACTACTTAGGAAATTTGGAATTCAGTTTAAGGAGGGCTTTGAAAATGCAGAACCTGCTGGGAATGCAAACTCCTGTCAAAGACGATGACTAGAGGTAACTATTTCACTCCATAGACAAATTGGGTTGCTTTATTTTATAATGGGCGAGTTATAGTATAAATTAGTTTGAATGGGTTAGTTTAGCATAAACAATTAGTACGGGCCAGTTTATAAACCGTTGTAGGTTTTTACTAAAAGTGACCCATATCATGCTATTAGTTCTATGGGTCAGTTTAGGTTTAAGGCTGCGTTCAGTTTAAATGGGTCGGTTTTATCGCTGATATGAAAGTTGTCTCGTAACTTGTATTTACAAGATAAGAACTTTACTTTCTGTTTGTTTTAATCGATATTTGTTTGTTTTAATCGATATTAAGTTGCTTAATACTTTTCCTTTTTACTTTCTGATGTAACAGTTTGAGGAGTAAGACAAGGACAGCTTGCCGATGAGTCATGTCACGTGCAAATCGAAGATATTCATTTCCTGTAATCGTAACCAGCAAAATGTGATTTGTTTGTTCAAACATATGAGATTGTTCTGTGTGTTGATTTAAGAAGTTTAGAAGTGTTATCGTATGTTTTTATCTATTGTAAACGATCTATATGCTGAGGAATGAGATTATTTTGTTTAGAACCGGAAATTATTTCGGAAAATGTTTTTGAACAATCTATATGCTGGGGATACAAAAAGTGTATCATTTATGAATAGCTTTACTCACTGATCATTTTAGTCACTAAAAGTGACCCTTGCTCAACTGTTAGTTAAAAAAAGTGGCTAAAACATTTTAGATAGGCTTTGGTGTAAAAGAAATTGACACCCTTGCTTATTAAAGAGAATAGTCACTAAAAATTTGACCCTTTTGCTTACTAAATATAGTGTAATATAATGTAAGGATAGACTTTTAGTGATGGCTTCAAGAGTGACTATTTTCTTTTTAGTGGAGTTGACAAAATAAATTTTTAGTAACTCTTTTGTTATCTTTTGCTCACGCTTGCTTTAGTGAGCAAATGTCCCAAATTTTGTAGTGTAAGGTGTATGTTTCTATTAATTTGGTCATACAACAAACTTTTGTGTTTTCATTTATTCATTTAATGGCTAGTTTCATTTTGCTTAGAGAGTTTTCCTTGTCTGCCGAAGTCCTCATATTTGAAAGATCAAATGTGTTTGTGCTTTGAAAGGGAGATTGAAAGGGGGAGCGGAGATGGTGTTGGCGTTCTCATTGTTGCTTGGTGAGCGATAATAAGACTCTTACGCTGATGTCATAACAACAAGAACGCTAACAATGTGTAAATGTATCTCGCTATCCCCTATGTGCCTTTAAAACAACAACATCACAAATTTTGAATGATGTAACCGCAAATCTTGCGTGACCAAAATGTATGATATAAATCTAATGACTTTTAGGTTTGTTAATCTTAGATTACTCCTAAGTTTGAAAGCATTTTTAATTATTGCCATGGTGAAATGCAACCACGCTAGTCATATCGTCTTTTGTACACCGGCTACTTGCAAACATACTAATGGCTTACAACGGTGTCTGCATTACAAAATAGAAGATTCAATCTAGGTAACCTATTAAAAAGAAACCATTTTTACCCGTTAATCAACCCACCATGTTTGTCGCATTGTCTTTCCATATAAGTAAACAATTTATTTTCTGCCAAAACTAATTGCCATTCAAAAGGGGGTTGCGGCACAGCTTGTTGCCCGTTTGCCTGCCACCTTATTGTAATCCGTTATGAAAGTCTGTTATACATCTGACCGACAAGCATTAAAAAAAAAAAAAAAAAAAAATTACTACATTGGACTAGGTTTACCCTGTTCCCACCCCAAATGATCTACAAATATGGAACTGAAACTAAACACACACCAAGTTAAAAATCATTTTCGTCATGAATCGCCAAGGTCAATGCCATAGCTACTACATACCACCTATATCTGCAAATACAACCAAAATTAGGGTTGGCCTGCTCGCACTCCATAACTACAAACATTTGTAGTGTGGATGGTTCAAGACACAATGTGATAACAACTACATAACCGACATCGCTATAACCACAACCCAACTTAGGTTTGCTCTAATAAGACTAAGATTTTTTAGAATGACAATTTCTCCACATGGTTAGTCTCAGATCTCTGAATATGGAAGCAACACTCAAAACTTATTACGGTTGCAACCACAGTTTTGAGTATGTCACCCACACCAACTCACAAAGGCCTTGCCACCACATACCCAACTACTACAACCACATGTCACACTTATATTTAAATGTCACACTGGAACGCACCAAATCTCTTCAACACACAAATTGACATTGTTAGGTTACAAACATCTTCACCATATAATTCAAAGGACATCTTATTGCTCAAACTACTTATACAATTATTATAACTATAAAAAAATTACAACAAAACAATGCAACCAATAACATAATAACTAATAATTTCATTAATACCATTATGAAAATACATCCATTCCGCACTGCATAAGGTCCATACACCCTAAATACATACAATTCAACACCGACACAACCCAAATACACCAACAAGTTAACTACTTAAACACATACCCATCACCCACGACCTAAACTTGTTCGACATAACTTTTTAACCAAAAACTACCACAAAAGACGATTTACCTTCAAAAGATGAATATTTACAAAAGCCCCAAACATTAAGAAACTTATTTAAACCGGCCTTAAGCCTCTTCGGATCCTGACTTCGGCACGATGCAATAATTTGCCCGCACCTTTGAATCAAGAAGGCAATTTCTCCGTGATCCTCCTGCTTCTCATAACCCAAGACGGTTCAAGGGTTCATTCAACACACCTTGGTACCGAAATTGTTTAAGATCCAGTATGATAGCATGCCTGTGCTCAACACATGTGAGCATATAATCTCGATCTACTGCTCCATTCATCAAGACAAGAAACATGAAGGACCAAAGTTGCTTATTACATTCTTAATAACCGATACAGCTTATTATAGTTATGGCGCTTATTTACAGAACCATTTTGTCTTGGAGACACCCTTTAGAAACCTATATATAGATGAACATGTATTTAATTTTTGATGAAAACATATTGACAAGTTATTCATATATATTGCAATTTCAAGTATATTGTTTTACTCATATTGGGACCAACATTTGGCATCAAGAGCCTTGTTCATACACTCGTTACATCAATACAACCATCATCTTAAACACAAGATTCTGAACCAGAAAACAGAAACCAAATCTGTTGATTAACGAGTACAAAAAAAACCAGAAAAACTCTTGAACGAAGAAGGAACCAAAGACGCGCTGAAACATTTTGTTTCAGGAAGAAGAAGAAAAGACGCAACGTATCATTGAACCATACGCTGCCTGGATAACTTGATAACGCAAGGAAAGTAGTGCACGACCGCACTTGTGTAGAAATTGCATTCGACAAGCCACCAAACTGTGGTGACTTGATATTTTCTTGGTTTGATTCGATCTAACGAAACGAGACAAAGGAAACTTGTTACACTTGTTGTTTCAATCATACAACGAAATGTTCTTTGTCGAGACAAAAGTGAGAAGAAAGACGCACGCGTGAATAAGAAAAGAGAACGCTGTTGAGAAGAAAAGAAGGGAAACCAACCGAAAACAATCATTTGTTTGGAAAGACGCGTTTACAATAAAAGAGGGACAACAACAGAGCATTTTGATCACTTGCTCGAAGGATACCGTTGGTATTTCTGTAGGTTGTTGTAGATACGGTGTGGAATAAAGAAGAAAGAAGTATTGTGTGAACGCGGACAAGCAACGAGGGCAACAAGGATATCACTGTTGACATACTACCACGTAGTAGTAGAACAAGACAAGCAACTCGCTTGGTCTTTTGGAAGAAATTACCGAGACTAATTTCTGAAACATTTTGTGTTTTATTCGAAACTTGGAGATAAAGAAGCAAGTCGACACAAAATCCGAGACTTGGAGATAAAGGAAGCAAGTCAACAAAGGAAAGGACAACGTGATACAAGGGAAAGAAAAACATAGTTGTATATTCAAGTACCCCAAGAAGGGAAACGCGAAAGTGACAAACACAGTCACACTAAAAATCTTAAACTTTTGATTTCCTTTCATATTTATAGTATAGATAATGTAGTTTATACTATTAGAAATCCATAGTTTCATATTAGGATTCCTGATAACTATTTTTGTTCCCGTAGTATTAAGTGATACCACTAGTTAGAAATCCCTATACAAAGTAGAAAGTGAAGATCATAAGAACCATCAAAATGCCCGGTGACGACGCAATGGCAAAGAAATACGACCAAACCTAACCCCTATGACACAAAGATCAATGCCCAAAATGAAAATCACAAACTACACAGTTTGGACTATAAATTAAGTGATACTAGAAGCTCAAGGATTATGGGAAACAATAGAACCTAAGGCCGATACACAATTAGATATTAAGAAGGATAAGGCAACAACGCTTCTTATATCAAGCATTGACCGAAGATGTGATCTTACAAGTAGCAAGTTGCAAAACAGCAAAAGAATTATGGGATTCGTTGAAAAAGAGACACGTTGGAGAAGAAAAGGTGCAACAAGCACGATTACAATCATTGATGATTGGATTTCTAACTCTTCGCATTTGAAGGAGGATGAAATCTGATGCATTTACGACTAAACCGAACGCTACGCCACGAAGGCGAAAGAATTAGGAAAAGAGTTGGATGAATCACTTTTAGTTCGAAAACTATTAGACTCCACACCATATAGATTCATTCAAATAGTAGCATCCATAGAATGACGAATGATCTCGATGACATTACGTTAGATGAGAGATCACAGAAAACTTAAGGCATTCAGGAGAGAATAAAACCCAAAGGGAGGACAAGTAGATAGCCAGGACAACTTATTATTCGCACAAGGCGAACATTCTAGAAATAAGAAACGATTTACAAAATATAGAGGTAGATCAAACTATTCACTGGAACCGCTATAAGGGAAATAGAACAACTCAATGGAGGAAACTCATCCCATAAGTCAAATAATGGAAAACAAGGATGGGATAAGAGCAAAATCACATGCTATAATTGTGGAAAACTCGGACACTACAAGAAGGATTGTAGAAGTCCACCAACAACTCAGAACAAACCTTATCTTAGAAGACTCGATGAACCATCATTGCTAATGGCTACACACTAAATCAAGAAATCTTGTTAATGAAGAAAAGTACAACCCTAAAAATATGCTACGACAGATGCTAGCATATGGTACTTAGATAACTGCAAGCAACCATATGTCGTGCACCAAAGGCCATTTTAAAGATATTGATCGAAAACATCAATGGACGAAGTTCGTTTTGAGATGGATCGATGTAGAGATAAAGGGTAGAGGTTCAATACTATTAGGATGTAGAAACCTACAACAAAAGATGATTTCGGATGTTTACTACATTCCAAACCTCAAGAGCAACATACTTAGTCTAGGACAACTTACAAAAATAGGTTGCAAGATCATCATGGATGGAAATTTCATGACTTTGTATGATAAAACCAAGAAGTTGTTGATGAAAGTAGAACGATCTAAGAATCGACTTTACAAGATAGATTGCATATAGTAGCACCTATATGTCTTTTTAGCAAACGAGATGCCAGCATGGTTATGGCATGCTAGATTAGGTCACCAACTTTGACGAATAAATAAGATGACGAGGAAAGGTTTAGTGGATGGAATACCAAGAATAAAGCATGCAGACAAATCAGGATGCATATTTACTAGGAAAACACACAGAACACTTTCCAAACCTAGCTAAATTCATATCAAAGAACCCATTGGACTTAGTATATGGAGATCTTTGTGGTCCCATAAGTCCAACAACACATTCCGGAAAGAAGCTCATCTTCTTATTAGTCGATGACTGCACACGATTTATGTGGGCTTACTTTCTAAACTCGAAAGATCAAGCGTTTAGCACATTCAAGGAATTTAGACACCAGATCGAATCAAAGTTGAAGTTGAAAATCAAGATGTTAAGAACTGATAGAGGAGGTGAATTTACATCACATGAATTCACCAAATAATCGTAAGGAAAATGGAATGAGAGACAATTGACAAAGCACCATACTCACCTCAGCCAGAATGGTGTAGTAGAGAGGAGAAATAGAACTGTGTTATCAACGACTAGGAGTATGATGAAAGCGATGAAGTTACCCTTAACTTTTTTGGGCGAAGGTAAGGCACTTTTCACATACTCAACAGAAAATCGACGAAAGCCCCAAAGATAAAACACCATATGAAGCCCTCTACAACAGAAAACCAAACCTAGAATATCTAAGAATATTTGGATGCACAAATTTTATGCTAAGGTTACAATACCTCACTTGATGAAGCTAGATGATAGAAGCATTCCAATGATTTACTTAGAGTTGAAGAAATCAAAAGCATGTAGCTATATGATCCAAAGAAAGAAGAAACATGTCAGTAGGGATGTGAAGTTTATGGAAACGAAACCGTGGGATTGGAATAATGAAGAGGATACGAATATCAAGATACGCTTTGACTACCTTTAATAGATGGAGTTGACTATGATAATCCTACACCACCAACATAAAAAACACGACAACACGTATCAAGAACAAGAACCTATACCAGATCCACCCTCACCAATCACGCCACCATCATATACTTTCAACCCTAACCTCGATGAAGAAAGAGCTACTATAAGCTCATTAGAGAGCTCAGATCCTAGATTTGATCATAGACCTATACAAGGTTTAAAGGATATTACGGAAATTTACCAAACTGCACGCGAAGTAGAAGCGCCGAGCTTATTCTTACGTGAAGAACCCCGTAATTGCAAGGAAGCATCAAAAGATGAGAAGTGGATTGAGGCCATGGAAATTGAATTAGATTCAATCAACAAAAATAACACATGGACCCTCACCACATTGCCCTAAAATCGTAAAGCAATAGGACTCAAGTGAGTTTATAAAACCAAGAGAGATGCACAAGGAAGGATCATAAAGTATAAAGCTAGATTAGTAGCAAAAGGATATGTACAAGAACAGGGAATAGAATTCGATGAAGTGTTTGCACCAGTTGCTAGGATAGAGACACTGATTGATATTAGCACTAGCAAAGATATAATGGATGGCAAGTACACCACTTAGATGTAAAATCAAATTTTTACATGGAGAATTGGGAAGAAGTCTATGTTACACAACCTGAAGGTTTCATTCAACAAGGAAACCTAAGAAAAGTCTACAAGCTAACTAAAGCTTTGTATGGCTTAAGACAAGCACCTAGAGCTTGGAACGTAAAGCTTGACCAAACATTAAAGTCATTAGACTTTAAGAAATGTAATCTCGAACAAGCAATCTACACAAAGAGAAGCAAGACTTCTACACTTATCGTTGGAGTATATGTGGATGATCCGATAATTACAGCACTCCAAAGAAAGAAGTAGACTTGTTCAAATCCCAGATGGAAGATAAATTTGAAATGAGCGACCTAGGGTTGCTAGCATATTACCTGGGATAGAAGTTACAAGCATGTGAGAGAGATTACAATCAAGCAACGGATACATTAACAAGATCTTAAAAGAGACAAGCATGACTGACGTTAATGACACAAAGACACGATGGACCCCGGACTAAGTTGGTCAAGGAGGAAGATGGAAACCCAGTTGACGCAACTTATTACCAAAGCTTAATTGGAAGTCTCAGATATTTACTGCATACAAGACCAGATCTTAGTTATTCAGTCGGACTACTCAACAGATTTATGCAAGACCCAAAGGATCATCACCGGCGCGGAAACAAGTAATCCGATACATCAAAGGAACGAAAGACCATGGAGTTAATACAGATCAAGGAAAAGGAACTACTGGAATAGTATTTTACTTTGGAGAGTCACCTATTACTTGGTGTATCAGAAGAACCGACGAGCGCTCTATCATATGTGAATCGAATTTATGGCGCTACAAGAAGAAAGATGTCGCCTTATGGCTGAAACGATTACTCGGTGAATTAACCGATTAGAAGAAAGAAGATAACGCTTAGAGTTGACAACATATCGCCTATACAACTCGTAAAGAACCCAGTTTTTCATGGAAGGAGCAAGCACATAGACATTCGCTATCATTTCATCTCGAAGTAGAGAATGGTCATATCAAGGTAGAACACGTAAGCGGAGAACTTCAAAGAGCACACATTCTAACTAAAGCATTACCAAGACTCAAGTTCGTGACTATGCGACAAATGCTCGGAGTTCAAGACTTAGGACGTATAAAGCATCAAGATTAAGGAGGAGAATGTGAGCATATATCTCGATCTATCGCTCCATTCATCAAGACAAGAAACATGAAGGACCGAAGTTGCTTATTACATTCTTAATAACCGAATAGCAGTTATTATAGTTATGGCGCTTATTTACGAACCATTGTGTCTGTTGGAGACACCCTTAAACCTATATATAAATGAACATGTACATTCGAATAAAAAACATATTGACAAGTTATTCATATATTGCAATTTCAAGTATATTGTTTTACTATATTGACCAACAACACATACCTCATTTCCCACCATCTTCCCATACTCTTCTCATCACCTCTCATATAATACACACACACACACACACAATTTCTCTCTCTCTCTAGCAACAGAGCATGAAGCACCTTATCGAGCACATGGGAACTAGTCTCATAGCATTTGATCGTGAAATTGGTAACCTAGACGCCATAAATTTAGAAACAAGAAGTGTTTTGAAGAAGAGTGATTATTTTATAAGTGGGGAATAGTAGAGAATGAAGAGCTCTTAAATATCCCAAAAAAATATACACAAACCAAATTGGAACAATGCTTAGTTCAGTTACACTTCTCATGCAACAAAAAGAAATGCCTCTCCTAAAAAAATATCATAAAAAACTCTGAATTACTCACTAGCTTTTTTTGAAAACTTAGTACAAAAAAACTTGTCATGGTTAACCAAAAATTCCTAGATCAGTACGTTAAATGGTTAACTAAACAATGCACGACCATAGTTTTTTTGTTAATATATAAAATTTTTGATAGTATGGATGTAATACTTAGATTGTTGTATGTAGGCCATAGTAATATATAGGTATGGTATGGCT
Source organism: Chrysanthemum makinoi (assembly GCA_910596185.1). NCBI lineage: Eukaryota > Viridiplantae > Streptophyta > Magnoliopsida > Asterales > Asteraceae > Chrysanthemum > Chrysanthemum makinoi. The sequence continues at coordinate 124,017,268 of OU343224.1, read as the reverse complement.
TTTGTTTTGAATGTTATGTTGTAATACATAAAACTGAATATATCATTGAAGAACATTCAGATGCACTTTATATCTTACAAACAACATTTATAAAGCAACCAATAAGAACATGACTCGAAAACAAACAATCATAATTTACATATTAAATGTTCACAATTCAAACCCAATACAATCCATAGTCATTTGTTTGATAATAGTAATAAAGCATCTCCAAAAGACTAATTGATGATCCAGTTCTAAACAAATTTCCAAACATGGTCAATGTTCCAACATAAACTTCAAAAGAAAAAACCTACCATACTTATATTACCATCTAACACACATGAAACACAGGATATTGTTGTAGCTGATGACCAGCCAAATATGTAACAACGTACATAAACCTGAACCTCAACACTTTGTTGTATTCAAAAAGACTTTCTTGACCAAAATTTCTTCATTCACCATATGCATTAACATGGTTAGTCCTTCTCGGATTTTCTTTGTAGTCTGTTAGTGCAAGTATTACGATATATTTAACATACAGCCTTTTCTTGTTTTGATTGATGGCAAACATGTAACTTGTAATATATAACGTAAAATGTACAAGTTACTCGTAATCACATTTTGTCTCAACATACATTCAACACCTCTCATGTCTCAAGTCCTCAGATGTTACAAATACGGGTGTTCTGCATATGTTTGTTATGTGGCATTATGATCAAACCCATTAACAAATCATTTAGAATGTTTAAAATACGCTTAGAGTCACTAAGTATTTTAATAGGTTAACCATTCTATTTCGAACCTCATTTACATTTTGCATTCACAAGTATTTTATACAAATACATCTTTTGTAAAATGTCTAACAAATATATACTTTAATTTGTACAAGTAAACTAACTATAATATTCATACAAGTACTAAAGTTTACTTACACTTGACAAAAAATACATTTATTTTGACAAGAACTTAACTAGATATTTTATGTTATAAAAGGCAACTAGACTTTTTATCAACTAGTTACATAATACATTTTACAAAGTTTATTTTGAACATTTTAATCTAAATGAAAATGCATTTTTTACATCACTTCATGCATCATCATATCTTTTAAAGATTTGTATTAATATTTGGCTAGATTTAAAAGATCTGAAAAGATATTCTCGGATATCAAATCTAATATATTATTATTTTTTAGACTACATTTTTGGCTATAAATAGAGCCCATTGTCTTCTCATTTTTCTCATCCCTTCCAACACACATTCTCTATCTTTCTTCATTTATTAGATCTATAGATAAACATGTATACTACTAATCACCCTCATCATCATTATGATCATAATGCTTCAATGATTGTCTTTGTTGTAAGCATATTTTACATTTTGATCAACCAAGGAAAGCTTAGAGATCTAGCCATCCTCATTCACCAAAGCATATCAAAATATGAAGATTCAAGATCTCTTGATATCCTCATTGATTGAAGACTTCTTATTTAAGAAGATCATTTAGATTAGTCATTCATATCCATTAGACATTTATGTCATGGATCATCATTGTAAACATTTGTTGGAATCACTCCTAAACAGTATTTCAAGTATTTATATTTCATATGTAATAGGTAGCTTTATTATGGCCTTTATGTTTGTTTAAGGTCAAGCTTATGTAGAAGGCCCATAAGCTTGACCAAGCCCAATAGGAATAGGAAGGAGAGAGTGTTGCCCTAGCTCCTTGCCTATATAAACTATGTAATAACCTTCATTTGAAGGTTGGTTGTTCAAGTTCTTTCTTTCACATACACCTTTTCTTAACCGATAATATATTGTGTGTGTGTGTGTTTGATACTTGTTCAATCGCGTCATCTCCTTTCTATATAACTTGTGTTGTAAAACTAGTGACCTAACAATGGTATCAATCGCCAAATAGTTGGGTGTACTCGTTTGTTTTTGAAGTTTTGGTTTTGGGTCTTACGCGTAAAGATAACGCAATCTTTGGTTATCTTAAAAACTCGCTTTTTACACTTTTTAATCCAAGATTCTTGTACTTTCAATGTTTTGAGGTGTTAAAATACTTGTTTTTGGCAAAAGTTTCAAACTTTACGCGTGGATTCACGCTTTTAAGCTTGTTTTGTTCGTGGGTGTCGTTCTACGCGAACCCGCTTAGCGCTTTTGGTACATCAAAACTCACACTTTTGTGTTCTTTTGGTACTATTGAAGCTATTCCATAACAAAAATCTGGTTTAGAAACACATTTGGGCAAAATCAAAGTTACGAGTAATCCTACGCCTATCAAAACCCTAAAATTACGCGTAAGATTTTTCCTTGGTTTGATCTTCATTTTCCGGTTTATTCCGTGTTTTCTTACTTGGATAAGTCTGAAAATACGTCGACTTTGGATATCTTTTGCATTGTGAAGTGTAAAAGATCATTTGGGCAAAAACCCTAAAATTACGCATAAGCATAAGCTTACGCCTAGAAATCCTACGCATAAGATTCACTTTACGCGAAACTTAGGTCTACGCGATAAGGTAATCCTAACGCCTAACTTTCTACCTAACTTTTGTCTACGCATAACTTTAGTGCTTTTATCCTACTTACGCGTTAGCTAAAACCTACGCGTAACTCCTCATTGTTACGCGTAACTTTTGGTGTTTTTACGCATAAGTGCTACTTGGTTCTTGTCTTTTCTACGCCTAAGGACACTTCATCAACAAAGGTTCATTCGACTACAAAGATCCATTTTACCACACAAGTTTTTCAACATGTCACAACCACCATACTCTAACTATTTCCCTTACACATATCCTCAACGACAACAACAACTAAGTCCACAACATCAAGAATGGAATCAACAACAAGCAATTTATCAACAACAATTTAATCAACAACATACTCCACAACTTGTCGCAATTCCACAACCTCAAATGGTTCAACCACCACCAAGTCCTCAAGTTCAACCGCATAACAAATGAATTCAATCAATATCCATCAAGGAACACTATGAAGGAACCCACTTGGTTTGCAAAGATGTGTGAAGCTTTAAGCACCTAACAATCAATTCATGAGGTCGATCACTTGATAGACCTCCAATGCTCACTCCTAGAAACTATGATCAATGGGTGATAAGGTTCTTTAGGTTTTGTGATCTAAAGAAGCCACATGGAAAGTTCTTAAAGAAGGTTATCTTAGAAGGTCCATTTGAGATGCCTACTATCATTGTACCCGAGATCCAAATGCCATTCCACCAAGAGATGAACAAACCAACATTGCTATCAATTGCAGATTTAAATCCCACTGAACTTCTACATTATGAAGCTGATGAACTTGCAATGGAATACATCCTCTTAGGATTACCAAACCCAATTCTTCGTAGTGTTGATGCTCAAAAGATCGCACAAAAATGTGGGATCATATTCGCCTTCTTATGGAAGGATCTCAGACTCAATCAGAGGATTTGGAATCCAAAATTTACTTGGCTTATGAACACTTCATGATTGAACCCGAGAGACACTAGAGTTCTATCATCATAGATTTTCAGACATCATCAATGATTTGGATAAACACAACATCATCATGCCAAGAATTGCGTGAATACTAAGTTCCCGAGTAGTCTTGGTCCTGAATGGGAGAAGTATGTCATTTTTCTCCGTCAAGCGAAGAACATGCATCATTCTACCTACGGATTGTTGTACAATTACTTGAAACCTCATGAAAAGGAAGTTGATCGGGAAAGGATTCTCCGTGCTCAAATTGCTCCACCAACACATCCGGAAAATCAACAACAACTTGCCTTATATGCTCAAACCAGTTATTCTCCTCAACCAAAGAACTCAACCAAATGCATCAAACACACCTTCACAACAACAACCTCAACAAAATCAATTGGTTCCATACAACAACAATGCTCAAGCATATGTCGCTGAAGTAATCGAGGAACCGATCCGCTCAAGCATTGCAACAAGTATTTGCTATGATTGCTAATGCCTTTAGCCGTTATACCAACAAATCCAACAATCGTATTCGCTCCTCATCTAACACACGGACTCAAGCTGTTGTGAACAATGGACGGTTGAAGTTCGAATCGCGGATTATGGTCGCCGATGGGCGGTGGTCAAGGGTTTAATGCTGTGGGTAGGAATAACAACAGAGCCTGTGGTGGAACAGGAAATGCTCAAAGATGGGTTGAATGGTCTTCATGCTACAACCGCAATGAGAAGGGACACTGCTAATGCATGCCCAAAGCCAAGGACTAAGGGCAAGTGCTTATTTCAAAGAGGCTCTTTTGGCTCTTAAGGATGAAGCTGGTGGAACTCTCACAGACAAAGAACAGAGCTTTATGGCAAATGCCGACTCAGATGATGATATGGAGGACTTGCAGCCAATGCAACAAGTATGTTGATGGCTAATATGTGCAGCACATGAGTGACACAGCCCAGTGTATGACATCGATGGCTTGTCTCGTGTACCCGAACAAACCATATTTATCTCTCGATCTCATATCTCGCCAACATCCTGATCCGCAGGAAGGCTCGAATGTTCAAAATGAGCAATCCACATCTCATTCCGACAATTTTCAACTAGACCCCGTAGTTATATTTGACAATCAAGATGACCAACCGGTTTCCATTGATAATCAAATTGACTCCGTGGTCATACTTGAGGATCTAAATAATGATCATGTTGTGACTCACGCTGAACAAGATGAACCTTTGCCCCATCCGCATCTTGTTCTCTTACTTCAAGACCAACAATCCCAAATTGCTGCATGTGTTGCATTAAATCGACTTGAAAAATGCACTGTTAAAGGATTTTGAATGTTTACAAAAGCAACTCAACTTTTTCAAAACTCAAGAAAATCGTGAAAACGGTTTTGAAGCAGCCTTTGCCAAATCTTATCAAAACGAAAATATTTAGAACGACAGATGCGTGATCTAGTCAAGAATGCTTTGTTGTCTGAAATAGAACAACTGAAACATGAACATAAAAAGCAAATTAACGCCTCACCTTGGAAAATCAAAAAGCTAAGGCCGAAGTTGTTAACTTGTCAAAAACAGCTTCTCTGATACAAAAAGCATTCAACGAAACGAATAGATGATCATCTTGAAGAAATCATCGCTTGCAAAACAAACTTAAAGAGTTTAAAACTGTTGTTTACAAACATGGCGAGTCGGTCACAACCATTGAAAAGTTTACTTTAAAACCAAATCCAAATGGATATGGACCGAATCTTGCCGATTACAAACCTAAGCTTTCAACCAAAACATTCAAACCAAATCCCTAAGTTTCCAAAGGCACAATATAAAATTGATAATTCTATTATGAGTGTTGTTGAATATCATCATCAAGAGGAATTAGATGCGTAAGACGAGAGTCATCAAAATTAAAAACTGTTGTTTACAACAAACCTTTTAATTATTCTAAACCTGTCACTTTCGTCACACCAACGGATTCTTCCAACACACCAAGAGTTATCATCGTAACACCCGAGTCTTCTATTGTTAATCCCAACTTTGCACAAACTTATGGTCCTTTACCTTCCATTAGTGAAGTAAACTCACAACCCGAAAATCGAAAAATTCTTCGATATTTTGACATTTTCATGGCCTCAAAATTTTACAACATGAGATAGAATATCGATCTGAAATCAAAGTTGAACATTTTCAATCGCCTCCGGCGCGAGAACAAAGAGACATTTTTCATAAAAATCTTTTACCTAATGTTAAAAACTTGAAAAGTTGTGCAATTGCCTTGGAAAAGGATTTTCATAAGGAACTTGGGGTCATGAAAAACGCTGAGAAAACGAAACATCTATTTCAAACACTAAACGTAAAAAGAAAATGTTAAGAAAAGATGTTGATCGACTTTGGAAGATGTTATCTCGTATGATGTTCAAAATGTTGTGTTATTGAATTCGTTGTCATATGCATTTGATAATATCTCTCACGATAATTTGCTTCCGTGGTAAATGTTGAGAACACCGATAATGTATTCGATCGAGTCCTTAACAGTTGAAAACAAACGATTGTCAAACGAACTTTCAAATGCAATACGCCGTCTTAATTGGTGTCAAAAAGATATTCACGATCAACAAATTGTTTTTCAAAACAAAATCAACCAGCCAAGGCAAAACCTTCCGATTCTAAAATTGAGCAACTGGATGATCAAAACGTGTCTTTCAAGTGTCAAATCTCAAAATATGAACAAGAACTTGTAAAAGTTAAAAAGGAATATGGTGTCATATTTGATTTACTTAAAAGACTCGTGATGAAGCATCAAATGAACTTGATCATTATCTTGCACACACTAAAGAAGTTATGCATTTTGCCGAAATGTTCGGTCCGAAAATCAAGATCTGATTCACACTATCATCAAGTTAAGAGAAATGTTAGGAAAGTATGAACAACTTCCACCAACAATCATTAAGAGATTAGCCCCGTAACACTTAGTACTCATGCACCTAGAATCTCTACTGCCAAATCACAAGTAGCTAACGTGCTTCCTTCTATCAAACAGAATAGTTGAGCCTTTTCCAAACGCCCCGACTTCACGACCTAAGAGCACTCAATAGAAGAATAGGAAGTTGCGACCTAAGAAAAGATCAATCAAGAATGCTAAAGTAGAAGAACACCCTAGGACTCAGAATAAGACACACGTTGCCTCCACTATAGATATTGCGTCTAGCAAATGTAATAGAAATAGTGATGTAACGTATGCTAAACCGTTAAGTACTTTTGATATTCAGTCCGATGCACCTTGTGTTATTTGTGGTAAAAGTATGAATTCTGATTGCCATGATAAATGTGTTGCTAAAGCTATAATCTCGCGTTTAAGGAATCCTAAGAACCGGAATACCTCTAGGCCAACTAATCTTTCTAAGTCTGCGCTTGGTAGACCGCCATCTTTAGATTCTAAGAAACGCATTGCTGCCCCTCGTAGCTCCAGCCACCTCCTAGGAATGAAGTACCACCTAGTGAATTCACTAAGACTAAAGCAAAGAGTAGTTATAGATGGCGGAAATGGATATATAACACACTAGGATTTAAGTGGATACCTAAAGCTATTGATGTGTGTATATCTACTATACCGCTATGGAACCCTCTAACATTTCGGTTCCACATCTACTTCTATTCCATCCGTCGCCTGTGTAATGCGTGTGATACGATCATTCTCGGATTGTTGATAGCGGATGTTCCCGACACATGACAGGCAATCTTAAATCGTTATCAAACTTTATTGCAAAGTTCATTGGCATCGCCGTTCGAATGATCACTTCGCAGCTATCATGGGTTACGGAGACTATATCAATGGGAACATCGAAATTAGCGGTTTACTATGTGGAAGGCCTCGTCACAACTGCTTTCAAGAGGTCAATTTTGTGATGGAGATTTGGAGGTTGCTTTCAGGAGAAAACTTGTTTCATTCGTGATCTACAAGGAAATGACCTTATGTCTCGCTCGCGTAATTCTAGTCTCTACACTATCTCTATGCAAGACATGGTTGCTTCCTCTCCCATTTGCTTACTTTCTAAGGCAACATCAACAAAATCTTGGCTATGGCACCGCCGTCTCTCACATCTAAACTTTCAAACCATCACCAACCTTGCTCGACACAAACTAGTTGAAGGACTCCCACGATTTCGTATTCTAAAGATCACCTTTGCTTGTGAACAAGGGAAAAGCACTCGTGCTCATTTTCCTTCAAAGGTGGAACACGTCTCAAAGATGTGCTTCATCTTCTTCACATGGATTTGTGGCCCGATCGCGCTGCAAACGATCAATGGCAAACGCTACATCTTAGTAATTGTTGATGACTACTCGATGGACTTAGGTCTACTTTCTTCATAGCAAAGACCAAGCTCCACAAATGATCATCACCTTCTCACAAAATACGTGTTCAAATCAACACCGCCGTAATCATCGAATCGCATAAAGGAACTGAATTTGTTAACAAAACCCTTCGTGAATTCTATGAGAAAGTGGGAATTCAAGATCAAACATCTATTGCACGCATAACCAACAAAACGGAGTTGTTGAAAGACTAAACCGAACGCTAGTGGAAGCCGCAAGAACAATGTTAATAAATGCTAAACTTCCAGATACTTATGGGCGTAAGTCGATCATCGCATGCTATACTCAACACCGGTCTATGATCACCAAACGCCACAACAAAACACCTTTCGAGCTTGTCCATAAAGTAAAACCGAATCTAAAACACTTTCATGTATTTGGATCTCTTTGCTATCCTAATGATCGGATGACTTTGGAAAGCTCAAAGCCAAAGTCGACATTGGAGTCTTTATCTGATATCGTGATAATTCCAAAGGTTTCCGAACTGAATCGCCGCAAAAAAGGTGATGGAAACGATTCATGCTCATTTCGATGAACTTACGGAATGGCTTCGAGTATAACAGCTTAGAACCCGGTCACAACCGCTTAAACTTCCCTCAACCCCATCATCACCGAAGAAAGCCCCGCCTTACTCGCCAACAAATGGAAAGGTTATTTGCTCCGCCAAAGGACGATATTGATGAACGGCTCCTGTGTATCCGCCTGCTTCACGCACAACCCGATAATATTCCTATACCGATACACCGCTACAACAACTACCGTTGAAGATGCACCTACACCAGTTGACTCCAACACAACAGTTGAACACACCGCTTCCAACAATGATGAACCAAATTGATGATATTCTCAATGAAGTACCCCCACCTGCAGATTTTGATCCAAATGCGTTCTTCAACCCGTTTGCTAATGAGATCGCTGCACTGATGTCGCGAATCTTCCACAAACCATTTGAATCCTCAGAATCCGCACAATGTATACCAACATCAACCCTCCACACATAGATGGACGAAAGACCATCCTCCGGAAAACATTATTGGCAACCCGAATCAACCGCCGTTACGAGACAACGTCTTCAACGCATCGGTGAACATTGCATTTATGCACTCACCGTCTGCCAATCAACCTAAAACATCAAAGACGAATGACAAAAGACAACTGGATTGAATCCATGCAAGAAGAACTCAACCAATTCAAACGTCTTGAAGTATGGGAATCGTTGAAAGACCAACAGAGTCTACGCCATTGGTCTAAAATGGATTTGGAAAAACATTGATGTCGAAGGGAACGCCATCCAAACAAGTCACGCCTCGTGGCTAAGGGTTATCGCCGTGAAGAGGGATTAGACTTTGAAGAATCTTTTGCTCGGCTGCTCGCCTTGAGGTCGCTCGGATATTTCTAGCCGCAGCTCATATGAATATAACGGTCTATCGATGGATGTCAAAACTGCGATTCTCAATGGACAACTTAAAGAAACGGTTTATGTCAGCCAACCAGATGGATTCGTTGATCCCGAGTTCCCGAACCATGTTTACAAACTGAACAAAGCTCTTTATGGTCTCAAACAAGCCCCTGGGGCATGGTACGATAAGCTATCATCTTTCCTCATTGCCAATAATTTCACCAAAGGTTCGGTTGACCCAACTCTTTTTATACAATATCACGGGCACATATCTTAATTGTTCAAATTTACGTGGATGACATCATTTTGGGTCTACACATAAAAAGTTTTCAATCGCTTTTGCAAAACTAATGAAGAAAAATTTTGAAATGTCCATGATGGGTGAACTTACATTCTTTCTGGACCGCAAGTTCATCAATCACCCCGGTATTTTCTTGAGTCACTCCAAATATGCCCTTGAATTGTTAAACAAATTTGGAATGAAAACCCGTGACACCTATGCCACACCAATGGCTCATACCAAGAAGCTAGACGCCGATTTACATGGGAAATTGGTGGACCCTACAAAATACCGTAGTATTATTGGGTCTCATGTATCTAATGACTAGCAGACGATATTGTCTTTGCCGCTTATCTATGCTCCCGTATCGGCCGCGACCAATCAAACCCACCTCTCTGAGGATAAAAGAATCCTCCTATACATCAAGGGAACCATTAACTTGGGGATCCGTATCCGAAGGATTCGGTTTTGAACTAATCGCTTTTTCAGACACCACGCCAGATGCTTAGACTCACGGAAAAGCACTTCGTGAGCTTTACAATTTCTTGGTGATAAACGGTGTCATGGCAATCGAAGAAGGGATTGTACATCACTGTCATCAACCGAGCGTAATATGTAGCCATGTCACCATGTTGTGCTCAAGTCATATGGATGAGAACACAACTCAAAGACTATGGTTACGTGATTTGACGTAATCCCGATGTATTGCACAATCGGAGTGCAATTGCAATCTCGTGCAACTCCGCCAAAGACTCGAAATCAAAGCACATCGATCTTCGATATCATTTCATCAAGGATCACGCGGGAATGGTGGTAATCGTTGAATTATATTTTGTGGGTACCGAATACCAATGGCGATCTTCTCACCAAAAGCCTTGCCTCCCGCTAGGTTTAATGAGTTGGTCCACCGGATTGGTATGAGGTGTTTGACTCAAGAGGAATTGGATGATCTCCTAAAACAGTCTTAAAAACCTGCCAAACACCAAATTCTCTTTTGTAAATAATTTTTCAAAAACAAAATACAAAATTATAAAACCCGATAAAACAACAAAAATATTCTTCTATCTATTTTTCTTTCAACATTGCAAGTACATTTCTTCCGACAACACTTTAATCTTTCAAAATTCAGTATTTTTCCGATCAAGTGTTGAGGGGAGAAAATAAACTTTAACCGCTTCAAAACATCTCGGTACTTGCATGTTATCATATCTCTGTTGATTCTTTTACAAATGGTGGTACATTTTCTGGTTCAAAGACACTCCTCGGACCTTAATTAATAACCTTTCATTATTTTCTCAAGTCGAGGGGAGTGTCGCCATGTTTCTTTCCTAAAATTTTTTGTTTGGTAACCAAAATGGAAGTTAAAAGGCTTTGTTTGAAAAGGAAAAGGTGGAGGGACCAAAACTGTCAAAATGTTAAAGTTATTTTTAATAAACACCTCCCCACCTAACCTACTTTCACATTTATTCTAAACCTAAACACATCCTACGCCTAATATTCATTCAATATTTTGTGTTTTGATCATCAATTTGTAAGTGGTTTTATGATCTTAACATGTTTCAAACATAGGTTTTGATTCTATTCAAAACCAACTACGATTTTGATCTATGCTTGATTTAGTGTTCTACATGCGTATGAACACTGATCAAGAATGGGTGTTTGTGGTTAAATAATATGTGTCAAAACGCTTCTAATACATCAATGATACCGTTTTAATCATAAAAACCACCCGTAAACACGAATTGATGATTTTTAAATTAGGTTTATGTGTCTAATTGGGTATTTTCGAATGTGAAGTGTTTTGGTCATAAAGATTGTTGTGTTATGCTTATGTGATGATGAATTGATGATATCCATGCCTTATAACCACCCGAAACCAATTGATTCGTATCAAGGAATTAGGGTTTAATGTTCTAAAATTGGGTATTTTGATTCACCGCAAATTAAGTGTTAAAACTTGGTCAATATGATCTCCACAACATCTATGATATACCGAAAACTTTGGTGCATAATCCATGGCTAGATTTCATACGTAGATTTAGGGTTTAGACTACGCTGTATGGATTTCTACGCATAATCAGTAAACTGTCCAAATGTGTTATGACTGTCATAAAATGAATGTTATGTGTTTAACATTGATGATATGATGCTTTATTTCGTGCTTGCAACACGTAATATTCGAATCAAGGTTGTTGTTAATCTACGCGATAAGGATCACCTTACGCAGCTTGTTATGCGTAAGATTTGTCTTACGCGTAGCTTCTACGCATAAGGTTCTACATATGGGACTACACGTATCCCCGTGAAGGATATGCGTAAACAAGGACCTCTACGATAAGGTCAACTCTACGAGTGTAGCCTTACGTAAGGTTAATATATGCCTACGCATAAGCTCTACGCGATAAGGTCCTCTTTTCTACGCGTAACATTTTACGCGTAGTTAAGATCCCACGCTGAAGTTTACTTACGCATATATCATTCCCGCCTACGCATAACTTTACCAATCCTACATAAGCCGAGATCATACCTTCGTATGAATTGTTACGCGTACAAACTTGTAAATAAACTAATCATATCATCACGAATCCTAAAATGTCACTAATAAACCTAAATCGTTTGATATGTTGTGAACAATAAGTGATAAAATAAACTTTAAAACTTAAAGTTAACTAACTCACTAAACATTTCACGACGAATCAGGACTATTGAATATACAAGTGACTTAGGACTCGTAACAATCATTGACACATTCAATAACTAGACAATAAGACCTTCTGTTGACTAACATTATGTCTTTCGATATGTTGGTTCTTTTGGCTAATGTTATTTGCATCACGACATGGTGAACAAATGAATATGGATGCACCTGAAGTTCTCTCCATTGCCGATATCTATCCTCATGGCTATCCAATGAAGATAGGAAAGAATAATCTCCGTGTTGACTTTGACAACCTCACTTGCTCAAAATCTTCATGTTTAATTGCTATTGACATTTTCGAGGACTCATCCGTATCGTAACATGCTTTCACACTCGCAATCGCTCTCAGATCTACATCCAACAGCTTCGAACACTATGGAAAGGGTCAGGGACAAACCGCCGTGACGGGACTCAATCACAAACAAGTCACCATTACACCCTCAGACTTAAGGTCGTTCTCCTAATTCTCGTCGATCCAACCAAACTATATGCCACACCTGCTGAAGAGCTCACTCTCCAATTCTTAATCAATATCGGTTATGACGAGGCTACGGGAGTAATCACCAAGCATTCTCACGTAGAGCTTAAGAGTATTCCTCAACCCCGGAGAACTCTCTACATGATCATCACCAAGTCTGCTTTCTCGGTCGTGACAAGCTATGAGCACCCTAAGCTCATGGAACCGCAAATATTCTGGGCATTGGTCAACAAGAAACACATCGCTATCGGCTCGATTTGGGATGACATGATGTCATTTCTCAACAAACTTGGCTCAAAGATTCCCTACATCGGATATACTAAATTGTTGATCCAGAGAGCACTTGGACTTCATCCCGACATTCCCAAGAGGCTCAATGACCCCACAATCACATATGTTGACGGAACCCATTCTATCCGTAGAATCAAGGAAACGCCTACAAAGAAACAAGGTGCCGTGGTACCAGATTTCTAATCAAGATGTCGAAAGCTCAAACGCATAAAAGGTATCCGAAGCAGTTAGACAAGGCAAAGTTGGTCATCTCGACGAAAAATCTTCTCGAACACCCGTAGGAGAACCAAAAGAGGAAGTGCGGAAGTGTTACAAGTACTGTGAGTCAAAGGAAGTTCCCAAGAGGAACCCTCCTTCAAAAGGATTGTTCCATCTAAGGAAGCCCCAACCTATTCCCAAAACCGAACCAAAAGAAAGCTTGTGGACTAAAGCTCAAGGTACCGACACGATGAAGAGATTACCCTTCAATCAAGAACCGTTACCCCTCCTCAAAGCAGCCTAAACCTCCAAGTCCAATAGAAAATGGAAAAGGAAAGACTCCTCACTTGAGTCTCATGATGAAAGCTCAAGAAAAGAAGAAGAGCAAATGGATCAATCATACAAGAAGAAGTTTAAATTAGTTAGACAAATTCAAAAAGCTGAAGAATTTGCAAAAGATCAAATGGGTGGCCCGGAGGATCGAGTGGTGTCGCCACTCTTCACCGTGTCCCGATGCGTTAATCAACCCGATAAGGGATCCGTGCCACCACTCTTGTGCAACAACAAACGCTGTGAAGGAGTCTAATGATCTTAACTTTGAGGAACCGTAAAAGAATAAGACCGAGAAAGAGAAAACTGATGAAGAAGCTAAGGTACAGACGGAAGAAAAGGCTAAATCCTGACATGATGACGAAGAAGATTATGATGACTTTCTTCTCACCACCAACTCGCTCCAAGGAGGATACTTCTGCACCTCCAAAGGACCCCGAATCTCCTCATGTCCCTCCTCATCAGATTCTTCATCTCACTCATCACCACCACCATCAAAAGATCAACAAAATCATCATCCAAATCTGGGAAGAAACCACCTCGATCTTGGATTTCTCAAGCTCATAAACGAATTCACAAAGTCGCCAAACAAGTCGAAGAAAACGGCTCTACAAAAGCTAAATTTCTTTGCGATCACATAAGATATGTATGACGAGCATGACAAGATGGAGAAAGAAAGGGAATTTGTTCAGAAGTTCATGAAGAGTCATCGAAAGAGGAACCGAACGAAATGATCGGTTGTTACACAACAAGTACCTTCGTGATATCGCTCCTAAAGTCCAAAAGGAACCGGAAAAGACAAAGAAGAGATCATACTCACAAGTTTCTTCTACAATCGTCCCTGCGTGTGACTAGAGAAATATTTCCAGACAACTCACCCCTAACATCGTAGCATTGGTTAAAAATACAATGGCCAAAGAAGCCGATCTCTCTGAACTGAAGTTAATCGCTAAACTTGTGATACAAATGTCAAAGCGATCCGAACGCTTACTCGATGAAGCTAAATTTTTCAAAATCTACTTGATTTTCAACTCAGATCATCATGCAAGGAGTCAACCGATCAACCCAAACGACCAAGATATGACGATGATAAGGATAAGGATTCTCGACCTAAACGCCGTAAGCCCGGTAAATCTACCTCTATGCCACCTCCTCCACAACTAACTTCTTCTCAACAAAGTCTCCTCCACCTCGGCTTCTAATGATAAACCCTGACGATTCCGAAGTTACCACCCCGACTCATAAAACAGGTGATTACTTTGAGTATACGGGTGGTGACGATGAAGAGGTCCTTGAGCCCCAACAACAACCCACCTCACCCAAACAAGTAAAACCAAGATCATCATCAAGGCCTTCCAAAAAGAAGAAGAAGACGACTCAGCCTGGAGTCGCCTCATGGCTAGATGACGATAAAACCGAAGAGTTTGAATGGTTCTCCACACTTGTCAATCAAACTCCCTACCCCGATGAAGGTCAAGAATTGGTAGACGGTTCTACATTGGAGCACGCAAAACTTTTGCAAGAAAAGTTCCATGTGAAGAAAATGACGAATCGAATTGAAGCGAATCAAGAATGAAGCATTCCAACTTCTTAAAGACAGCTCCGAAAGCACCGCCGAGGTCGAATATCATCTTGAGAACATCGATCGAGCTATGTCTAACGACATGGATTGGCTCAATCCGGAAGCAAACATTGACTTCACACAAAGGGACAACCCTCCATACTACAACGATTGGACCAAACCCCTACCCACCATTGGCCAAACAGACGAACCACGGATTCCCTTCCGATACTTCTTTAACAGAGACTGATTTTCTTACACGGTAGCGATGGTTCGCGAAAATACGCTACATCATTGACTCTTCCATTCAAAGGCTATTTACTCAAACCGCATAGCTATCGAGGAACGCGGCAAATCACTTGTTTTCTCGACAACGCAAGCATACGACCAAGATGCATTGTATGGGATTCATCATTGGCCCGAACGCCAAGAATCTACTACGTAGCAGCTCGTCGTAAGTCTCAACATGCAAAGGTATAGTTCTAAGGATATCGTGGCCATCAAACACATTGATCTCAAGTCTAAGTGGGACTACACATTCTTAAAGAATATCATAGTCAAACGACAAGATGAACAGAACTATGGATTCTCCGAATGACTTTGAGAACTTGTCCTCAACGACATCGAAGACATGTACCTTGCCAAAGTACGTGGTCGATGAGACAATTCTCGATCAAGTTCAACGTGAATTTATCAAGTCGGCTTCATCTTCATTAGACGATCGTGATCAAAGAACGCGGTTGAAGATATCCGTATGGTCGTTGAATCTTATCGACGCTGTCAACCCTACCTCCAACTTACTCTTCCCGATCTCAATCGCCTACCTCAATATACGCCATCAAAAACCTTTCGGAGTTGTTTACCGCAGTGAACTTCAAAGAAACCGCAATGGCGCAGTAGTGATCTTCGTAAATTCGGGATCATACTTTGCCGGTTAGGGACGGATTAGCGCATGCTGAAGGATATACCAAAGTTGGGTCTCCTAAGCTACGGAATTCTCGTGAAAGGAGGGATGTGAAGGATCATCACCATGATTGATGAACGGTTGTTCGAAGGATCAGCCGCACGCATTGGAGAGCTATGTTGGTGGTCACCCAGAGAAACATCACCGCTTTCAACGCTCACAGGCACTACCTCCGGAACACCGCACTTCCCGGTACCCCTTGAATTGTTTCCTTCATAATTTTGGATGTATGATTATATATGTCTATGGCTTGTGCACACATAACAGTGTACAACCCGTAATTGTCAAGAAAGGACCCCGTGGTACTGCCACAATCCTTATAAAAGGAGCTAAAGCTTCTTACTTTTGAGTAAAACCTATCAAACCTTTCATTTTTCAAGGTTTTGCTCAAAAGAACAAGTACTTTCCCTTAAGACTTTCAAAACCTCAACCGCTTATATCACTTGTGAGGGGAGTATTTGAAACTTTGTTCACAAATTGTTCACAATGGTCATTCTTCCCGCAACACTCTAAATGGTCATATTTATTCTCAAACGTTTCAAAAATAACACTTTAATATGCCATTTTTGAGGGGAGAAAATTGTGTGATAAGAAATATGTTGTACAAAATGCAAATGAATCAGGTACCTCGACTTAACCAACTAATTGACGGTACTAACCTGTTAGTAACTCGAAAAGACTTGTCCCGACGGTAATAATTTCAAGCTAGTTCGCTAGTGATGTAAACGCGTCTCGCAAAGGACTTGTCTGAGTAGAATGTACCATTCGAGAAACTTTTGATAGACATGAACTCGGGACTTTGACAACCTTCCAAAGTTTGTCTACACCTTCAAGGTAGTTATTAGAGCTAGTTGTCACCTAAAAGCCGACAATGTAACTCTTTAACTATGCAACGTAACCGTGTCTCATGGGATTGTCTTCAGTGGATCAATTCAAAAGTGCGCGCTTTTTCCTCACTCGGCATTTAACCATTAAAACTATTAAGCACATGTGGAGGGGAGTATTTATGCAAAACATCATCTCTCACAATGGTTCAAACATGTTTTTCATTAACAAACCCTTGAGAGACATTTTTTCATACAAAGGGTTTTAATGGCAACTTAGGTTAGTCATGGAGTTATAAGGTGACTAAGGTTAGGAATAACCGTCTCTATGATCCGCCAGAGCCGGAGGGATCTACCCAAGGACACTACAAATAGTTAGTATTTAGAAGTCCTTAGGTATGATTGTAAAAAGGAGAAAATGAGAATCGGAGAAAGAAGGAGTTGAAGAATTAAAAAGAAATGCAAAGAAAAGGGTGAAAAGAAATAGCCCTCCGGATTATTCAACTTAGGCGCATAATCGGTTCAATTCATATGCTACGGTTGTCACTTAGTGACGCCGTATTGAAGATTAAAAGTCGCCATGGACCCAAAGGACGCATGCACTAAACCTTCTTATCCACTCAAGTTTCTCTCAACATAAGCTTGTTTCATTCTCACAGGGAACCCTACGTAAACTATCGGCTTTCTCCTAGAGATTGCGGGTATTGAAGAAGGAGACCCTCTCCCTAGTCTCCGCTCCAGAAAACCAAAACGCACTATTGAGTCTAGAGCCACGAGATTCATCAAAAGATCTCTTAGGAACACTTGACATTTAATCACTTGATGATCAACTAATAAGATCATCGGTGGTTCATATCGAGTCCTTCACAGATCTTAGCAATCTGTCGAGAACATTTATGAGAGGTTCACATCTCGTGATCCTCGATTGAATGGAAACTCCCGCCGTGGTCAACATCAAACGTTCACAAGAGGTCACTTCGTAACTCCCCGTGGATTACGCTGAGTGTGTCTCAAACGGTCTACGTCAGAGGTGATGGCGGTACCTCATCGACTATTCAATCAGATGTACTTGCTACATCGCGTTATCTCACTTGTGGGACTCCAGCTCAGAACGCCTTTGTAAGAATTAGAGTTGTGTCCTCACACTATGCCGCGTTAACCTCGGTTCAAACTTGTAAGTTCCGGAAACCGCTTACTACTAACCGTTTGAAATGTTTTCTTCTTATGGAAGCTCTGGAGCGGGATGATCGCGGCCGATTCTTCTCATGTTCATGCCAACTTCATCACTAATGGAAGTTCTATCCAAAAGCAACACAACAGCCGTAATGATTCTTCACAAACCAAAGAATCTACAAAGTTAAAGACTTAAAGAACTTCATCAAGATTGAATTCCAACGCCAAAGAGCGCGGTGAGCATGTTGAAGAATGACGGAGACACCGGAGCAAAATGGGCGCACTGAGGCGCATCGATGCGCATAACAACATACTATCACTTTCACCACAAAGAACAATGATCAAAGAACAAAGTTAAAGATGACGCCAAAGCATAACCGCTCAAAGATAACTATCACTCTACACTGGGAGATTGTTCGAATCAAGGCAATTCTTCTCACAAGAAAGAAGAATGTCGAAGATCGCCACCGCTACTATTACATCAACGCTTTCACCGCTTACATTCATATATACTTGAGGGGGAGATTGTTGGAATCACTCCTAAACAGGATTTCAAGTATTTATATTTCATATGTAATAGGTAGCTTTATTATGGCCTTTATGTTTGTTTAAGGTCAAGCTTATGTAGAAGGCCCATAAGCTTGACCCAAGCCCATTAAGGAATAGGGAAGGAGAGGGAGTGTTGCCCTAGCTCCTTGCCTATATAAACTATGTAATAACCTTCATTTGAAGGTTGGTTGTTCAAGTTCTTTTCTTTCACATACACTCTTTCTTAACCGTATAATATATCATGTGTGTGTGTGTTTGATACTTGTTCAATCGCCTCATCTCCTTTCTATATAACTTGTGTTGTAAAACTAGTGACCTAA
>OU343224.1:123792687-123998277 GCA_910596185.1 Chrysanthemum makinoi | reverse complement strand
TTGCATGAAGCAGAACCGCGACCCTTTATTGGGAAATGGAATGGTTTGTGTACTTTCCATGGAATAATGACCATTGGAAACGATTATGAAGAGAACATAGGAGTATCCTGAACTAGATTGGCTTTGTGACAGCGCATTTCTTAAAGTAGTAGCATAGATCTAACGGTTTGAGATAGGAGAAAATGGATATCGATGAGCAATGATGGTGGCAATGTGATCATACAGCGAGGGCAAGCCTTGAGAACAAGTGACAACATCATCATTGTCCATATTGAACCAAGACTAGACAAGATGGTGGCCATGTTTTCAATTTTGCGAAAGTATGCATCAATACTCATGTCGCCAAGCTTTAAGAGCGTAACTCCGCTTTCAAAACAATGAGCGGATACGTTTATTATCTTGAAAAATATCGGCGAGTATGTCCCATGCTTGTTTTGCCGACAGGGTTGTCAAAGACAAGTCGTTGTTGTAGGGTTTTAGAGATGGTGACAAAGATCCAAGAAAGAATTATAAATTAGATCTTTTTAGCCACTTTCGTCATCATGAGGTGGAGTAGCACTTCGTTGTGGAATTTGTTGTCATTCTTGGGCTCGATATGATCCAAGAGTTTATTGCCACGACAAAGATTGAGAAAAAAATAAACCCAAGATGAATAATTCATCGTCCGTCTAATTTCCGGGTATTAGGGCTTTTAGGTTATTGATTGTCATGAGTTTATCGGAGAGGAGAATGGTGGGTTGTGGAGATTCGTTGATGACAGTCATGGTGGTGAGTTTTGTTGATTTGACAAAATGGTTAGAGTTTGTTTAGGATTTGTATACGTGAGACAGTAGCACACCAAATCAGAACTAGATAACTTTTAACAATAGTTGACTGGTCATAAACAAGGACCAACAATCAACTTTACCAACAAATAACTTGGTCGACTTGTTATTTAACATAACCAATGATCGACACTCTTTAGAAGAAAACAAAAAAAGCTGCAGCGGAAAATTAAAAGTGAAATAGGATTGCTGGTGATACCATGTGAGTGATAAAGAGATAGTGATGTTTTATTGATTTGAACAAACAAAGATACATGATACATATAGAGGGCTGCCCTACATCTATTTTGGGTAAATTGGAATTTACTCTCTAATTATATTAAATATACAGCTAATGGACACTAATCAATCATATCCCTTTGTTGTTACAATTAAATGACAGCTAACACTAGTCTCAACATCATATGCGAAAGAATTACTATTAAACTTAGTATCAACCAAAATACTAAAATAGGTAGCAAAAATACTGTCAACACAAAGTCAAATATAGCATGGCAAGCCACGTAATAAATAACGCTTGTGAGCGTGGCATGGCGCATGTCCACCGCCTTTACGGTTAATGCGGAAGCTTTAGCGTTTATAAGACGTGTCATAAGACGACACAAAATATGAAAATATTTATATATTTATATCATATTTTATATATATCGAGTTTACAAAAAGCGTGGCATAAAGCGGCATGGCGCGTGAAGTGATGTGCAGATCAAGCCTCATGCTTTATAATAGTGCCTAGTCATCGGAACTCATAAATTCATAAACCTTTTTTTTGTTATAAACTTTTCTTCACTATAGATAAACTACTTAAAGCTTTATAAAACCTCATTAAACACAAAAGCATTAAATTTAGAAGAGGTTCAAGATATTAGACCTTTTCATTCCACATAAGCATGAAACAAATTTTCACTATGGTTAATAAAATGATAGACCTCTTCATCTTTTCTTAAACCTTTTTATAAACCACCGTAGTGGATGCTCTAAGTTCAGTATCTCAATTAGAAAATGAAATTAAGTTAATAATTTTTTATGCATTTTGCCTTGAAAAAATATACACAATTTGGCAACGAGATCAGAGATACATCGAGATAGTACGTAGATATCTTAACAAATTTTATCTCTACTACTTACAAAGACTGTATGTGTTTTCTTGAAATCTTGAATATTGAAATCTTTAAACTTAAATTAATATAAAAAAATATAGTTTGCTTAAATTACTTTTAAATACACTTTAAACTTCATCAATTCTAAACTTTACAACTTTAAACTTGATCAATTCGAAACTTTACAACTTTTTAAAAATACACACTTTATTAATTTTAAAAGCACACATATTTCAAAAAATAAACGCTTTGCATCAGGTCAAACTAAAATCATAATTTCAGAATATTACTATTTGTCGTTATAAACCGTAGTTTCATGCAAGTATTATATTGACGATCTCACAAAGATTTTTGGTGAATTTACATTTCTTGATCCAATCTTTTACGGAATCGATCCCCTTTTGTACAAGAATGTGGAGCTCAGCATGTCTGGAAGCACAGGAGAACGTTCTTTTGCTGATATTATTACCAGTATTCGTTACTGGGTCATTCATAGCATTACTATACCTTCCCTATTCATTGCGGGTTGGTTATTCGTCAGCACTGGTTTAGCTTACGATGTGTTTGGAAGCCCTCGGCCAAACGAGTATTTCACAGAGAACCGACAAGGAATTCCATTAATCACCGGCCGTTTTGATTCTTTGGAACAACTCGATGAATTTAGTAGATCTTTTTAGGAGGCCTCAATGACCATAGATCGAACCTATCCAATTTTTACACTATTAAATTAAAATTTTGAGTGAATGTTTAGTTGATTTGATGGTATTCAACTTTGCTTAAGATCAGCAATACCATTTGATGTCAATCATGTCATGAGTTTTTAGTTACCGATTTTCATTACTCTTCTGTAAAATAATCAAATAATAGAAGTGGACTTGAAAAGTCAAGCCTGCATTATATAATGTTCTTTCGAAGAAAACAAACATGCAAATAGCCACCACCAAAAATATGCTGACTATTCTTGAAAGCTGCCAGATTTCCCCACCACCAGCCACCATCGGCAATCGCTCGCTGCCGATCACCTTCTTCGACGTAATATGGCTGCCTCACTTTCCTATAAACCAACTTTTCTTTTATGAGTTCCCACACTCTAGAACACATTTCATAGAAAAAGTTGTTCCTAACCTTAAACACTCATTATCAATCACTCTACAGCACTTTTTCCCATTTGCAGGCAACTTGCTTGTGTTTCTAAAGCCAAATGATTCAGGTTTTGCAAGAAAACCCGAAATTACGTTATGTGGAAGGTGATTCTGTGGCTTTTACTTTGGTAGAATGTGATCTAGACTTTGATGATCTTGTAGGAAACCATCCTCGTGCATGTGACAAGTTTTATCCTCTTGTACCACCTCTGGACATGTGGTTAAAGACACCGACTGTGTGGTCATTCCAGTTTTCGCGGTGCAAGTTACGTTTTATGAGAATCATGGTTTCTCTATTGGGATCACGAATCATCATGTGCTTTGCGATGCAAGTACAAAGTATGACTTCTTGATGGCTTGGACATCGATTGCTAGACATGGTACTGATGAGTTATTCTTAGCTAAGAGATCTAATATTCCTGTTTATGATAGATTGATCCAGTATCCTGATTCTTTCGACCAAATGTTTATGAAAGAGTCTGGAGTTGAGACACTAAATTTGAAGTATCAACTTCCAGAGCTCATTGGCCCGAGTTGCAAAGTTCGGGCCACATTCATCCTGACCAAAGCAAAAATCAATTTGATCAAGAATTGGGTATCTAGGCAAGTACCAACATTGGGATACATGTCATCTTTTTCCGTAACATGTGCTTACGTATGGAGTTGCATAGCGAAATCACGTGCCGAAGTGGAAGGAGTAAAGGGGGAAGACGAGTTGGAAAGGTTTGTATGTGTTGCAAATTTCAGGAGTCGTATGGATCCGCCACTTCCCGAAACCTATTTTGGGAACTGTGTTGCGCCATGTGTTGCTGTTACTAAGAGCTTCTTGTTATCAGCAAACAAAGGGTTTCTTGTTGCGTTCAATCACTAGGAGAGGCTATAAGCAAAACGGTGAAAAATAAAGATGAATTGCTAAAAATGATGAATTGTGGTTTGAAATGCTATTCAAAATACCAGCAAAGATTCCTGCCAAGATTGGGGTTGCTGGAACTCCAAAGGTGAAGATTTATGACATCGATTTTGGATGGGGAAGCCAAAGAAGTATGAGACTATATCCATTGATTGCAATGGTTCAATTACCGCGCCTGCAAGGAATCACCCGATGATCTTGAGATTGGTTTGTCACTTCCAGATAAGCAAATGGATGCTTTTATCGCTATCTTTGACAGAGAATTGCAGAGTTTCCTTTGAGCAAGAATGAGAAACCTATTGAACATGTTCTAATTTTCGTTTGAGTGGTAACATATATATAAAAATTAACTCGGTACCACAGTTGTATCCAGACACACACAAACATATTTTGTACTGCATACACAAAATGAAAGGAAACACGAGTATCGGTCATAAAAATCTATCACGTAGTGCCAAGTGGAGAATGTTGTGGGTTTTGTGTTTTAATCCCATGCTATATATTTTCCTATGCATATTAGTTGGTTTATGTATGCATAACAAATTACATTGTCGAATCAGAACAGTTAACTGAAAGGAGAAAAGATGCATATTAACTCTATCTCAAAATAGATTGCAAGTGTAATCAAGGCTTCATTACAGTTTCATTTGTCTTTTAGGTTCGTTTCTTTCTTCTTGTTTCTTCTTCCCTGAAAATGAGCAAGAATTGAAATCAGAAGTCCTCAGTTTACAATAAGACGTGTTTTGAAATTATAAAATGCTAACATTCTGCTATCATACGGTGTTTTGCACTTGAAAGGAATATATGGTTTACCTCTCAACGTATTCTTTTAGAAGTTCTTTTGCTTGAACAAGTTTTGACAGCAAATTGCGGTATACATCAAGGTCTCTGTCGACGCTCTTTTTGTTGATATTAAGTGCTGCACATAGCTGAGATACCAAAAGAAAATGAACACAATGTCACATCAAACAACATTACCCAACTCATATGGATGATCTGATCCGGGTTACGTTTTAGCTATAATGGGTCATAGCAGTATCATTGGATAAAAGAGTAAATGGGACAAATGGGTCGACAGTCACCTACTGTCACATTTCAATGCATAAAACATTCTAAAACCATTTTCTAGAGGAGAATCACTGAAATGATTAAACTTTTGTAATCATATATGGATGCACTAATCATTTATGAAAAACCAAAAACAGAATTGAGTATATGTATTTCGAGTTAAGCCTAATAAAAGCTGAACCAAAAGCTTACCCAATTCAACCCGCTTCCCAACCTGCCCAATCCACACATTTGGTCGCCTATTTTTTATTTATAAACTCATTGAGCGTAATAATTTTGTACCTTCTCTAAGACGGTTGGTTCTGTTGCCTTTGATAACTCAAGTAGACGAAACAGACCAACAGCAAAGAACCGACTGTAGCTGAAACTTCCGTTGCCACCAGCTCTTTCTGCAATATCCTTTAATACCCCTTCAATTTCTCCTTCTCTAGATGAAAAGTCAACAAGTGTAGCAGAACTTTGGGTACGAGCCCACTCTTCCAATTTTTGTGCATCACTCCTGCAGTTTATAATAGACTGATGGTTCAGTACATGTACAACCATATGAAACCAGTTAATTTATGCATTTTCTAAAGCCGGTTAAGCAGTACAAACATGCATTGCTCACACTTCACAATTAAAAGTAGATGTGGGGCAACTTGATATTACCTGAATAGGACCAATAACCATTATCTCCATAACCCACAATTCAAAACCGAAAAACCATCTGCATAAACAAAGCTATGTTCCGACAATAAATGGAAGGCCCCAACCGATAAGGTAAGCCAACCCAAGTAAAGAAAAAACATACTGGAAAATTCTCATATACATCAATGCATGACTTATGAAGAGCTTACGATTCATATATAGTTTGACTCAGGCAGCTTAATTGGACTCATCAACCAATGTTCATAAAAAAGCAAAAATGAAGACCAAAGCCAGAAAAGAGTCAAAGGGCGTGCATTGTAAGAATTTCATAAACGCACCTGTATCGTTGTGGATCCTCATCTAGTGCGTTAACATATGCTTTGAAGATGTTTTCCTTGTCCTCGTCACTTGGGTACCCATCCATAAGTTGATCATACACTGTCACAAACCCTAGAGCGAATACAGCATCATATCGATACGTCTTCTTGTATCTCATTAGATGTTGTTGTACAATTAGCTCTTGCAACACGGAGTTGTAGATACTAGGTATGGGACGTTTGTAAGCAGTTAGAAACTTCAATTTTGTCTCAGACAGGTGGTGGTTCTGAATAACAACAAAAGATGTAAGCAATATGTACAAAAACGGTCTAGAAAAAACATAGCTAACAAAATTGACCGTAAAAGCAGCATTTCTTTAACAATGGTTTAAACATATGCACAAAGGTATAGATTTATGGTTTGATGTTGATTTTGTGGGTCCCATTTACATTTCTACATAATACTCCACAAAAGCTACATCACTAAAACGAATAAGGTTTTCCCTGTTCGGGTTACGGGGGAGAGCCAGTCTTTGACTCAAATGTACCTGGCCTAACCGGGGTACCCTTGTTACGTTGACCCTTTCCCTAGCCACTCCCAAGATGTGTACCTAGTGAGTTTTAAAGTTTGAACCTGAGACCTATTGCGAGGAGGTCAGGGTGCCTGACCAGTGACCACTAGCCCACCTTGGTGGTGGTGGTTACAAAAGCTAAATCACTGTTTCTTCTTATTCAATACATATGGGGACAAACAAAATGAAAAAATGCTAATGGTCAAAACAATTAGTAACGAAAAGCACAGAGCTGCACTAGACTATTGAGGTCAATGACAAACTAGTATTGCAGAACCAATAGAAAATTTACATGAAATTTGCAACTTAACTCCAACAGTTTTCTACTTGTAGACTTTAATAAAGAGTTCATTATAGGTATAGAAACCTGCGAAGTGAAACTCAAATTGTAGTACTTTTGATGTGGAATAATCTTCGACGCCATTAGTACATTACGTAATAGGATCTATGAAGTAACCAAAAACTTTGGTTTCTTGATCATTTCAAACATCGACATATTCAGATAAAATATAACAATGCATAATAAACTACTCTAGTTTCCTGCTCATAGAGATTAACCCGTTTAGGTACATGTTTATTAGCTATATATACGTTAATTTTAAAATGTGACATCATCCACTAATGCACTAAAATGTGATAATAAACTTAATCAGTGCAGTTAACAGAAATAAACTTCGGTTTGAATTTTCGATATCATGTTAGTCTATAATATAATGAAGTCTTTTTAGTCATTTGGTATTTTTCTATAAAATGGCCCGTTTGACCAGCGACCGTTTTGATCCGTACCCGTTTAGACCGTACCTGTTTGATCCAAATTTTAATATTGCCCGTTTGAACCGTGCCATTCAGACCAAGCCCATTTGACCCGTTACCCGAACTTGCCCGACCCGCCCATTTTACCACCTCTAATGAACACTTTCTTAAAAATTTATAAATAAATATAACAGCTAATCCAAGTTTTACGTTATCTACAAATAATCACCCAGACAGAAAACTCCTAATACGTTATATCAAAACACTATAATCAAATAAGCGTTTTCAATAACCAATCCCAATAATCACTCCCTTCATCAACAAATATTGCAACAATTTCCTTTCTTCTTTGT
Source organism: Chrysanthemum makinoi (assembly GCA_910596185.1). Classification (NCBI taxonomy): domain Eukaryota; kingdom Viridiplantae; phylum Streptophyta; class Magnoliopsida; order Asterales; family Asteraceae; genus Chrysanthemum; species Chrysanthemum makinoi. Next base: position 123,990,614 of record OU343224.1, on the reverse strand, counting down.
GTCCTAAAATGTTACAACTTACATTCTCTAAAGTTTTATCTCAAAACCAAAAATTCCAAAGTTTTACAATGTGGGTTAACAAATTTTCTCTCTAGTCAAAGTAAAATATACTACTAATAACGTTAGAACTATTATGTCAAACTAAACTATATTTAGTTAGGTCCCAAGATTTATCTAAAAATAACAAGGTTTTTAATCCTAAATCCATTAAAGCTTCAAACTTTCTCTGCTTTTCATCAAAAAATAGAAAATAAAAAAATATCAAATTCAAAGTATTTTTATACACCCACTGAGCAATTTTCACTAAAAACCGTAAAATGTAACCACATTACAAACTAAATAATTAAACTTAAGGGGACTGGCAGTGGGTATCGGTGTGGCTTCGGTTTGGTTGATACCGAACGGTATGAGCATCGCCAGTAAATCGGTGTGGTTCGGTGTGGTGTGTTTGTGGGTGAATTCGGCAAAGTTCACCGAATTGGTGTGGGAGCTTGAATGGAAAAAGTAGCCAAAAATCTATCCATTGCCCATTTAATGCCCATTAAAAAAAAAAAAAAAAAAGTGGCATGACTGCCACCCCCTAAGTACTCTTTTTTACAAATTAAGCAACTTTCAATAAAACTATCAAAAGGCAACAAAATTAAAAATTAACAAACATAAAAGGATTCAATCTCGACATATACTAATAGCAATGCATCAAAAACTGAATACACTAAAATAATTACCAAATTTAAAGTATTATTTTTATACCCTTTTGGTTATTTTCACTAAAAAGTGTCTTTACATAAACTAAGGCATCAAAAACCTGAATATATATATACAAAAATTTTAAAAATTAACATTACAAAAGGAAACACAAAGTAATTAACAAAATTAATACCTGATCCAGTAGACATGCAATGAACAACAAACCCTTTATTCAAACTGGATGTTTTAACACTAATAGACCGGACCCTAAAAGCATCATAATTAGATACAACAGATCGAACTGAAGATGGGAAACTACTCTTTTTTTCAAAAGATTGAGTGATTGCAGAGAATGACAGTGAAGTAATAGCAGCCATGTTGAAATTTTAATGAATTAAAGATGGGTTTGGTTCATTTGAGAAAATTGAAATTGTTGGGGGGAAGGAAGTTGAGGATAAATGAGGTTGGAGATTGGAGGCTTATCCATTATCTCTAAAAGGAATGAGTTGTTTGTAATTTGACATGTAGCCAAGATATTTTGCTTAGTCTTTTTCACTATACAAGAGTCGTGGTAATTAGCCCAACAGCGCGTCTTCGAAGCCAAGCGGCCAGCGTCGAGGCTTATTAGGGATGCTTACTACTAGGACGCGCTTTGGACCGACGAAATGAAGATGTGTGGTGTAAGACCGAGGTGTGGGAGCGTCGAAAGAGGGCCAACAGTAAAAAATGACATTGAATAAAAAAATTATTTTAAAATTATATAAATTTATTCTGTAAAGTATAAGTACCTCAATGTTACTGAAATAACAACTAATCGACCAAAGTATAAGCTAGAAGGATTGAGAGATTGTGGAATGCATTTTGATTGATCATAACAAACTACAAATGAACCTCTATTTATAGGGTTCCAATCAAGGTATTTAGTACAAACATTAAGAGGGATACAAAAGATGAGAGGTTATGAAGATTATGGTATATGGATAGCCACACACACATTAATATTCATAATACTTTGGCTATCCATCATTAGTTGTCATACGATTAGATACGCTTCGTTAAAAACCTCTAGGAAAAACCCGGTGGGAAAAATCATAGCTAAGGAAAAAGAGTGCACCTGTATGTTCTCCCTCGATGATTAGATCAATGAAGTTCATTGAGTCTTGCATTCCGCCGTGAACCAACTTTAAATGTTGCGGCAGGGGAAGTGTCTTGGTAAATAAATCGCTAAGTTCTCGCTTGAACGGACCTTTTGAACAATAATATCATTTGCCGTTCTTCTGTAATTCATGAGTGAAAAAGAACTGGTAGAATATGCTTGGTTCTGTCACCTTTGATGTATTCGTCCTTAAGTTGAGCAATGCATGCTACATTATCTTCATACACGATTGTTGGAGCTCCACGGCGAAGAGATACTACATGATTCACGAATATGTTGTACCACATTTCTTAACCATACGCATTCCGATGGCTTCATGGATGGCCAAGATCTCGCATGATTCGATGAAGTGGCGTTGGAACTTGTGAAAACATATCCAGTTTGGGACCGACCGGTATGGGGATCGACATATATCACGCATCTGCAAAACCAACTAGATCTCTTTCGGATGAATTAGTGTAATATAAACCCATATCTTTTGTACCTTGAAGGTAGCGAAATATTTGTTTCACCCATTCCAATGTCTCCTTGTTGGACACGAGCTATATCTTGCCAAAAGTTTAGTGAAAATGATATATCGGGTTGTGTATGACTGCAAGAAATAACAATGCTCAATGGCACTTAAATAGGGTACCGGGACCAAGAATTTCCTCGTCATCATCTGGAGGTCGAAAAGTATCTAAGGTCCTTACAACCATTGGGGTGCTCAATGGATGAGATTTTTCCATATAAAATCTTTTTAGCAACTTCTCTGTATGCTTTTTGGTGTACAAGGATTCCATTCTTAAGATGTTCAATTTGTAATCCAAGACAAAACTTTGTTTTCCCAGATCTTTCATCTCAAATTCTTTCTTGAGGTATTCAACTGCCTTTGGTAGCTCACCACGGAGTTCCAATGATATTCGATCATCAACATACGCAATTATGACATATTCGATCCGGACCTTTTTATAAATATGCATGGACAAATAGAATCATTTTTATATCCTTCCTTTAATAAATATTCACTAAGACGATTGTACCACATTCGCCGACTGCTCTTCAACCCATACAAAGATTTATTCAGTTTGATTGCATATTGTTCTCGGGAACTTGCTTTACATGATTGGTGGCTTAAACCCATCCGGAAGCTTCATGAATATTTCTCAATTGTGAGCGTATAAATAGGTTGTCACAACATCCATTAGACGATCGATTCCTTCTTGTATTACCGGACAAATTAGATACGAAAAGTAGTTGCATCCACCACTGGAGAATATGTCTCCTCATAATCTATACCGGTCTTTGTGAAAATCCTTGTGCCACCGCGTGCTTTGTAACGAGTAATCTCGTTTTTCATTTCGTTTTGTACAAAGACCCATTTATACCCAATGAGATATTACACCTTCGGTGTACGGACTATCGGTCCAAAACTTCTCGTTTCCATTTTGGCCAATCATTTCTATTTTTGCATTCCAAAGCCTGACTTTGGTTCTTGATCCTCATCATTTTCCATAACTTCTAGCGCTACATTATATGCAAAAGCATCATCGACGTCGATTTCATTTCGGTTCCATACCTTTCTAGAAATGATATAATTTATTGAGATCTCTTCATTTTGGGTACCCGGGTTCCTCTTGAACCGTCATGTCTAATGTCCTTATTGAGGACCCTTCGGTGTTTCTTTAACCTCGAATTGACCATCTTGATTATATGCTCCCTTTTATTTCGATTTTTATCTTTGGAACCGACTGGTCTACCACGCTTTATGCGTGCCTTAGACTCATTAGCAATTTCAATGTTCTTTAGGAACATCAATTTTGACAGGAACAACGTGCATTGTTATATGTGACTTGGTTACTCTTTTAAGGTTAGTAAACGCATCTCGGTAATTGATTTGCTAACCCTTGTAAATGAATTATCTTTTGAACTTCTTGTTCGATTCTTTTGTTCGAGGATCAAGATGAGATAATGATAACTCTTTTCCAACTTATTTCACTTCCACTTTGTTTCTTTTCTCCCCTAATGTTGGGAATCTCGACTCATCAAAATGACAATCAACAAATCGAAAGTAAACAAATCCCGTTGATGGCTCTAAATATCTAATTATAGATAGTGAATCATACCTAACATATATTCCCATTCTCCTTTGAGGTCCCATTTTTGTGCGTTGTGGTGGAGCAATTGGGACATACTGACAACCAAAATTCTTAGATGGGAAATATTTGGTTCCGACCAAAACCAACTGTAATGGGGAGTAAGTATGGTGACTCGCCCGATACGTCTGAATTAGTATTCTGCATTGAACAACATGGCCCCACGCAAACCCGGTAGTTTAGCTTTCATAATCATGGGCCTTGCGATCATCTGAATCCGCTTGATAAAAGACTCAGCGAGCCCATTTTGTGTATGAACATGAGCTACTGGATGTTCTACACTTATCCCAATTGACATACAATAGTCATTAAATGTTTTGGATGTAAACTCACCAACATTGTCCAAACGTATTATCTTTATAGGATAATCTGGAAAATGTGATATCAGTCTTATTAATTGAGCAAGTAATCTCGCAAATGCCATATTGCGACTTGACAATAAGCACACATGTGACCATCGAGTCGATGCATCGATTAAAACCATAAAGTATCTAAATGGTCCACAAGGTGGGTGTATGGGCCCACATATATCCCCTTGGATTCTTTCCAGAAAATTAAATGATTCATTCCCTATCTTAGCTGGTGATGGGCGTGTGATCAATTTTCCTTGTGAGCAAGCAACACATGTAATATCTTTCGTTTCTAGAACCTTATGGTCCTTTAATGGGTGTCCGTTTGAATTTTCTATTATCTTTTGCATCATTAATGATCCGGGATGGCCTAACCGATCATGCCAAATGATAAATTTTCTCGGTCAATAAGTTTTTATTTATGACCACATTTGTTTCAACAATATTAATCTTGGTGTAATACAACCCGGATGAAAATGCGGGTAATCTTTCTAACACTTTCTTTTTACCCAAGAGCACATTCGTAATATGAAGGTACTCATCATGTCCTTCATTTGTAGTCTCAATATGATATCCATTTAAATGAATATCTCTAAAACTTAATAAATTCCTTTGAGACATGGGGGAAAATAGTGCATTGTCAATTTTAAACATTGTACCTTCGGGTAATAATATATGTGCTTTTCCATAACCTTTTATTAGTTTTGCGCTACCCGAGATAGTACTAACATTTGATTCTTGCAGGTTTAAGTGTGAGAAATATTTCTCCTTTTTTAGTATCATGTGTGTGGTTGCACTATCCACTAGATATATGTCTTCATCGTCAATAATAAGTTGTGCTAAACGATCCATATTCTTCAAAATAAAACACATATTATAAGTAAAGTATTTGACTGAATTAATAAAAGGAAATAACATGTTTTATTAAGCCAAGTATGTCTCATAGGACAACATAGGTAAACTTAAAAGAAAATAAACAAAACAAAAACAAGATCAACATCAACGTGAAGACGTTTTATTCTTGGCTTTAGTGGCACTCTTATTATTGGCTTTATGGATCACTCGTTTGTGAGAAAATCACTCACATCCAAATGAGTGTTATCATTTTGGTCTTCTGGTACACCAAGGTTGTCAATACCAAGGCTATCGATATCAAGGTTATCAATTTTCCCTTCATTATATGCAAAGTTAACTTCGACCCCTTTTCCTTTGTTCTTTTGGGATCGTTGGTAGAGTTCCACCAAATGTTTGGGTGTGCGAAATGCACGGGCCCAATGATTAGTACCACCACACCGATAGCATACAGTTTCTATGACACCTTTTGTTTTTTCACCTCCATCATTTTTATCATTTTTCCTTTTCTTGCCACTTTTTGTGACCACTTGTATTCCTGTGAAAACCATGATAATTACCTCGACCAAAACCACGCCCTTGGCGCGCGCGACCACGCCACGTCCATGGCCACGTCCTCGTCCACGTCGGATCTACGACCGCGACCTCTATATACCATATTTGCTTTCAAAGGAGCGGATCCAGTTGGACGTGACTCGTGGTTTTCATTAATAATTCATTGTTTTGTTCGCGACAAGTAAACACGAGATCAAATCACAATACTTTTAAAGCCTCTTTCGCGTGATTGTTGTTGCAATAGTAAATTAGAGGCATGAAATGTAGAGAATGTTTTTCAAGCATTTCTTCATCGGTGATTTTTCTCCACATAAAGTTAATTGGGAGGTAATTTTAAACATAGCGAATTATATTCACTCACTGTTTTAAAATCTTGAAACCTTAAATGAACCCAATCATAAGCGGGCCTCGGTAAAATCACGCTTTTTATGTTCATATATGTCCTTCAAATGATTCCAAAGGACATGTGGGTCCAACTGATAAGATATTCATATTTTAAATTCTCATGGAGGTGATGGCGTAAGAATATCATTGCCTTAGCCTTTTGTTCAACAGTTGTTTCCTTTCCGCTTTGATTGTATCACCAAGACCATTAGCCGCAAGGTGTATTCTCGGCATCCAGAACCCAAGACAAATAGTTTTGTCCAGTTATGTCCAAAGCCAAAAATCAAGTTTTAAAGATTCGACATGGCTAGCTATATTATCACATATCATACGCAAGTTAACATTTACTCGTTTGGAAAATAACTCATCAATAAGCATCATACGAAAGACATATTGCATTACCTTATTATTTTACATGCATCATTATACTTTGTTCAATTACAATAATTAAATTCACGAGATACATAGAGGGCAAACAAAAATTGGCAATACAACAGAACTGTTACAGCGTCATAACACAATAATAAATTATGTATTACACAACAATCGTAATTTACACATATACAATCATCAAGGCTCGGAATGACTTAACATGCAAACATAAAACAAATGCACACAGAATACATAAAATACTATAAATCACATTTGTACTACATGATACTAAAACCAACTTTTCATTCAATAAACATACAAAAATAAACATACAAACAGTGAATTGTAATTACATTACGGAATAATAGAGTTAAATACATATAGCTATAAATTACACAAATACTGCAACATATACAAATGAACAAGTTAATAGTAACATTTTCAATTCATACATAATAAACCATCAAAACATGTTGTAACAATTCCGCTACTAATGAACAACTTAATATAATACAGAACACTTTGGCACACAATAAAAAAAATCATATATTTTAATGTTAACATATAACACAAAAGACATAATAACCATATTATTATAACACTAAGGCAACACACAACACAAGTAAAGTTGGACTTGCAGCACAAAACAATATTAAATGAAATATTATATTAACATCACATGTGTTATTGTATTACTCCGTATTTCATATCAGTTAGCAATTATTAGCTATTTCATGAAACATGGTAACATACAATCTTTATAAAGTTAATAATCCATTCATACCGTATTAACAAGTAAATTGATATAAAAAAAACATACCGATTAAAATTAAGGATTGCACTTTGAGACTATCGTGCTGATAACGTGTTACGAAATAACAACTATTCGACAAGAAGTATAAGCTAGAAGGATTGAGAGATTGTGGAATGCATTTTGATTGATCATAACAAACTACAAATGAACCTCTATTTATAGGGTTCTTACAATCAAGGTATTTAGTACAAACATTAAGAGTTGATACAAAAAGATGAGAGGTTATGAAGATTATGGTATATGGATAGCCACACACACATAAATATTCATAATACTCAATACTATTTCATTTTTATTAAGATTTTCAAACACATTAATTTTTTTTATATATTCTAAGCTTCTCATCTAAATAACAATGGGCAATTGCATATATACCCAATAAAACTTGCATATTTACATATATACCCAAAACATGATTAACTTGCATTGTACATCATGCATTGAAAACTTGTATTTTGAGGAAATATGCAAATATTTGAGTTTTAGTGGGTATATATGCAATTCTCCCAAAAAAGAATGTCTCAAAAAACTCTCAAAACCAAAACATCAAAAACATGTCGCCAACAAAACGTTGCAACACCCAATTCCGATTTTCGCTTGGATCACTCACTAAACGTTAATTTTCAACCCGCAAATTATGTATACGAACCACAACTACAACAAAAACAACCTACTTACCCAAACAATCCGTTCGTGCCTCCGTTTAACCAACAAATGTACCAACAACAGTAACAACAAAATTTGTATCGTCCACAAATGTATAATTCGTCATCACCACCTTTGTTACGCGATTCATCGTCACCACCAACGTACCAATCTCAAAGTTCTCAACATTATTCTCCTATTCACCATTTTAATGTTAACGACGTAGAAGATTTAGGTCCGTTTTTTGGTGGTTGACATTATTCTTTGACTCAAGTTTCGGGTGGTCCATCTGAACCCATTTAAGATGAATCTTTCGTCGAAGAGATCCCTATCATAAAAAGGAAGTCGTAATAAATGCAAGACGACTGGAAAAGAAGACAATAGAGTTCCATGAACCCAAGCGGAAGAGTTAGCGTTGTGTAAAACTTGGATTAACACGTCCAAAAAGTGCCAATGCTAAAAAAGTTGTGGGTTTGAAAAGGGGCTACGATGCTCTTAAATGCAAATGGAAATTGCAGATTCGTCCTAATGTTGAAAATTTTGCGTGATTTACGATAATGTTGTTAGGAAGAGCCAGAGTGAGTCACATGACCATAGGGTGTTCGATAATGCTATATATGAATATTTGTATGACGTATGCTCAAAACTTCACTTGAACCGTCCAAACTTTTCAGACCACATAAAGTTAGCATAATATATAAATGCCAAAATTTTAGAATACCAACTTCGATGCAAAAAGAAAATCAAATACATCGAATACCACATCATGAAACACATCGGACTCAGCACATAGTGGTTTTAATCTTAACGACGAAGCGGGTAATTCAAAGGAGGAAGATGTTCGAGAAGTTCGACTAATGGGCAGGGACAAAGCTAAGAAGAAAGCGTCATCCTCGTCCAATCAATCGGAATCTTCGTTGCTGCTGCTCCCGCTCTATTTGTTGATTTGTTGGTCGGTAAATGGAAAAATGTCCACTCGGATATCTTTTCCTAAAAAAGGGAAGACCAGACATCTATTTTAGAGATTAAGCAGTGACAAATAAAATTTCAAGAAAAGAAATATGCACAAAGGTAAGAAGAAATTGAGCTACCACGTCAAATGTTCAACTTTCAATTAAAAAAAATAAAAAATAATAATAATCTTGTTATATCACGGTCTCGATGAGCATCTGACTGGAAGACAACCAAAAACGGTGATGGAGATAAAGCAACAAATTAAGGCGAAATATAATTTAGATTATTAGTATATGTTTTTAATTTTTATTGTAATTTTTTTTTTATTTTATTTGAATTATTACTGTAATATTTTTTAATAAGTAATGAAATTTTAAATTTTAAAATGAAGGAAATGAAAAAAGAAGAAGTTGATGGTGATGCTGGTTGTGTTGGTAGTAATGTTGGTTGTGGAAAGAGAATTAGCTGATGTGAGTTGAGGCGGCGGTGCTAATGTTTGTTGTTATTAACACTGAGCCTTATAATACTGGCATCTAATTGCGAGTTGCAATGAAGGATATTATATAATTAAAATTTTACTCGACCAATTGGTTTTTAGCTAATCGTTTCTTGTAACAATAACTTTACAGACCTCGATAATTCTAGGTTGAAATTAATTTAATTAATGGCACAGTGTAAAACTGGAGTTATTGATTTTGTAGTTAAGATATTGATATATACTTTGTATTATACTATTATTGTTACTAGCAGGGTTCTTGTACAATGCGGCGGCATGTATTTAGTAAGTAATTTTGTGGCGAGCAAATGTTTTTCAATTATACATTTTTTCTAAAAGTAACTTTACGAATGAATGCCAACTTTTAATTAAAATAACTATAAGCAATAGCAATGCAAACTATTACATATCTAAATAAACAATGATTTAAGATTATTTGAGGACAAAACATTTTTTACAAACCAATGGATCAATCTCCACCTTCCATCTTCCCTCCATTTTTATTTGATCTAATGGATGAGATTAATCTCAACAATTTAAAAAACCAACTCTCAATCTTTTTTTTCAAATATTAATATCTTTAAAACCATTTATCGTTAAGCGAAAAAAATATATACCATTACTTTCTATAGATAGACACTTTGATATACTTTCTGTAACAATCCGCATTTTCAGGTTACTTTTCATTTTTTTGAAAAGTTACTATTCACTTTTACTATTCACTTTCAATATTCATCCCGTAAAATTTTTATTTTAGTTTACTATCATGACAAGATAATTGAAACTCGACAAGTCGTCTTGACGACGTATGTTGAATCCATACAGAACCGATTTCACAAAACCGTGTCTGAGAATTACTTTAGGGTTTAAACGTCATTCAGGCATCCCGATATGTCCATAAAACACTATAAACATAAGAAATATGTATTTCTACCATTTTACGACAATTCCACATGTTTTGGAGTTTTACGTTTTCCAGTTCTGCGTTTTACGCGAAATACGCGTTTTTGACCCGCGTTTCCAGCTTTAAACAACGTTTAAGCAACCCGATGGAACTTACCACTCATTTTATATTTTATTATGGAGTATAATGATAAGAAAAATCATTTTTACAAGTTTCATTTTTTTACGATACCCGGTTTTACGTTTCGTGACTTTACGACTTACAGTTAACGATTAACGGAACCAAAACTCACTCCGTAAACAGGATAATACCAAAACTAACTTAGTCATCCTATCCCCCATTAATTAACCGCCTATAGGGGGGGGGGGTAGTCACCAAGCATGTGTCTAAATCATAAGTCTTGCACCATTAGATCAAAACATGTGTTTTACTTCTTTAGTAAGTATTAATAAGATGATTACATGTGTAAGTTTTCATGTGTAAGTCTTGCACTCTTAACCTCCTCAACACCCTATATAAACCATCCTCCTCTCCATATTAACACACACAAAAACATACTCTTCAATTTTCTCTCAACTTCTAATATTGCTTCAAGTATTCAAGCTTCTAGTTTGCTACATCAAATCCTTAGAAAGTTAAGTGATTTCTCTTGAGTTTTAATCCACTCAAGTCACTTAGAAACTTCATCATCAAGCCTTCAAGAGTTCAAGAGGGTAGAAGGTTTTGCTAAAAGGGTGGAATCATTTTGGAAGCTAGGGTTTTAGTTATAGTCATAAGTTCTTGGTTCTTTGAATTCCTTTCTTTAGAAAGCCAAAAGTTGTAAGAAACCCTAACACACTCTCTTGCTCAACATCATTTACATGTTTCTCATACTTCATTTAGGTTATATATGGTCTTTATATTGTTATCATGATGTACAAAAACCACTAAAACAAGTTAAAGGAATCATATGTTAGCTAAATGGACGTAAACAAGAAAACTAGTGACATATATTGTGAAATACGGCAAAAATAGTATAACCATGATATTAGATACTTACATACTATTAAATAGGATTTTAAAAGAAAAACATAGCAATTTTAATCACCCAAAACGAGTACACGAGTCAAAAGATACGGCCAAAAGAAGTTAGCGAAACAAAAACACCGAAACTGCCTAAAACAAGTTGTTAAGCAGCTGTCCATTTTGAACGAGGCCCTTCTGGTCCCTTTCATCAAAAGTTAAAACACAAAAGTTGTCCGGAATGATGTTTTACATCTACCACTTGGAAACTCGGCCTCAAAAGACCAAATTATAGCATTTTCTGCCTCAAATTTGTAAAACAATTTTTATCGTCAAAAGTTTGGTTTTTCACAAGTTAAGAATATAGAAACCATGATATTTTCAAAACTAAATACCCACTAGACATAATGAACTTTATATAATAACAATATTCATTCAAAAAAAAACTTTCCTAAGTTTATTTTCCTTTCGGAATAGTAACTTTTATTAAACAACGAGAACTTCTTAAACCATTTTAGTTACTTACTAATCAAGTACCATGTAACTTTCATTAGACATTTAGATTACCCAAACTCACTTGCGGACACGACCAAACTTACTTTGCAAACTATGCAACCACTTAATCTATATGTCACATAAACAACAAGCAAACTATATGTTTTATCTACTAAGTGCTACAATACTAGGGAACTTCATGTGAGGGGTTCATTTGGGTAAACGGAACGACGAGTTGTTGGATTTACCAATTAAAGTGTCCTAGCTCCTCGAACGTTTACTACATGACCTCTGAATTGTGATGGCCCGAATGGTAGTACGATATAGTTTTCACAACTGTTAATACAAATAAGCCGTAAAAATGTTTATTTATATTTTACGATCTTCTAATGTTTTGTCGATAACAAACGTAAAATCATCTTAACGAAACAAATAGAGTACGTAAATAGTTTGAGTTAATAGTTTTCTAACACACTTACGTTTTCACATAAAACACTAAAGCAAGCGTAAGTGATTTTATGATTTAGATATATATATGTACAACAACTAATGTTTACATATTGGGTTAGCACATACTTAAACTAAGTATACTAAAATGGGTAAAAACATGTATATACTAAAATGTGTAAAAACAAGTATATACTAAATGGGTAAAAACTTGCAAATGGTATTGACCCATAACCCATGGTTTTATATATACCACTTAACCAAGTTCATTGTATCTAGAAAGAAAACCATGGATCAACCCATAACCCATGACCCATGACCCATAACCAAAAATACCCATGGGCAAAGAAGAGCGTTCCACGGATCCCTGGCTTTGTACTAGCCGGATCCCAAGTAGAAGGGATCCGTGGGATCCGGAGAACAGTTGAGAATTTTCTCTATAAATAGAGAGCCATTTCTTCCTTTCTATGCATCACTTTTCACACATACTTCCCCAAAGTATTCTAACCCTCTAACCTCATATCTAAGTGATCTATGTAGTTTATCTTTTGTTTTTGTGTGATATTCTAGGTTCCTCTTAAAGGCATGATCACCACTTCTTGAAGACGTGCAAGCTCAAGTCCATGAGTTGTCATGCTTCGTCATCATCAAGACAACTAAGGTTCTCTTGTTGATAGTTCTTCCTTTCTCCATAGATGTTGGGTTGAAGGCATTAGTGAAGAATGCCAAAAGTGTCAAGATGAAAGCATTAGTGAAAGGTGCTCATCATCCGTGTCAAAGCATTAGTGAAGAATGCTAAAGGTGTCAAGACGAAGGCATTAGTGAAGGGTGCCAAGCGTTGTGTAAAAGGCATTAGTGAAGGATGCCGAAGAATCAAATCAAGTCGCATTTGGGAAGAATGCCTAGGTCGTATAATCGATGAGGTGCATCGTTATACATATAAGTATTTGTTTGTTTGTTTCCAAGGATGGTGATATCCTTGATGAAGGTGTAACAAGGAATTGATCTCCTTGATATTAGGTGTTGTGTTGTGAAGGGTAGTAGTTCCTCCATAGTAATGGAACTAGGTGCTTAGCCTAGTACCTAATAAAGGGTAGGAGACGTTGTGATAGGATTAGTTCTCCTAAGGTGTGAAAGAACTCGGTGGTTAGCCTAGCACCGTATAAAGGGTAGGCGACGTTGTGTTAGGTGTGGTTCGCCTTGGTGTGAAAGAACTCGGTATTTAGTTTTGTACCGGAAAAAGGTCAAGCGACGTTGTGAAGGCTTCTCCGCCACAAGGAGTTGGTGTAGTGCTTAAGAACTCTCGAGTACGTGACTCGGGAAGTGGAGTAGGGCAAGGAAGGTGTCCTTGTAGCCGAACCACTATAAATAACTTGTGTCGTGGTGATGTGCTTCTTACTCTTTATATTTCATTACACGTTTATATATCTATCTATCAACGTCCAACATAAACAATCAAATAGATTGACATAAGTCAATCTAAATATTTAAAAGAAATTTTTAAATTTGTAAAACTATTGAACCCCCCCCCCTTCTAGTTTTCCACAATTGGTATCAGAGCTTCGTTACCAAGTTTCTTAAAGTATGTTGTACTTTAAAAACTTGATACGATCCATGTATATTTGAAAACTACAAAGAAGGATTATTTTTGTCATATTTTAAAATCATTATATTGTTTATTGTTGGAAAATGATAGAATGCTCTAACATTTTTTTTCTTAAGCATTATTCATACTTGGATTTGGAGTTACCAAGAAGATCATTTAGAATTTATCTAAAAATTTCTTTTCGCAAAAAGAATGTTTAGTATTCTTACAACATAAATCTGGAGATTCCAAGAAGATCACAAAACATCTAAATACTTATTTTCTTAAAAAGAATATTTGGCAAAGGTATGATCTTTAATTACTTACCTTTATTGTTATTATTAAAATCTTAGTCACATGATTTATTAGTTATTATTCTAGTAGTTATTCATACTATAGTCATCATCAAATTAGTATTCTCCTACTTATTCGTATAGACTACATTACCAACTCATAATAAAGATATCTTGGTTATTTGATAACCATTATCATTATTCATCATAAAGGGTTTATTGACACTCCATCTACGTCAATAAAATTCTATGTGAAACTTCTTACATTATAATAAAATGGGATTTTATTATAATTTTTGAAAAATAATTTCCAAAGAATTATGACCAATTCTTTAAAAAGAAACCACGTCAAATAAGACTAGCTTAACATCGTCAAAACATCAACCACAAGTTTTAGAATCTAAAACATCAATACTTTAGGCACTTTATAATTCCCAAATCAAAAGTATCAAGGAATGCTTGAGCTAATTTTTGCTGTCATGCCGGATCCCTGGACTTACACTAGCCGGATCCCAAATGAGAGGGATCCGCGGGATCCGCGCAACAGAAGACAGCTTAAATGAAAGAATGATCACTGTGGATGTTCCACAAACTACTTTCCCTTAAAGACTCACGAACAAAAACCTAACTACTGTTCACAGGAGCAACTTGATCATCTCTCTCAAGCATAACAATCACTTGTGTAAGTATAATCTTCACTACATTGTTGATTTCATTCTTTGATTACTAGGATTACAAGTTCTTCATTTTAGAGGTTGGGTTCAAATGGGTTTGTCATAATTTGTTACCACATTGTTTTCTAAGATAACCCAAATCAAAGAATTAACATTGTTAATACAATATGAACTCATTTCTTGAATTCAATAAAAATGAATTGAGCAAAATTGTGATCAAACCCTCTAGGTTACTATTCACAATTAACACCACATTGTGGTTGCATTGTTTAGGAACAATCATGCCAAGCAACAAGCAACAAGATTACCAAGACACCGCCCACTACATACCCATGTATCATAGGAAAAATGGTCTAAGTCCGGACGATAGAAAGGCCTTTAAGTTGCTTGAAAGGAGACTCTTTCATGAAGGTAGAGTTGTTGATCCATCATTTCTTGCAAATACCGACGTAAGGGAAGTTTTTGCAACTATTGGGTTTGATTGTTTATTAGACATAAACGAACAAATTTTCCCGGTCTTTGTGCTTGAGTTTTACAAGACAATGGGGATAATTAGAAATGATGACGGATCCATCTCAATTGAATTCACCATCAATGAGCAAGAGTTCAATCTTTCTCTCATAGAGTTTGGAAGAATTATAGGAGTTCCATATCAAGGCGTTTGTATGTACTCAAATGAATGGTCTTTGGAACAACTACACACAATGGTTGATCATCATGAAATTTACAACACTTTGATCCCGGAAGCAACCACGGTGAGGGACACCATGTTCATGCCAAGAGCCTCACCATCAAGAGTCACAAGGAAGTCAAAAGTGATCCATATGGATCCTTTTCAAATGGAGCTTTCGGAAATGTATGGATTGTATAGGAAGTGGGAAGATGTGATAAGAGAAAATGTGGTGTGCCTAGTAGGAAACAAGGACCACCCCAACGCATGTCTAAGCTTCATGATCTATTGCCTAGTGACCAATACTCAATTTAACCTTGCCTACTACATGGTCAAGAGAATGGCAAGTGTAAGAAGTATGGACAAAATGGTGCTTCCGTATGCAATGCTCCTAACCCGTCTTGCCAAATTCATTTTTGCATTAGACCCTTCTCCACAATCCCTTGATCATAGCTTTTGCAATAAAGTTATGGTACCATTAACCGAAGGTAGAACAACAAGGTTTATGGTGGAAGGCAAGAGGCCACACCCACCCGGATTCCTCGGACGAAAGGGAGAGGCAAGGAGAAGGCGAAGGGAGTAGTAGCAACCCACTCGAAAATATCAATCTTGACCCCTTGGACTACATTAACCAATTGCCAAACATCCCTAATGAATCACCTGAATGGAAACAAACCAAGGGAATCTTCAAATGCTTCGCCAATTTCTTGAAGAAGAAGAAGTGAAGATTGTTTGATAAAGAGTGGAGGACGGGTGAAGAAGTGAAGAAGGAGGAGAAAGGTAAGGTTTGAGGAATCAAACGTATGATGAACAATTTCAAACAATGGTTTGTAAACTTTTTAAATTATGCTTGTAGTTTGTAAGTATTGCCATATCTTGGCACTAAACAATCCTAACGTAGGTACTTGGAAAATGAGATTTTACGACCCTTTGAGTGGTCGTCGTCACTCATTCTAGGAATTTTAGTTCTTCCTACCTTAGTATACATTATATTAGTTGTGCTATTGTATTTAGTCCCCGTAGAAACAACTAGGAAAAGCATTTGATATAAAGTGCAAAGATGCACATTTTCTGAAAGCTCTTTGATCTGCAGTAGGCGGATCCCAGCTTTTGAACTAGCCGGATCCCTCCCATGAGGGAACCGCGGGATCCGTAGCATCTGATATGAAATACATTAGCTACATCAAAACAGTCTATTAGATCACCTCTAACAAGTCAAACATAAGATACTAGAGCCAACTAAGTCTTTCTCAAATAGTTGAAAATCTCACTCTCATTCATGGCCTATATAGGATACATTTTTATATTTTTGATTTATCAACTAGTCAAAACTCACCATAATTCCGCTACAACACTCACACATTATCTATCACGCTTAATAGCACTTAGTTAGGTCTATCCTTCAATTTTAGCAAATTGATCTCAATCATCTTTTAATCAAAATTAGGGTCAAAAATTAGTTTTTCATTTCTTCTTATTTTTAAGGATTTTAGTAAATTCTTCTTAGGACATCATCTGGCTTCTAGAACCTGTTATCACCATTTCTCCACATCAAATTAAATGGAATCATTGTCAAACATATAGTTAGACTACCCAAGGTCAAACTTTCTTGGCCAAAACTATCATTAAGAACCATTACTTGGTATGGTTAAGGATTTGAGATATCCAACAGCTAAAGACTTCAAAATTAAGTCAAACCCTCGAAATCCATTAATAACAAACCTTACAAAAGCATAATGATTTCACCTAAACCTTGTCTGATAGCCGGATCCCTGGTCTTTAACCAGGCGGATCCCTACTGAGAGGGATCCGCGGGATCCGTAGATGTAGAGAGCATAAACCAGCTCCTATATTCAAATTCATATCACCTTTTGGTTCTCTAACCACTCTTAGCATACATTAATTGTCCTCCTAGAGCTGATCAAAACCCCAAGAGCATGCTTAGTCTTCTAAGTGGTCAAGAATTTAATTCCCAAATTCTAATTATCCTTTATAAACCAAACAATCTTAGGTTTATGGCACCAAATTACCTTTCAAAAATCAGAAATTAAAAGCTCACATTAGCATCTTCATCACCATGACTAAGGCTCTTAGCAACAACTCCTCAAACATAGGATCATCCAAAGAAAGGGTCAAACGATCCATGAAATTTCATCCACCGAAACATCTCCCATTAGAGATAATGACTCTAGAATCCCACCTAATCAAACCCATCTAACAAAAGCTAAGAGAACCGCAAGGATTAGCATCAAACCTTTCCAACTAGAAAAAGGATCATCTAGTTCTAAACCAAACATGGCTAGTTCTAGCAAGCCATCAAAACCTTCATTCATTAAGCATGGACTACACTCCTTGAATGAGCCTCTTCCTCATCCAAACACATATTCAATGTTCCATTCACCACCAAGAACCTCCCATTCACCAACCTTTTCATTAAATCGGGAACCACCTACAACACCAACTAGCCCATCATGGGAGACAAGGAACAACCTTGATCATATGGAAGAAGTTCCATTACCACCCTCATTTTTAAAACCTCTTCCTACTTCTCAAAATGAAGACCCTCAAACACACATTGAGCCCCCTCAAAACACCCATTTCCCTCCGGGGCCAAACCAATACAATATTTGCCCAAATTGTCTAAAAACTCAAGGACTTGTTCAAGAAGTACGAAATGAGATACATTTCATGTTTAATCATCTTCTTGCAAAGTTGGATCAATTCAACAAATCCACTCATCCCTAGACTTAAGCACATTGTCACATTCTAAGTCTAGTATTGAGATTAGCATTAGTAGTATTTGTATGGCTAAAGTTCATTCTCTTAGTTTTTAGAGATTTGGTTGTGTCTCTCTTGTTTTATTGAATGAATACTTATATGCTATGATTATTTTGTGTGTTGTGCTTGTTATATTGTACATATATCTCATTTCTTCAAATAGCATTGCTTGATATTTCTTCATCTGCGAAGAAACTGTCATCGATAGCCGGATCCCTCCAAAACACCTAGACGGATCCCTCTATGAAGGGAACCAGGTCCGTGGTAAAGCACAAATTTCTACTAACTTGAGTTTTATTTGCAGGAAATTTTGCACTATACTCTTGTTTTCTAACCTTTACTTTGTAGATTTTCAAAATACACATGAAGATCTTGACACCATAAAGCTAGGGGGAGCTTTGTGTCAAACAATATTGCAAAAACACTTGCAACATTAAACTGTTTTTTGGATTATACTTCATGATACCCCATTGCATCTTTGCAATCTTCAAGGGGGAGCACGTTTTCTTCACTTAAACGAACCATTTGCAAACTAAATTGCAAACACAATTAGTTTATTTTACGTCATGTCCTTGACGCCCTTTCAAAGGGATGAACTCGTCAAGGGGGAGTTAAGACGAGTACCATTCCCATCACTTGCTCTCTTTACATTTTTTTTTACATATCGTTTCTTATAAATTGTGTTAGTTTCTTTTAACACTTTTTGTTTCGACAAAAAGGGGGAGAAGAAAGTAAAAACTACAAATTCAAACTTTTACGAATTTTAGATTTTTCTTAAAATAATTTTATGTTTTGTCATCAACAAAAGGGGAGATTGTTAATACAAATAAGTCGTAAAAACGTTTATTTATATTTTACGATCTTCTAATGTTTTGTCGATAACAAACGTAAAATCATTTTAACGAAACAAATAGAGGACGTAAATAGTTTGAGTTAATAGTTTTCTAACACACTACGTTTTCACATAAAACACTAAAACAAGCTAAGTGATTTTATGATTTAGATATATATATGTACAACAACTAATGTTTACATATTGGGATAGCACATACTTAAACTAAGTATACTAAAATGGGTAAAAACATGTATATACTAAAATGGGTAAAAACAAGTATATACTAAATGGGTAAAAACTTGCAAATGGTATTGACCCATAACCCATGGTTTTATATATACCACTTAACCAAGTTCATTGTATCTAGAAAGAAAACCATGGATCAACCCATAACCCATGACCCATGACCCATAACCAAAAATACCCATGGGCAAAGAGGAGCGTTCCACGGATCCCTGGCTTTGTGCTAGCCGGATCCCAGTGGAAGGGATCCGTGGGATCCGGGAACAGAGAGAATTTTTCTCTATAAATGAGAGCCATTTCTTCCTTTCTATGCATCACTTTTCACACATACTTCCCCAAATTATTCTAACCCTCTAACATCGATCTAAGTGATCTATGTAGTTTGTCTTTGTTTTGTGTGATCTTCTAGGTTCCTCTTAAAGGCAAGATCACCACTTCTTGAAGACGCAAGCTCAAGTCCATGAGTTGTCATGTTTGTCATCATCAAGACAACTAAGGTTCTCTTGTTGATAGTTCTTCCTTTCTCCATAGATGTTGGGTTGAAGGCATTAGTGAAGAATGCCAAAAGTGTCAAGATGAAAGCATTAGTGAAAGGTGCTCATCATCCGTGTCAAAGCATTAGTGAAGAATGCTAAAGGTGTCAAGACGAAGGCATTAGTGAAGGGTGCCAAGCGTTGTGTAAAGGCATTAGTGAAGGATGAGAAGAATCAAATCAAGTCGCATTTGGGAAGAATTCTAGGTCGTATAATCGATGAGGTGCATCGTTATACATATAAGTATTTGTTTGTTTGTTTCCAAGGATGGTGATATCCTTGATGAAGGTGTAACAAGGAATTGATCTCCTTGATATTAGGTGTTGTGTTGTGAAGGGTAGTAGTTCCTCCATAGTAATGGAACTAGGTGATTAGCCTAGTACCTAATAAAGGGTAGGCGACGTTGTGATAGGATTAGTTCTCCTAAGGTGTGAAAGAACTCGGTGGTTAGCCTAGCACCGTATAAAGGGTAGGCGACGTTGTGTTAGGTGTGGTTCGCCTTGGTGTGAAGTAACTCGGTATTTAGCTTTAATACCGGGAAAAGGTTTAAGCGCTGATAGTGTCAAATACTCATCATTTTTATCTTGTTAGAATGCCAAAAACATCGAAAACACTCAAATGCTTCAAAATGATAAAATATCACAAACAAGTGTTTTATATGTTTTAAATGCAAAACATCAAAATCGATGAAAAACATATCAAGTTTGCATAATTGGCGTTTAGTCCCCAAGTTATAAAGTTGTCAAAATTAGTCCCTGGTAATTCAAAAACTTGTAAAATATCATTTTAGGTCCATGAGATTCAAAAGTTGTCAAAACAAACCTTTTAAAGTTCAAAAATCACAAAATGACAACTTTAGTCCCTCAAGTTTGAAAAATGTCAAATATAGTCCTTGTTAATTTAAAAGTGAAAATAATCAAAAATAAACCTTGTACTATTTATAAATGACAAAATGGTCCTTATGATAAAATTTGGAGAAAATTACATGTTTGGTCCTCAAGTTTCAAACTTGGAGTTTTGGTCCCTGGATTTACAAAAATGGAAAATTATCAATATAGGTCCTTGTACTAACCATATTTGGCAGTTTTAGTCCTTGTGAGAGCTTTGGAAAATGTTCAAGATCAAACCTTCAAGATTGCTAAAATTGCATAGTTGGTCCTTGTTGTTTAACTTAAACCAAACGGATCCTATATTAAATCTAAACCCGGCTAGCCCAAAACCAACCCAACCCAATATATATAACCCGCCCAAAATATTTAAAACAGATAAACCGCCATCACCGTAGCATCTCCTCCTCACCCCTCAGATATACACCAATACCAGTGGTATTTACCACTTGCTTTCCCTCTTTCACCTTTACACCTTATCCCTACATGTTTACCTCCCCTCCACCTCTACATCAATCCAAACCCAATTAATGCAAAGAACCCTGCTATATTGAAAATGGCGCCAAAAGTAAAAATCAAAGGATGTGATTAATTTGACCTATCCAATGGTGGGAAATGATCAGAAAGAGGTGAGGATGCTTTTGAAAGTCTATAAAGAAGAAAAGAAGCAGAGATGAAAGAGTAGTAGTTAAAAGTAGAGTAGTTTAGCTTTAGTTAATGTTGTTCTAGTTTAATTTTGATTTTCAATATATGTTTTATCTTTAAAGCTTTGTATTTCATGTTTTCCTTGTGCAATAAAACTTTTGTAACCTTTAATTTCAAGTTCTCGTTTATGCAAATTTTAAGCCAAAATCTAAAAATTAGCTTATAATGTTTGTGGTTGTTGTTTTGTGCTAATTATCTTGCATAAGCTTTTATAAAGCTTTTCCAAGCTATTAGAACCTTAACAATTTAGTTTAGTTTCAAAAGAGAAAATCTCAAAAATTACTAGAAATTAGTTGTAAAATAAAAAATCTATGGGAGATGATCAAGAAGCTGGTTCAGATCGTTCTTTGGAATGATTATTGGTATAGAGCTTCTTGGGAAGCATTAGGATTGATTCTCGACCTTGGTTCCATGTCCTGTGCTTGAATTTCATTTGTAAGCTTTTAAACACATTTTGGCATTTTAATTGTTTGGTTGCTCATTAGTTCAAATTTGTTAGTTCATGTTCATTCATTAGTAGCTAAGTTAAATTAAACAAGAAAACCAGTTTTTAGTTCAAAGAATTTGTAATTCATATAAATTTTATTTTATCAGTTACAATTGCATAAGGTTCATTAGTGAGCTTTTTTTGTTATGGCTATTGATTTAAGCTTATTTAGTCTCATTTAGTTATAATATTAGATCTGCAATATATATCATGGTCTTAATTTGTGTTTCTCTTTGAAAATTTTCAAATCATCCAATGAATAGTGTTTGGATTTGCTAATTTAACTGCTTTAGAGACTGTTTATGTTATTGATTATTATTGTTACTGTGTTACTTTAGTATAATATAGCTCAGATTACTAGCATAAAACCTCGTCCTAATTGAGTAAAAGTCAAAATAGCTTGTATACCTTCCAACAGTTCAACTGTTGGGAATTTTGAGTTGCAAAAAATCATTTTACAAGCTTAAAAGTTGTTAGTCTAGCTCTAGATAATCTCATTACAGCTTATTATAACCTTATAAGTTCATAGAATCAAGTAAAAGCTCATAAAAGTCAAACTAGCTTATTTTTATAAAAGTCAAATTTCACTTACTTTTTGAATAAACTTAGGAATTTTAGTGTAAGCTCAATATTAGGATTTAGCTTAAATGCTTTTGGGATAGTAAAATATAGTTGCTTAAGAAAATTAGAAAAATAATAGTTTGCTTTGTATCCTTATATAGTGCTTAATCAGCTTCTTTTGAGCACCCATTTCAACCATCCCCAAGTGGATATGCACCACCACAGTGGCATCACCACCACTTTGGTGGGTCCCACGAGGCCACACCCAGTGGACCCCACTGGTGGTTCTTGGTTTCTTAGCAATCACCACCCAGCTGACTAGCCATTTCAAGTAAAGGTTTTGAGCTTAATTAGTGTGGACCCACTCTTAGATAAGCCTTAATGTTGTCCCATTTTGAGTCAAACTAGTTTTTGATTTGCTTAATTGTTGGCTTAATCTGCTTTTCAGAAGTTTAGAATGATTGGAATAGGTTAGTAATTAGTTAATATAGCATAACTTAGCTTCGTGATTAGTTGGTGGTCATTTGTAGCTTTTAGCTTATTTTGATTTGCTTATTTATAAGCATTTACACCACAGTTTCATATTCTCACAAACAAGCATATGTTTTTATATTTTTATAAACTTAGAATAATATTTTAGCATTTTCCTGAATTTTTCAGATTTTTCCTTCACTGTTTGCTATTTTTCTTTATTTTAAATAGTTTTTAATCCTTTTAATTAGCTTTAAATACAAATAAATCAGAAAAAGTTCAAAAAAATAATTTTTCAATTTTATTAGGTTAAGATAAATATAAAAGTAATAAAAGTATTTTTCCATAATTTTCTTAGTTTAAAAGTATTTTTAACATTTTAATTAGTTTTAAATAGTTTTAAATTAATAATAAATACATAATAAGTCTTAAAATATATTTTCAGTTTTAAAATAAGTTTTATCATATTTTAGACTTTTCTAAGTTTTAATTTCATTTTTCTAGGTTAATTTTGTATTTTCTTGTATTTTAGTGCATTTTAAATACTTAATAAATAGTTTTTAATTAATAATAATTAAATAAATAGTTGTAAAAATAATTTTATTTTTCTAATAATTTTATTTTATTATTAGGATTGTTAAAATGTCATTTTCATATTTATAGGCCTTTTATTTCTTTAAAACTCACGTTTTATTTTGTACGTTACGTAGTTTTTAATTTAAACGTACGTTTTAGGTTTTAAACGTTCATCACTTTAAAAATAGTGATAGCGTTTATTTAATATCTTTTATCTTTTATTTCTTTTAATTTGCATTTAAGTCGCTTTAATTTGTAGATCTTTTCTTTAGGTAATTATTCATCAAAATCCTTACTGATCACTATCCTTAGTGATCATTCTATCATCTGAAGTTGTTTAAACACCAATTCATCCTCCGTGGGACTTAACGACCCGGGAATTCACTGTATTCTCCTGGACTTCATTGTATTTGTGTTCCAGCAGTTTTAAGTTCATTCATACCATTCACAAAAGCTTGTGTGATTAGACTTGACGGCCACGATCAAATTTGGCGCCGCCGGGGAGGTAAGGCGTGTTTTAAGCATTTATCCGTACTTGCACATATACCACCCTTTTTGTAAACAATTTTAAAAATCAAAAAGTTCATTAACACTTTTTCTAAAGTGTTAACAACACCAAAAATATTTTCATTCTTTGTTTTTACAGCATGTTTTTCAAAAATACCAAAAATATCCATCTTACCCTCTTACCTTTTGATTCTTCATTTCTTACCCTCTAGAACCATTTGATTCTTTCTATGTCTTATCCTCACCCTCTTGGTTGTCAATGGTGTGGTGGTCCTTATAATGGTGGCAATTGCCCAGTTGTAGCATTGTGGAATCGTGGAAACGGGTCTGTCTATAATCGGATCCCTATTTCTACCATAACACAACCGATTTATTCCATCACTACCACCTGTGTGAGACTCAGCAGTTATGTTGTGAAAGTACTGTGATGGTTCACACTACGATTCTGATTGTCAATCGGAAACACGCTTGTCTATGAGCAGGTTCCTGATAACAATTATGACTACAACACATATGACTCGCCCACATCAGCTTTAATTGTTGTAGTATTGTGAAGGTCCTCACTCTAGCTCGGATTGTCAAACAGGGAATCCATTTCCTTGTAACAATTACGACTATTCGTTTCAAGACCAACCTCCACAATACCAAATGATTCAAGCAACTCCTCATGAAACTACGACAGACCTTCTTGAAGAGTCTTGAGTTATTAAAAGAACTTAAGGAGGAGTCCTTTGTCACACGAGAAATCCATGGAAGAATTGTTAGTGAGGAACGGGCTGCTAAATTAGATTCCCAGATTGCCATTGAAAACACTGTTAGGGAATCAATTAGACTACAAAAGCATTCAAATCTAGCTCTCAATTCCATTTCATTCCTCGATGACGATGATGATAAAGATACCCTTGATATTCTACAATTTTATTCATCAAGTTCATCAGTTGAGATTCCATCCGTGGAAATGCGGGGAGAAAAGAATATGACTGAATCACTAGCAGTAGAAATAATGGAACTTGTAGAATCCATAACTGCTAGTCCTTCTCAACTCCCTCATCTGCTGTTATCACACCCGAGGTTCACACTCACTCTCTAAACATGGGGACGAACTTCTTGACACTGTTCTCCAAAAGGAATCGGACGAATTCATAAAGTCTAGTGTTGAGGACCTTGTCCCAATCCCAAGAGAGTCACAGGGAATTCTCGAGCATTTGTGTGATATCCCTACCCCTCTTGTCTTCCAAAATGATCATATTGAGATGTTCTCTGATTCTGATGAGGACCATTCTTTATCTTGTGGAGACATAAGTTATGTGGGGGAATTACCTTCTGAGCTAGTCAGCTTAGGAGAAGAGAATGATGAAGAAATAATCCAAGACGAAGCTCTTCGTCTTACATTATTGAATGTTAATCTTCTCATTTCTAAAATCGAGGCTTTTAATGAAAAGCCTACTTCATATCCTATCCCCTTTGAGGATAGTGAACTTTTGTTCAATGATTCTATTCCGGAATTACAAACTTTCAATTTTGATCATATTGGAGAGAAGATTAGTGGTATTACCACTTCTCATTCTCATAATTCTCTCCCCGATTATGAATCATTCACTTTTGAGGAGTTCCCCTGAACTCACTCAAATCAATCCTGAATATGAATCATTCTCCTTGAGGAGTTCTCCTGTGAACTCACTCATATCATATCTCCACCGAGTATGATAACTATTTTGATCTAGACACACCCGGATATGTCTAGACCAATTGAGCTTAAAGATGAAATTCATGTTATCATGAATTCTCCTGTGAGTGATGATGAGTTAATCATGATCTTTATCATGACTTTCTCTTTTTCACTTATCCCGTGGCTTCTCCTGTTCTTCACTCCTTCGGGAATGAAGACATTATCTTTGATCCCGGCATTTTCATTTATCATTTTTGAGCCGGTTCTATGTATATCTCATCGGTGTGGAACTTTCACGTACTTCAATGTTTATACAAACATCTTGAATGAAAGTCCGATGGAGATTGTCTCTTCCACTTACTTCCCATGAACAAATTAATTGGGTCGAGTCAAGCTAGCGACTCGGTAATCAAAACAGAGTTAAACATGGGTTTTCACCCGTGTGTCCCACCCTAGTGTGGGGAGATGCCCACATGTTGTATATAGATCTAAAAAAAAAAAAAAAAAAAAAATGAATGAAAATTGTAAATATTAAAAAGAGAATAATTGTTGTGTTCTACACTTGGCTAGTAATGTTATCTTTTATGTTCTAAGTTTCGTATAACAACGGTACTTTGAATATTGAGGACAATATTCATTTCTAAGTGTGGGGAAATTCTGCAATTTGATCATAAATGTACCCTTTAGTCCCTTTTTCCCCAAAATGGCCAAATTTTAAATTTTTTAGTGGAAGTACTATGTACTAAACACAACAAATGGTAATCATCCACCATGTCTAACCCACATAAGGATTGGCTAATCCAGAGCAAACGGCTCTTGGTAAAGATATATCAAATCCGTTTATGGCTTGCAATTTGTCTAAAATTGTATGGTTTTCACCACCATATCCTAAAAGTAAAGAGTTGGCTAGCCGCAAGTTTATGGCTTGTGGTAAAGGCGTGGAAAATCCATAATTGGTAATCACTCACCAAAGATAATTCGATAATTTATCTAAGAGTTGGCTAGTCCGTATGGTATGCTCGGTAAAGACAAATCAAATCCGTTGGATGACTTATGATTTGCTCAAAATCATTTGGTTATCATTGTACCAAAGTTCTTACTTGAATTAAAACAATTGGCTACCTTCCGAAGTAATGGCTTTGGTAAAGAGATAAAATCCATTAACTTTTCATAAATCATTGCTAGGGACTAGCAATATCTTAGTGTGGGGATTGATGAGTGTCTAAATACTCATCATTTTTATATTGTTTAATGCCAAAACATCCAAAACACTTCGAAATGCTTCAAATGATAAAAATATCACAAACAAGTGTTTTATATGTTTTAAATGCAAAAACATCAAAATCGATGAAAAACATATCAAGTTTGCATAATTGGCGCTTTTAGTCCCCCAGTTATAAAAGTTGTCAAAATTAGTCCCTGGTAATTCAAAAACTTGTAAAATATCATTTTAGGTCCATGAGATTCAAAAGTTGTCAAAACAAACCTTTTAAAGTTCAAAAATCACAAAATGACAACTTTAGTCCCTCAAGTTTGAAAAATGTCAAAAATAGTCCTTGGTTAATTTAAAAAGTGAAAATAATCAAAAATAAACCTTGTACTATTTATAAATGACAAAAATGGTCCTTATGATAAAATTTGGAGAAAATTACATGTTTGGTCCCTCAAGTTTCAAACTTGACAGTTTTGGTCCCTGAATTTACAAAAATGGAAAATTATCAATATAGGTCCTTGTACTAACCATATTTGGCAGTTTTAGTCCTTGTGAGAGCTTTGGAAAATGTTCAAGATCAAACCTTCAAGATTGCTAAAATTGCATAGTTGGTCCTTGTTGTTTAACTTAAACCAAACGGATCCTATATTAAATCTAAACCCGCTAGCCCAAAACCAACCCAACCCAATATATATAACCCGGCCAAAAATATTTAAAAAGATAAACCGCCATCACTGTAGCATCTCCTCCTCCCTCTGATACACCAATACCAGTGGTATTTACCACTTGCTTCCACTCTTCACCTTTACACCTTATCCCTAGCCAAGTTACATTTCCTCCCCACCTCTACATCAATCCAAACCCAATTAATGCAAAGAACCTGCTATATTGAAAAATGGCGCCAAAAATTAAAAATCAAAGGATGTGATTAATTTGACCTATCCAATGGTGGGAAATGATCAGAAAGAGGTGAGGATGCTTTTGAAAGTCTATAAGAAGAAGAAGCAGAGATGAAAGAGTAGTAGTTAAAAGTAGAGTAGTTTAGCTTTAGTTAATGTTGTTCTAGTTTAATTTTGATTTTCAATATATGTTTTATCTTTAAAGCTTTGTATTTCATGTTTTCCTTGTGCAATAAAACTTTTGTAACCTTTAATTTCAGTTTTAATCCAAGTTCTCAGTTTATGCAAATTTTTAAGCCAAAATCTAAAAATTAGCTTATAATGTTTGTGGTTGTTGTTTTGTGCTAATTATCTTGCATAAGCTTTTATAAAGCTTTTCCAAGCTATTAGAACCTTAACAATTTAGTTTAGTTTCAAAAGAGAAAATCTCAAAAATTACTAGAAATTAGTTGTAAAATAAAAATCTATGGGAGATGATCAAGAAGCGGTTCAGAGCGTTCTTTGGAATGATTATTGGTATAGAGCTTCTTGGGAAGCATTAGGATTGATTCTCAGACCTTGGTTCCATGTCCCGTGCTTGAATTTCATTTGTAAGCTTTTAACACATTTTGGCATTTTCTTGTTTTGGTTGCTCATTAGTTCAAATTTGTTAGTTCATGTTCATTAGCTGTAGCTAAGTTAAATTAAACAAGAAAACCAGTTTTTAGTTCAGTAGAATTTGTAATTCATATAAATTTTATTTTATCAGTTACAATTGCATAAGGTTCATTAGTGAGCTTTTGTTGTTATGGCTATTGATTTAAGCTTATTTAGTCTCATTTAGTTATAATATTAGATCTGCAATATATATCATGGTCTTAATTTGTGTTTCTCTTTGAAAATTTTCAAATCACCGTAACTAGTGTTTGGATTTGCTAATTTAACTGCTTTAGAGACTGTTTATGTTATTGATTATTATTGTTCTGTGTTACTTTAGTATAATATAGCTCAAGACTAGCATAAAACCGTCCTAATTGAGTAAAAGTCAAAATAGCTTGTATACCTTCCAACAGTTCACTGTTGGGAATTTTGAGTTGCAAAAATCATTTTACAAGCTTAAAAGTTGTTAGTCTAGCTCTAGATAATCTCATTACAGCTTATTATAACCTTATAAGTTCATAGAATCAAGTAAAGCTCATAAAAGTCAAACTAGCTTATTTTTATAAAAAGTCAAATTTCACTTAATTTTTGAATAAACTTAAGAATTTTAGTGTAAGCTCAATATTAGGATTTAGCTTAAATGCTTTTGGGATAGTAAAATATAGTTGCTTAAGAAAATTAGAAAAATAATAGTTTGCTTTTGTATCGACTTATATAGTGCTTAATCAGAGCTTTTTTGAGCACCCATTTCTGAACCATCCCACATTGATATGCACCACCACAGTGGCATCACCACCACTTTGGTGGGTCCCATTGCACCCACCAGTGGACCCCACTGGTGGTTCTTGGTTTCTTAGCAATCACCACCCAGTGACTAGCCATTTCAAAGGTTTTGAGCTTAATCAGTGTGGACCCCACTCTTAGATAAGCCTTAATGTTGTCCCATTTTGAGTCAAAACTAGTTTTTGATTTGCTTAATTGTTGGCTTAATCTGCTTTTCAGAAGTTTAGAATGATTGGAATAGGTTAGTAATTAGTTAATATAGCATAACTTAGCTTCGTGATTAGTTGGTGGTCATTTGTAGCTTTTAGCTTATTTTGATTTCTTATTTATAAGCATTTACACCACAGTTTCATATTCTCACAAACAAGCATATGTTTTATATTTTTATAAACTTAGAATAATATTTTAGCATTTTCCTGAATTTTCAGATTTTTCCTTCACTGTTTGCTATTTTTCTTTATTTTAAATAGTTTTTAATCCTTTTAATTAGCTTTAAATACAAATAATTAGAAAAAGTTCAAAAAAAAAATAATTTTTCAATTTTATTAGGTTAAGATAAATATAAAAGTCATAAAAAGTATTTTTCCATAATTTTCTTAGTTTAAAAAGTATTTTTAACATTTTAATTAGTTTTAAATAGTTTTAAATTAATAATAAATACATAATAAGTCTTAAAAATATATTTTCAGTTTTAAAATAAGTTTTATCATATTTTAGACTTTTCTAAGTTATAATTTCATTTTCTAGGTTAATTTTGTATTTTCTTGTATTTTAGTGCATTTTAAATACTTAATAAATAGTTTTTAATTAATAATAATTAAATAAATAGTTGTAAAATAATTTTATTTTTCTAATAATTTTATTTTATTATTAGGATTGTTAAAATGTCATTTTCATATTTATAGGCCTTTTATTTCTTTAAAACTCACGCTTTATTTTCAGACGCTACGTAGTTTTAATTTAAACGACGTTTAGGTTTTAAACGTTCATCACTTTAAAAATAGTGATAAGCTGTTTATTTAATATCTTTTATCTTTTATTTCTTTTAATTTGCATTTAAGTCGCTTTAATTTGTAGATCTTTTCTTTAGGTAATTATTCATCAAAATCCTTACTGATCACTATCCTTAGTGATCATTCTATCATCTGAAGTTGTTTAAACACCAATTCATCCTCCGTGGGACTTAACGACCCGGGAATTCACTGTATTCTCCTGGACTTCATTGTATTTGTGTCCGAAAGCGTTTAAGTTCACATTTGACCATTCACAAGTGGTCGGCTTGTGTATTGATTAGACTTGACGGTTAATACGATCACGCTGTGAAGGCTTCTCCGCCACAAGGAGTTGGTGTAGTGCTTACGAACTCTCGAGTAGGTGACTCGGGAAGTGGAGTAGGGCAAGGAAGGTGTCCTTGTAGCCGAACCACTATAAATAACTTGTGTCGTGGTGATGTGCTTCTTACTCTTTTTATTTCATTACACGTTTATATATCTATCTATCAACGTCCAACATAAACAATCAAATAGATTGACATAAGTCGATCTAAATATTTAAAAGGAAGTTTTAAATTGGTAAAACTATTCAACCCCCCCCCCCCTTCTAGTTTTCCTCAACAACTAGACCATTTTTATAACGACATACACAACTACTATGGACTACATCATGATCAACATAGAGACGTATATAGGCTTATTTATGTTTTCCTAGAGATTATTTCAAACCTAAGTCGCAACATTCCATTTTAGGTTGCACGTAGAGGTTTCCCGGCTTATCCATCAAATTGGTAAAAGTACTAAACATCATCAAACTCACGGTGAGTTCATAGCCCCACTTTCTATTGCTTAATTGTTTTACAAACCCTGAGGGATACATGCTATTTTAAAGCTGAACACATTGCTTTGAAACCTGATGCTATATCTGAATGTATTATGTGCACTAAGTACCACTATTGCCAAACTTAAGTCCCTATTATCATGAACCATTAATCACTTGCGGTTGAACGCGAATAGTGTGGATAGATCTATCGGGATTGACGAATCCCGTTTGTTTGACCAAGTCCGGTAAACAAACGCACTCTATTTGAAGAATCATAGGTTTATTGGCAAATTACCTATTAGGGCCACTGTTTGGCCAAGACCTGGCAAACTATTATATCAATTTCTATTGACAAGCTGTTAACGTTTTCGGTATCATAAGCTTAGTGCAATAATATCTGTTTTGTTTTCAACTATGAGTGTGAGTCTATAGCTCACACTACTAATAATTGTGTTCAACTACTTAACTATAAACTCTATGAATTCACCAACCTTTGTGTTGACTGTTTTAAGCATGTATCTCAGTCCATAATGAACGAGGGGGCACGGAGAGAACGGATACTCAAGAAGGCTATAAATTTTATTATCGTTCGAAAACTCATTTAATGTAATTTGTAAACCATGAAACTAATGGGACCTCATTTTTGTAAACTCGTTATTTATATAATTGAATGATAAATGTTTTCAAACGACTCCATTAGAGTTCGTTTTCTGTTATTATAACTGTTGTGCCTTGAAGTAACACCTACTTGAATTCTGCTGCGATCACGAAATTCGGTGTTACACTTTCCGAAAAAAAACGTGTTTTTCATGTTTTTTACATTTTAGTAACTTTTCATTTTTTTGAAAAGTTACTATTCACTTTCACTATTCATCCCGTAAAATTTTTATTTTAGTTTAGTATCATGACAAGATAATTGAAACTCGACAAGTCGTCCTGACGACGTACGTTGAATCCATACTGAACCTATTTCACAAAACCGTTCGAGAATTACTTTAGGGTTTAAACGTTATTCAGGCATCTCGATATGTCCATAAAAAACTATAAACATTAGAAATATGTATTTCTATCATTTTACGACAATTCCACAAGTTTTGGAATTTTACGTTTTCCAGTTCTGCGTTTTACGCGCTGCGTTTTGACCCAGCGTTTCCAGCTTTAAACAGCGTTTAAGCAACCCGATGGAACTTACCACTCATTTTATAGTTTATTATGGAGTATAATGATAAGTTTAATCATTTCTACTAGTTTTATATTTTTATGATACCCGGTTTTACGTTTCGTGACTTTACGACTTACAGTTAACGATTGACGGAACCAAAACTCACTCCGTAAACAGGATAATACCAAAACTAACTTAGTCATACTATCCCCCATTAATGAACCGCCTCTAGGGGGGGTCACCATGCATGTGTCTAAATCATAAGTCTTGCACCATTAGATCAAAACATGTATTTTACTTCTTTAGTAAGTATTAATAAGATGATTACATGTAGGTTTTCATGTGTAAGTCTTGCACTCTTAACCTCCTCAACAACCTATATAAACCATCCTCCTCTCAATATTAACACACAGAAAAACATACTCTTCAATTTTCTCTCAACTTCTAGTATTGCTTCAAGTATTCAAGCTTCTAGTTTGCTACATCAAATCCTTAGGAAGTTAAGTGATTTCTCTTGAGTTTTAATCCACTCAAGTCACTTAGAAACTTCATCATCAAACCTTAAAAAGTTCAAGAGGGTATAAGGTTTTGCTAAAAGGGTGGAAGAATTTTGGAAGCTAGGGTTCTAGTTATAGTCCTAAGTTCTTGGTTCTTTGAATTCCTTTTTTTAGAAAGCCAAAAGTTGTAAGAAACCCTAACACACTCTCTTGCTCAACATCATTTATATGTTTCTCATACTTCATTTAGGTTTTATATGGTCTTTATATTGTTATCATGATGTACAAAAACCACTAAAACAAGTTAAAGGAGTCATATGTTAGCTAAATGGATGTAAACAAGAAAACTAGTGACATATATTGTGAAATACGGCAAATTACCTATTAGGGCCACTGTTTGGCCAAGACCTGGCAAACTATTATATCAATTTCTATTGACAAGCTGTTAACGTTTTCGGTATCATGAGCTTAGTGCAATAATATCTGTTTCGTTTTCAACTATGAGTGTGAGTCTATAGCTCACACTACGAATAATTGTGTTCAACTACTTAACTATAAACTCTATGAATTCACCAACCTTTGTGTTTGTTTTAAGCATGTATCTCATGTCCATAATGAGAACGAAATACGGAGGAGCACGGATACTCAAGAAATCTATAAATTTTATTATCATTGAAAACTCATTTAATGTAATTTGTAAACCATGAAACTAATGGGGCGTCATTTTGTAAACTCTGTTATTTATATAATTGAATGATAAATGTTTTCAAACGACTCCATTAGAGTTAGTCTGTATTATAACTGTTGTGCCATGAAGTAACACCCGTTTGAATTCGTTCGTATCAACGAAATTGGGGTGTTACACCCGGAAAAAAATCGTTTTTCATGTTTTTTTACATTTTTTTCGTTTTTTTTTCGTTACTGAAATTTGCATGAAAAAATCACATGTGATTAAACACTAATTTGAATATCACATGTGATACTAGTGTTAAATCAAATACGATATGTATATCATATGTGATATTACATATCATATGTGATTTAGCACTATCACATGTGATATTACATATTATATGTGATTGAATACTAATATCACATGTGATATTTATATTAGTATTTAATCACATGTGATTCTTTCATGCAAATCTCATATTCGATTAAAAAACGGAAAAAAAAAGTCTAAAAAACGTGAAAAAACGACGTTTTTTCCCCTTTTTTCGAAAGTATATCAAAGTGCCGGTATATGGAAAGATAATTAAATGTTCGTCGCGATGGTGTAATTATGTTCGCTTAACGATTATCGGTTTAAAGGATATTTAAATTATAAAAAATATGTGAAATAATAAAATACTTTTAATCTCAACAACTGATTTCTTTTTAGATGGAGGGTGGGGATGAGTCCCTGGTATGTGTAAAAATTTGGTATGTAAAATAACTATCCGTAAACAATAGGTTTGAATTAAAGTGAGTAACACATATAGCATCTTTATAACATAAAAGAGAGACGTCACTAAAAACTCTGTTGTAAAATCATCGACTCGGTACGATTAATCCCGCGATAATCACCGATCGATCACTAAGTGCCTTGATTTATCAGAATCGGCCTATTTAATCGGTTTGGTCAAAGATCGCTTAAAAATCGGTCAACAAACCGATTAATCAGGCAAAATCGGTCTAATCGGATTAATAGGAAAAAATGCCTTAAAATCGGTCAATAAAATAGGACAATATCGCTTAAAAATCGGTCAACAAATCGATTAATCGGACAAAATTGGTCAAAGATCGCTTAAAAATGGTCAACAAATCGAGTAATATCTATGTTTGAATATGAACTTTGTAGAGATTATGTATTATGTTTATATTTAAACACTTGAAATATTGAACTTTGATGCAATATGCTTATCTCACACATATAATATAATATAATATAATATAATATCTAAACTTACAATTTTGTGCATAAAAGTTCCAATCCGATTAATCCCCGCCTAACCGATTAATCACTAAGCCCTACCCGACCACCTCACTAGCGTCTAGCGATTTTTACAATCTTGCTAAAAAATCTGTAATTTTACATGCTAAAAATAAAATGTAATTTTACATACACACAAATGTGCAACTATTAATATGCATAATTAGCTGCAACATTTTTATTTGTAAAATCTGTAGACAGTGGATATACGAAAACGATAGTTAATAAGGGCCCTTTTGGTTTGTAGAAGAATTTGGAATCGGATTTGGATTCGGTTTAGAATGAAAAAAAATGAGTAAGAAAAAAAAATAATATTTTATAAAATGGTTTATTTTAATAAATGATAAATAATTTATTGGTGAGAAAGTGAGATGATTTTATTTTTTAATAATTAACTTATATATAGATTGTGAGAGAGAATATAGTTGTGGGGTACAATTATAGGTTTAGATTTGTAAAAGTCACCTTACATGCCATGAATCAATCTTTGATTCTCGGGCCCACTTCAATTACAAAAAACCTGAACCAAACAATTAATAATATGTTTCAATCCATTCCTTGATTGCCACACCCGCATACCAAACGCACCCTAATATTTTTAATACTATTCTTCAATTACAATTTTTGGATCATATATTTTGTCATCATACTTACATTGAAACAATTTTAAATTCAAAGCGTACTTATGATTATAACTTTATTAATTGAACTGCTTGAAAATTCAAAATATTTCAAAGTTTTAAGTTTTTTGATAAGTTTTTCGGATTTGAAAATTAAAGATTTTTAAACTTTAAAAGTTTAAGAGCCCGTTTGTTTTATAATGAGTTTAGAATATGAGAGAGTTATTTTACATATAAAACTTTTCTACATATCAGCGACTCATCTCCACCATCCATCTAAAAGAAATCAATCTTTGAGATTAAAAGCATTTTATTATTTCACATATTTTTATAATTTAAATATCTCTTAAACCGTTAGTCGTTAAGTGAAAATATTTACAATGCGCTGAAAAACATTTAATCATCTTCCTTATAGCCTGGCAACGACTTTGATATACTTTCGAAAAAGAAAAAAATCATTTTTCATCGCCGCTTTTTTTTCGTCTTTTTTTTACGTTACTTGAAATTTGCATTAAAAAATCACATATGATTAAACGCTAATTTTAATATTACATGTGATATTAGTATTAAATCATATATGATATGTGATATCACATGTGATATGATATGTATATCATATGTAATTTTACACTAATATCATATATGATATAACACTAATATCACATGTGATATTCAAATTAGTGTTTAATCATATATGATTTTTTAATGCAAATTTGAGTAACGTAAAAAAAGAAAAAACTTTAAAAAAAGTGAAAAATACGAAGAAATTTTTTTTTGTCGAAAGTATATCAAAGTGCCTATCTATAGAAAGATAACTAAATGCTCGTCTCAATGATATTTTTTTTCCGCTTAACGATTAACGGTTTGAAAGAAATAATATTTGAAAAAGATGATGAAAGTGAGTTTTTAAATTGTTGAGATTAATCTCATCCATTGGATCAAATAAAATGGATGATGGAGATTGATCCCCAGATGTATCATAAATAATTTTTTGTCCTCAAATGATCTTAAATCTTTAGAATATTCCACAAAAGTGTAGACGTGGGAACGAACACCGATCTCGGGTTTATTGGATCAGTGTCACCCTTTACAAGGAATAGCTCAGGCAACTCTCCTCGGCCTAGTGGGTCATGGCTAACCGAGTGAAAGCGGCGGCCAAGACTTCGGACCCGAGCTCTTATTTCACAAAGTTTCTACAAGCGTCGATGTGCTTTATGCGAGGAGTGGTTACCTATATGAAGCAAAATGCCAGGATGAGACTTGAACTTGGGCCTATTGACTCAAGACAGCGATCTTATTTCAACCATTGGGCTAACTTTGCCCGCTTGGTTAATGGGTTTAGAATATGATTTAGATTTGGTGTAGGTTTATGAGAGAAATTATATCTTTTTTTATCAAGTTAATAATAAAATTTGATTTAATAAATATATTTTAAAAATAAATAAGGTATATATGTGTGAGAGAGAAAGAGTGACATATTGTAATACAAGTGTATGAGAAAAATCTATCATACTTCTACTTTTATTTTGGGAATTGATCTGCATATTATGTTTATTGATCCGCACACTCCACAAGTATAAGTAGATAATGCACGATGAGTTTTGTACAATTTATTGATGCATGAAAAAATATCTCAATAAATTTAATGAGGGTACTGAAATCACCTACTTTTACTTTTGATGGGCCCTATTCAGTATTTAAGTTCCAACCACACATACCAAACAATAACTTTCACCATCAATCTCAAATGCAAATGAAAAACTCACCAACCAAACAGGCCTTAAAATATTTCAAATTTTAGCAACTTTCATAATTAATATTTTAAATTCAAAAGCTTTACAGTTCTAAACTTTCAAAATAGTAGTATATTAAATTTGAAATGCTTAAGAACTTAATAAGGAATACGTTCATGCATGATTTTTAGTAAAGGTTTATCTATATACTACTTATAATGGAGAGATGACCATCTCTCTTATTTATAAGTTTAAGATTTTCTAAATTAAAATTTAAGTGAATACTAATTATAAAACATAATGTACAACTATGTAAAGCATAATTGATTTTAAGCAAATATTATTTATTACATACATATAATTAATACACCACATCACCAATATATACAACTACCTAAGCACAATGTACAAATACAAATAAAACTAAAAACACATTATTCAATACATACAATTAATACACAATTTAATTCACCCATTCACCAAAATATACAACTCTTTAACAAGAATGTACAATCTAATTAAGATTCCAAAACATAAATATAAATCCAAGCCAAATACTGAAAACAGAATTGGCATTTGTTCACCGAAAAATTTTGACGTGATATCCCACGCGACGCCGCACTCTGGTAGTACTATTTAAATCTCCGGGAAAGCAAAATATACCACATGATCTATGCCTCAATTATAATTGGGATTATGTGTTTGGAGGCTACCCAATTTTTAACCTTTTTTAGGGTCATCAATTTATTAAAACTAATTTATACGCCACCTATTTATGTGTTTGCTTTTGTTTATACCAATTTCGAATAATCTTTTCACGAAAATCTCTGAAACAATGAGAATAAAGCTAAATGTAACATATTAAAACAATACAAATAACTGTTGAATGTAAAATATCGTTTTTTGACCATTATTTATGTGCAACCTTATTTAGTCGAAAGTGATTTATGATAATTTAACTAAGTTTACGTTTCAGATTTCAATTTTATTATTTTGATATGTTAAAGTTAGCTTTATTCTTGAAATTGTACAAAATTTTTGGCTAAACTTTGAACAAGATTGGCAAAAACGAAAACAAACACATATTTAGATGACTAATAAATTAGTTTAAACAAATGAGTGGCCTAAAAATAAAAAATTTAATACTTGAACAACCTCCGAATACATAATCCATTATAATTTATTAGTTGGTGAATTAAATTTTGGCGCAATAAAAGTAGTCCCTATGCAACTGATGGTCATATAGTTGCTAGTTGCTACACGCTACACGCTACACGCTACACGTAGATTAAAAATAGCTTTTGGCAAAAGGAGATTTGATGATAATAGATGTGTAGCTTGTAGACTATGGAATTTCAAGATTGCGTACATTTTTTAACTCTTCTCTAGGTCAGGGTTTAACCTATTTAGTGACAATTTCGACCCATAAATTTATAAGAGCTAATTCCCTATTTGACCCGAAAGTACAATTGTTTTACAACGAGCATGAAGAGAACAAGTCTTTGAAAAATGCAGAAAGAAGTGTGAGCGATGCCGAAGATTCACTCAAACTTATTAGAGTGTTAGAACAAGAGTTGATGGAGTTAAAATCTAAATCAAAAGTTCATGATAGAGTTATGATAATTTTAGTATGTTATTTGTCATACTTTTCATTTTCTTTGCAAAATTGATCGTAGCTTTGGTGGAATGAATATCATGTATTTATTGTTAAGATTTGATGGTTTATGTTATAATGTTATCAGATAATGTACACATTCTTCCATACCTAACTCCTTTCAAATTGAACACTAAAAAAATATGTTGCTTACCACAACGACACAGGAAATAATGTCCTTGATGCGTGATTCAAGGCCGAAAGACTTCTTTTCTTCGAGCAAGCTTTACAATCCATTAGGAAGTGTACCTAATCGTTAATTTGTAGTATGGGCAAGCCCGGGGTTTAATCGTTCTCGAGAAATAAAGATGCTAGTAGAGATGAATGACGAAAATGTGAGGTTGAGGGAGATTCTTTTTTATCTTTTTGTATTTTTTTAAGAAAGCAAGTAAAATCCAGGGGTTGGTAATTCTACCAATTAAACTACTTAACAATTTAAATGAAAAACTAATTAAACTAATGAAAGGTAAAATCTATGGATCGATTGAATGTGTTTCTTATGATAATTAAAAACGTGTTCACTTAGATTTTCTTAGTCCCTAGTTATCTTTTATTGGTCGGTTGAATTGTCACATCCTCATTCTAATTGGTGCGTTGTATTCCGTGTTAGTCATAGGGTGGTGCCTAATTCCCCAATTCTATGAATCGTAACTCTCCTCTAGAACATCTGGGATCGACAAGTACCAAAGTATCTCCCCCGAGTAGCCTATTATCCTTAAGCTACAACTCATGCAATAAACACAACGATGGCCTAAGTACACTCTTAAGATTTTTGCTATTTAGGACGTTCAAGCTCGCAACAATTAAAGAAGAAGCCGGTTTTCCTTATTCTAACGTCTACCAATTAGAACGAGAGACAACCTAACAATAATCAACAACTAGGTTTCATTGGATCTAAGCAAACACTAATTAATTTAGTTACGCATGATAGATAAGCAAGAACACAAACAAACAATTGAACATAGATGAAACATGGTGAGAGATTGGATAAACAAACTTATCTTTAAGTGTAAAAGAGGGTTTGGAACCCTAAAATACTGCCCAAGTCAGACCTCAAACGAACTAGGGTTTGATCTCGAAAATAATGCACACAAAATACAGAAAATTTGAAGTCTATTTATAGATTTTACACTCGCGACGACATCGCCTTTTGATGGTGACGCCATCTAATTGCCGTCACTAGGGGTTCGTTTTGACCAAGTCATAGTTGGGACGACGTCAGGTGAGAAATAGTGACGCCGTCTGGCTTTCTTATGGACGTCGTCTGGGAAGGATCTTAGTCGTCTGGTGATAAAGGTGGGTGATGCACTTCTAAGTTTAGGCGTGACGCCGTCAGGTGTTAAGACAAAAATAAGTTCTGAGCCGTCGCTTAAGACTTTTTAGAAGACCATGTGAGTGACGGCGTCGCCCTTGGAGTTGGGACGCAGTCAGGCTTGTGAAACAACCTTGTATTCTTGACTCTGTCATTTTCTTCATGTTTTCACTTCTTTTTGTCCAAATATGCTTGATTCCAGCATTTTGCTTCCAAAAGACCTAAAATGTGAAAAGAACGATTTTAAGCAGCAATGAATATAAAATATAACGATTTAGGGCTTAAATGACCTCCTAAAAACGTATGTTTTAAATCCTTATAAGTCCTGCACAATCTAATCATACAGGAGATAATGTCCTACAAAACACAAAAACAATTATACGAGCGATAATGTCCTACACAATAATGGCATATACATACAGGTCTTGTTCTACATACACCTACAGTTAGATACTTACACCTACAGGTCATTACTTATACTCCGTATATGGTAAACGACCAACTTCATAAGGCTACAAATTGTTTGTTACATCACATGTATCCAGTAAAATACATACATTCATAACATCTAGACATCATAGGCAGAGGCGGAGCCACATGAAAGGTAGTGGGGGGCGTTGCCCCCAACCATTCTCTTACAGATACCCAAAATATATAGGAAAAAGTTTGATATTGGTAACAAATAAGATTAGTGCCCTCAAGCAAATAGTCAGAGTGCCCTCTACACACACGAGATTTTTAAAAAGCAAAGTTCTTTAATGTGGAAACTGTTTTTTGCGGTTGTAGTGTTCGTCGGAAAAATGGAGGTGAAGATCTCAAGTGGGAAGAGAGAAGATGAAGAGAAGGGGATTTGGTCATTTGATTGTGGGCCAGTTATTATCGATTGTTTTTTTTTTTTAATTTAATATACTAGTACTATCTTTTTATCTCTCTGTCATCTAATATACTACTACTCTAGTACTTTACTATTTTGTGAAATACTTTTATTTCAAAACTTAAGTACTCAAAGTAGTGTATTAGTTTAGGTACGTTTAGGCAGGTTTAAGTGTTTAAGATAGTTTGAGAGATTTAACATGACAAATTTGTGAGTTCTTTCAGCCTAGTTCTTAAAAATGCTATAGTTTTTATAAAATAGTCCCGTTAAATGGCAAGCACTTTAATATAATTTGTATGATATTCAATATGTTTTGTTTTTCGTTTATTTTTAGTCTATAATAATTGCATCAAAATAGAACATTTTTGTTGCCTTTATTCAAACTCGAGTACCCGATCCGACCCGATTGGTTTAGCGCTACACAAAAATCCTTTTTATTAATTGCTCGATGCCCCCCGTGATCACATTTCCTGGCTCCGCCACTGATCATAGGTGACAATAATAGGTCAGCTTGTAATCATATAAGTAATCAACCATACGTTCACGAAAAGCTATACATGCTTGAGTAGGATATTGTCTACTATTAACGACAGGTTATGACCCAAACGGTAAAGAAAGATGCAAACCCATATCCCACAGTCAGCATATGAGCCGCCTTGAATGAGGACATCTTTGTCGTATTTAAAATTGATCTCGTAACCGTTAAATGGTATACCTTTCGCCTTCAAAACTCCCTGATCATGCAGATACTTTGGAAGCCTGTATGCAACCATGGTCCTCATATCTTTCCACAGTCTCTTATTTTTTACCATGATACAAGCGAATCATATAATGTGACAACTCTGGTACAAATTTGCAGCTCCCTAAGACACCAGTGCTCCCCTGGTTCATTTATGGGAAAGAATACCTAAATTTTAGTAACTTATCCATTTTACAACAAGATGAATAAAGTCAAAAACAAGTATATACATGAATCAACTGTTAGATATACACACCCTCTCAACAGCGGACCAAGGCAATGGATACCTTACTCCACTAGCATAGAAGCTAGACATGTTCCAACCCATGATTCCCACCCATGGACCGACCATAGCCAAATCGGCATCCGCTGGTCTGAATGTCCACATTAAGTCAACCCATAGATCGAGGTGCTGTTATTTGTATAGAGAAATTAATAAGTTAGGTTGATGTTAAAAAATTAAAAAACTAGAAAAGTATCCACTAATTTATACGCATTCTCATCCCTAAGCCATCCGGTTTTATACTCCCCTATGCCCAATAAACAATACCAGAAACGGCGATCCACGATGGTGTCTTGTTTGCCCTAAGGAAAAAAAATACTTAGTATTCTTACCTTTCTTGATAAACATTTCCATTTCTACTGGCATAGTTACCTTGTTTTTCTTGGATTTATGATGTCTTGTAAGATTATGAAATATAAATAAATATAATTAATGCATCAAATTTTGCAAATAACGAAAATATGTATTTAAATAGTGAGATACCTCTACAAATGGTTCCAATTGGATTTCTTGCAGATTAACATCGAAAACAAGCGGGGATATCATTGCGGTATTTATTCTCGATGAACGCTTTTTCTGCACTCTTGGAGTAGTGGGTGGTAGCTTAACATAGAGGGACTTGAGAGATTTCCGTAAGTTCCTCTTCCTTTTCAGATGGTTGAAAATAGCTTTCACATCATTAAGTTTTACAACATTGATGTCAGTCGAAGACATATTTTGATGCTGAAAAAAGGTTACGCTATGATCAACATATGTAAATAACAAAAAAGCATAGTGAATGATAAACCTACTTATAAGAGGGGCATGCCACAATGTATATTGTTCGTGATTTTGATTATGTAAATAAAGGATACAAAACCATAACAGCTTATAACAGAGACATACAGATAACAAGACTAGTGAAGACGAAATTGAACAACCTGCTAGTCAGGGACCAAGTGAACAACAAGCAAGAAATAGACCAAATAAACAGCATCAAAATCATTGATCAAGTCATTCTATGTTGAATTTGCTTATATGCCTATAGTCTTATGTGTAATCTGAAAATCTGGTCCAATTTTTTGGAACATGCCTAAAGTCTTATGTGTAATCTGATCAATAATAGATTAAACGTAGAATGATAACATAAACATAAACTGATGACATAAATAAATAGGACAATACAAAGGACATTTTTAAAAGGCTACATTTTTTGGCCTTCAAAGTTGTTTCTTTTTGTGCCTTTACTTTTGTTCGTTTGACTTTTGTCCCAGTTTTTGAAACCAGTTGGAAAGCTGAAATCCTAGGTAGCTGTGTCATCAAAGGATTTTTCTTCATCATGTTCTCAGTTACCGGGTTCATGATATTGATAGCATTTGTGTCATTAGTTTGTCATCAAAGGATTGATTTACTGATTTTTGCGTCAACCCAATGGTTTAGTTGTATCAACTTTTCATATGCACTTATCTTGGGCGGG
Source organism: Chrysanthemum makinoi (assembly GCA_910596185.1). NCBI lineage: Eukaryota > Viridiplantae > Streptophyta > Magnoliopsida > Asterales > Asteraceae > Chrysanthemum > Chrysanthemum makinoi. Next base: position 123,947,241 of record OU343224.1, on the reverse strand, counting down.
TTTTTTTTGCACACCAACTGCATTAATTTTTACTGACGTATGCTGGTGTATCATGCCTATATAAGGTGTATGTTTCTATTAATTTGGTCATACAACAAACTTTTGTGTTTTCATTTATTCATTTAATGGCTAGTTTCATTTTGCTTAGAGAGTTTTCCTTTGCTGCCGAGTCCTCATATTTGAAAGATCAAATGTGTTTGTGCTTTGAAAGGGAGATTGAACAGGAAAGGGAGTGGGAGATGGTGTTGCGTTCTCATTGTTAGAAGCTTGGTGAGCGTATAAATAAGACTCTTTGCGCTGATGTCATAACAACAGCGCAACGTTAACAATGTTGTAAATGTATCTGCTATCCTGACAGTGCCTTAAAAACAACAACATCACAAATTTTGGAATGATGTAACTGCAAATCTTGCAGGACCAAAATGTATGATATAAATCTAATGACTTTTTAGGTTTGTTAATCTTAGATTACTCCTAAGTTTGAAAGCATTTTTAATTATTGCCATGGTGAAATGCAACCACGCTAGTCATATCGTCTTTTGTACACCGGCTACTTGCAAACATACTAATGGCTTACAACGGTGTCTGCATTACAAAATAGAAGATTCAATCTAGGTAACCTATTAAAGAAATCATTTTTACCCGTTAATCAACCCACCATGTTTGTCGCATTGTCTTTCCATATAAGTAAACAATTTATTTTCTGCCAAAACTAATTGCCATTCAAAAGGGGGTTGCGGCACAGCTTGTTGCCCGTTTGCCTGCCACCTTATTGTAATCCGTTATAACCACCTTATTGTAATCCGTTATAAAAGTCTGTTATATTACTGACTGATTAAGCATTAAAAAAAAAAAAAAAAAAAAAAAAAATTGCTACATTGGACTAGGTTTACCCTGTTCCCACCCCAAATGATCTACAAATATGGAACTGAAACTAAACACACACCAAGTTGCAAAATCATTTTCAGTGTCGATGAATCGCCAAGGTCAATGCCATAGCTACTACATACCACCTATATCTGCAAATACAACCGAAATTAGGCTTGGCCTGTTCAGACCCCATAACTACAACCACATTTGTAGTGTGGATGGTTCACCAAGACACAATGCGATAACAACTACATACCGACACGGGCTATAACCACAACCCAACTTAGGTTTGCTCTAATAAGACTAGATTTTTTAGAATGACAATTTCTCCACATGGTTAGTCTCAGATCTCTGAATATGGAAGCAACACTCAAAACTTATTACGGTTGCAACCACAGTTTTGAGTATGCCAGCCACACCAACTCACAGTGCCTTTGCCACCACATACCGGCAACTACTACAACCACATGTCACACTTATATTTAGCCTGCTCACACATGGAACGACCAAATCGCTTCACCACACAAATTCAGTGACATTGTTAAGGTTACAAACATCTTCACCACATAATTCAGTGACATCTTATTGCTCAAACTACTTATACAATTATTATAACTATAAAAAAATTAACAACAAAACAATGCAACCAATAACATAATAAATAATAATTTCATTAATACGATTATGAAAATACATCCATTCCAGACCAGATAGAAGGTCCATACACCCTAAATACATACAATTCAACACTGACACAACCCAAATACACCAACAAGTAACTACTTAAACACATACCCATCACCCACAACCTAAACTTGCCTGACATAAGTTTTTTAACCAAAAAACTACCACAAAAGACGATTTACCTTCAAAAGATGAATATTTACAAAAGCCCCAAACATTAAGAAACTTATTTAAACTGCGCGCCTAAGCCTCTTCGTGATCCTTGACTTCTCAGCGGCACGATGCACACTTGCCTGGCACCTTTGAATCAAGAAGGCAATTTCCTCCAGATCCTCCTGCTCTGCTAACCTAAGATGGTTCAAGGGTTCATTCAACACACCTTGGTACCGAAATTGTTAAAGATCCAGTATGATAGCATGCCTGTGCTCAACACATACCTGTATTTCCTCGACCATCTTCCCATACTCTTTCTCATCACCTCTGTTACACACACACACACACACACACACACTCCCTCTCTCTCTCTCTCTCTCTCTCTAGCAAACAGAGCAGAAGCACCTTATCGATACGCTTGGAACTAGTCTGTTGTGCGATTTGATCGTAAATTGGTAACCTAGACGCCATAAATTTGGAAACAAGAAGTTTTTTGAAGAAGAGTGATTATTTTATAAGTGGGGAATAGTAGAGAATGAAAAGCTGTTAAATATCCAAAAAAAATCTACACAAACCAAATTGGAACAATGCTTAGTTCAGTTACACTTCTCATGCAACAAAAAAAATGCCTCTCCTAAAAAAATATCATAAAAAACTCTGAATTACTCACTAGCATTTTTTGAAAACTTAGTACAAAAAAACTTGTCATGGTTAACCAAAAATTCCTAGATCAGTACGTTAAATGGTTAACTAAACAATGCACGACCATAGTTTTTTTGTTGTTGTATGTAAGCTATGGTAATATATAAAACTGATTGATAGTATGGATGTAATACTTGATTGTTGTATGTAGGCCATAGTAATATATAGGTATGGTATGGCTTTTGTTTTGAAGGTTATGTTGTAATGCATAAAACTGAATATATCATTGAAGAACATTCACATGCACTTTATATCTTACAAACAACATTTATAAAGCAACCAATAAGAACATGACTGGAAAACAAACAACCATAATTTACATATTAAATGCTCACAATTCAAACACAATACAATCGATAGTCATTTGTTTGATAATAGTAATAAAGCATCTCTAAATGACTAATTGATGATCCAATTCTAAACAAGTTTCCAAACATGGTCAATGTTCCAACATAAACTTCAAAAGAAAAGACCTACCATACTCATATTATCGTCTAACACACATGAAACACACAATGCTGAACCTCAACATTTAACAACGTACATAAACCTGAACCTCAACATTTTGCCGTATTAAAAGACTTTCTTGACCAAACTTTCTCCATTCACCATATGCATTAACATGGTTAGTCCTTCCTGGATTTTCTTTGTGATGGTCCATCTTCACAGTAAAATAATATTCAACATCTTCGCGTTTCATCAACGCCTTCCTGTACATGTGCATTGGATTACGCTCCAAGAAATCAGCTGGTATAGCCTGCAATTATACTGAAAAATAATTATATAGTCCATCACGAAATTTAATAGTATTTACAAAATATGATTTTTCAATCACTTACAAGACGTGAAAATGCCCGGATTTCTGAATACCTCTTATAGAATACATCAGTACTTTCACGAAAATGATCACGATGACCATACCACATACATAAGTGGTACATTCGATCATCAGCTGCAAATGAACATAAGAAGTTCAATGGAAAAAAATTTAAACAAAGTTTGAACTTATATAAATTAAACATACAATGAGTTAACAAATAAATCCATCTTAAATTATACGTAAATAATTAAGATACTAACCCTTTTCTTCATATAATAACTCTGGTTGATTTAAGTTAAGCCGGGTTAGTTGCACCTAGAAATTGCACATCTGTTTTCTGACTTCCATCAGAAATTGTACATCTGTTTAAAAGAATTCCATATCAGCTTCAATATATGTGTTTTAACATAAGACATTTACCAAATCATATTAATTTAATTTAAAGGAATTGTAGACATAATTTATAATTAGGGATAATACCTTAAAAAACATTATAATTGTCCAAAAATACTTTTCTAACTAGCTAACGAAGAAAAAAAAAAAAAAAAAAAAATCTTATGAATACAAATGTTGACATTTTTGTCTTTATGTGAGTAGTATGACAATTTACCCTTCAAAATTACATAAATGATCCATGTGTGTTTGCAAAATTTCATCCAACGTCCTTAGGGTAATTACATAAATGGTCCATGTCGTTTGGAGAAAATTACATCCACCATCCCTAACTTTTTTTCAAAATTTTTATTTCGTTTGTTTTTTTTCCGAATTTGTTTTCAAATTTTTTTCGAAATTCTATTTCAATTTTTTTTTCAGAATTTTTTGTCGAAAACTTTAAAAATTTTTTTTTTTTGTGACAAAAAAAAACAAACATTTTCCGATAAAAATTTTTCACTTGTGACAAAAAAATGTTTCTAAAACAATTTTTCACATTTGCCGAAAAAAATTCCCCAGAAACAAATTTGAAAAAAAAATCAAAAATGAAAACGGACGAAAATGTATAAAATAGGACGCTAAAAAGATTTTGACAAAAAAAACCCGGAAAAAAAAGTTGAAAAAAAAAGTCAAAAAAAATTTTTGGAATTTTTTTTGAAAAAGAGTGTAAGGACGGTGGATGCAATTTTTTTCAAACGACAGGGACCATTTATGCAGTTTACCCTAAGGATGGTGGATGCAATTTTAAAAAATCCGAAGGGTAAAATGGCCATCACAGGTTTTTACTACTCACATAAAAAAAAATGTCAACATTAGTATTCACAAGAGTATTTTCTTTAGTTCGCTACTTAGAAGAGTATTTTTATACAAGTATGATGCTTTTTAATGGTATTACCTCTTATAATTAATACCTGAGGTACGTATTGGTAAGGTGTCACGTGTGTTTGGAATCTTGAATAACGCCTCATTACTCCGTCATATCCTCCGGTTCATTCCCTCGGTCATTTCCAGTTACGTAAAATGAGTCATCCCCTTCCTGCACAAAATGTAACAACGTTTCCTCCATATCCATGTTCTCCAAAACAAATTTAGCCCATCATTTACCTGTTATATCAGCAGGTCTCTCTTTTGATTTGACTATTCTTACCTTCTTGCGATGCCTTTTTAGGTATGTCCAATACAAATGGTTGTTCCCATTGAAGTCATCCTTAAAGAAGACCTCAGGTAGTATAAGTGTGTCGGGATACTTATTGTTGTTCAGTGACACTTTCAATAGGCATTTTCCTACAAAATATCAAAACCTTAAAGATTACAACACTTTCAAGCTACCAGATCTTTTAACATCTAACACTGAACTCACAAAAGTGTTTCAAATTATCCATGTTTACTTTATATACTAACAGATCAAACCTTTAAGATTTGAACAACCTTCATCTTCATCATTTATTCTTTTTATGATAGTAACCAGAAAGACATGAGCATACATGTTTATCTTGAGTAAATTGCAAAAATCGTCCTTGTGGTTTGGCCAAATTACACGTTTCGTCCTTGTGGTTCATTAAGTGCAAAAATCGTCCGGATTTGACACTGTTACGTTCACTTTTGGTCCTTCATCATTGCAAAACCGTCCTTGTGGTTTGCCAAATTTCACTGTTGAAGGACCAAAAGTGAACGTAACAGTGCCAAATCTGAACGATTTTTGCACTTAATGAATCACAAGGACGAAACGTGCAATTTGGCTAAACCACAAGGACGATTTTTACAATTTACTCTGTTTATCTTTGTTACATAATAACATCATATTCAAACTAAACTGATACTATTAAACTACATAATCATTCCTTTATTATAGTTGTCATATGTTTTCCTAATCAAAATCCAAAATCACCAATTGTTTGTGTATATGTCAGACCAAAATCGCATGAAATGCATGCTTTTGCGTATTTTATGTTGCAGTCCACAAAAGGCCCTGATCAATAATAGATTGCAGTTCACAAAGAAAGATGAGAAACAAAAGTGGATGGTGCGAAAAAGAAATCTGCACCAAATTACTTGTCACAACATTCTCTTTAGTTTCACATTTTCTTTGGTGGAACGTACTCTACCGATGACAGGGGCCTTTTGTGGGATTGAATATGGCAACATGCATAAGACAACCATATAGCAGACCTACTCACCTCCCAAGATACGCGAATGTGTGAGCCACACCCATAGATTTCACACGGTCTAAAAATCTTAATCTATCAGATAAGCAGAAAACTAATATAAACCACCCAAAAGATCAAGACAATTAATTTTCAAAAGCAAGTGGTGACTCGTAACAAATTAGAGACACAGACAGACAGACAGACACACACACACATACACACACACACAGATATATATATATATATATATATATATATATATATATATATATATATATATATATATATATATATATATATATATATATATAGGGTATGGTTAAAATGAAAAGTTTCTTATAATGAAAAGAATGAGAAGACATGTGGAGGTGACATGTGTCACCTTTGCCACATCATCATGCAACGTCATGTGACATGTGTCACCCCCACCCTACCCCCCTCAAATTTTTTTCCCGCAAAAAAATATTTTTTTGGGCAAAAAAAAAAAAAAAAAAAATCCCGCCAAAATCTATTAGTGCATCACAGTTATAAAATTTACTGCATCACAATCATAATTGTGATGCAGTAATTTATAACCTTAATGCACTAAAATCATTATTGTGATGCAGTAAATTTAAACGTGATGCAAGTAATATAACCTTAATGCAATAATAAGTTTTGGTGCATCTTTATTATAAGTTACTGCATCATAGTTAATAGTTAAGTGCATCAACTATGATGCACTAAAATCAAGGTTATAACTTAATGCACTAAAATCATGATTGTGATGCAAAGAACTTTATAACTGTGATGCAGTAATTTATAACCTTAATGCATTAAAATCATAATTGTGATCCAATAACTTATAACCTTAATGCACTAATAAGTTTGGTGCATCTTTATTATAAGTTACTGCATCATAGTTAATAGTTAAGTGCATCAACTATGATGCACTAAAATCAAGGTTATAACCTTAATGCACTAAAATCATGATTGTGATGCAGTAACTTTATAACTGTGATGCATTAATTTATAACCTTAATGCATTAAAATCATAATTGTGATCCAGTAACTTATTGTGACAATCCGTACTTTCAGGTCATTTCTCGACACGATTCATGTTTCATTATTTCCACATTTTTAGTAAACTTGGTTTACTTGCTTCAAATCGCGTAACCTTGGAGGTTTAGCGGCGAATTCATGATCATGACATCACGACATTTCATATGGACTATGATTAGTCTACACTTCATTGACATCATGTGCATATCATTCATTCATTCACCGCATTTCATTTCATATTTTACGCGTAATTTTTATGTTTAATAATCTTTATCGCGTGAGTTTTTATTTTAACATTTAACCCGTTACTTTCAAAAATGATCCCGAGGTATTTTTATACTTACATTTAGTTCATAAAAACTATATTTTTAGTTTTCCTAATGTTTCAAATTTATTTGGTACTTAAATCGTTAAAGTTAAATTGTTACGACGTTTCCTTAAAAATCTTACGATAATTATTTTATCACTCAATTTTCACAAGGAAAGTATTTTTACAATTTTTATCATCTCAATGCAATCTATTTTGACTTATTAAAAACTTACTTGTACCAAAATTTCCATTTACCTTTACTTGTACATTTTCTACACAATTACTTGCACATCTTTGACAAATTATATACAAGTAAAATAAAAAAAAAAAAAAAAAAGATATTTTTGAGGACAACATCCCCCTAAAACCGCCCAAGGGGAGGGATTGTCAAAGTGGGTAGATTTTCATTAATAACTAGATCTTGTACTCAATAATACATCTACTTGTCACTCATTTTTCATTCACTATCATAATACAAGTTTTTCATTTTCTCTCTTTTGCTTCATCAAGAACCGGCCCCAAGAGAGCTCCAAAGGGATCAAAATAATTTCAAGCACAAGTGTTTATACAACCTAGAACATATCCTTTTCATGGTTTTGAAATAAAAACCAAGGATATTTAAGTTTAATCCTTTGTTACCTACACCTCTTCACTTGCACTAGTAAGCATATTCTTGTCATTTTTATGTTTCCTCTTCATTTTCATATGTTTCTTTACATTTTTGGAGCTTATATGCAAGTCATGTGATTTATACCATTTATTTCTTGATTTTTGAGGTTATATATATTTATAGTCATCCTATAATTAATCCCAAGTTATCCTTTGGTCTTGATGGTGATTAGGAACCCATGACACCCTAAGAAGGTGTATGGTAGGAATAGATTAGCTTTGGAGTTGATTTGAAGGGATTGGAATAGGTTTAGTACGAGAAAAACTATTTTCGACTAGTATAAAAAGTGTTCTGTCCTTGTTTTGCTTTTCTGGAAAATCCGACAGTAGGCACGACTTTTTGGCCTTGATTTTTAGAAAATATACTTTAAAACGAATCCGTGGCCGCTTGAACGGATAAAAACGGACTTATAACGAAGAAGTTATGGATTTTACAAGTTTGACGACGAAATATATTATTTTCTGAAATTTCAGCAACATGTTCTTATCTTGTACGGGTCAAAACGAGCCTTAAGCTTCACAAATTATTTCGACTTGTCAAAAATATATTGGTTTACTTCAATACGAAGCTAAGGACATATAAAACGTAGAAAACGGATTTGAAACGACAAAGATATGCACTTTTTCATAAACTTGACGTAACTAATTTTCTCAGACGCTATTAGCCAAAACCACCACCTTTAACCCTTATTATCTTTATGTTCGAGACCTTTTGGACGAAAACTCCTGAACCGAAACTTTTAGATATCGATACAAACTTTCCAAAACAGTCGAGTTCGTTCTCTAACGATCGACGTACATTGTTTTACGACTAGTTTTTCAAAGCCATTTTTGGTAATTTCATGATTTTTCCGACGACATTGTTTTGCGACGAAAAGTGGTAATTTCTCTAAAAATCATTATAAAACCATTATAGGATGACATTTTGACGTAAAAACATGTAAACTCATTTTTGATTGGTCAAGACGTCAAAAGAGTATTTTTCGACGACGAGTATCATTTTCAAAAACCCGTAAATGGTATAAATTACATACGTAGTGCATGCATAACATTACATTGCAACTCATATCATATCATTGGTACTAGGTACCGGATAACGCATCACATTATACCTCAGTGTACTTACTCTTGTCATCTCGTCAGTTTACCAAGTGAGTTTCATAGCCCCTACTTTTGCTTGCTTTCTTAACTGTTTGGGGGAGATACATGCTCAAACTGTTTTCATTTACTTGCACAAGTACTTTAAACCCTTACATATAATGTGAATTCATAGCCCACTTTACTCATTTAACTGTTTTACAATCTCTTGGGGGAGATACATGCTTCATTTTAAATTGAACATAAATGCTTTGAACTGTATGCTATATCCGATGATTTATTGTCACTAAGTATTTGCCATATTCGAGGTCCCTACATCATGAACCATTAGTCACTTTCGAGTGAGCGCGAGTATAGTGAATAGGCCTATTGGAATTAACACTCCCGCTCCTATTGACCCATTTAGGGGAAATCGAGCGCGCTATATTTGAATCATTAAGGTAAATTGGCAAATTACCTATTAGGGCGGCGATGAAACGATGATTACCAATTTTTATTGGTGCGATGTTTACGCTTTGGTGTCATGAACCTAGTGAAATAAATACGATGTTGTTTTTAACGATGAGTGTGAAGCCATTTAACTCATACTACGATTATTTTGTTCGAACGAATTACATAAACTCTATATACATTCCGGCAGTGGGTTGTGAACACACAGGTTGCAAGTTTTGTATGGGCGGGACTTGGAACTGAGTGGATTTACAATGCCTTTGCTGCATAAACGATTTCGATACATTGAGCCATGCATTATTTTGTGAATTCATTTGACGATTTCTGTTTGAACATAAACTATATACATTCTGGCAGTGGGTTGTGAACACACAGGTTGCAAGTTTTGTATGGGCGGGACTTGGAACTGAGTGGATTTACAATGCCTTTGCTACATAAACGATTTTGAAAGTCTTTGCATTTCAACGATTTACAATGCCTTTGCTGCATAAACGATTTCGAACGGCTTTTCATTTCAAAACAAACTCTATGAACTCACTCAACCTTTGTGTTGACACTTTTAGCATGTTTTATCTCAGGTATCTAAGACATTCACTTCATGGCATGCATTTGGACACATCATGGAGTCGGGGTGACGACGCGTCTTACATGGGATTTATATACTTTAAAAACATCGTTTGACTGTACTAAACTTATTTCTGCACAAGTTGATTTTCATTTGGGACCTACTTTGTAAACTCTGATTGTTTTATTAAACCAAACGATGTTCTTTTCAAACGACACTTTAGGTCGTTCAATATAACTGTGATTGTGATGCTATGACAGTCAATCCCCAGGAATTTCATTCCGCTGCAAAACAGGTAATTTGGGGGTGTGACAGATTGGCATCAGAGCTTCGGTTATAGAGAACTAGGTTGCATCATTGACCCTAGACTATAACTACATCATCATAGCATCTCATCATTTCATCACAAGTGCGGGTTCACTTCACATGCGGTCATTACGTACATTTTTCGAGTTATTCACTTTCATTTCACATCGATTGTCACATGGATGTCCTTAAATGCCCATCCCATTATCTTTTCCCCATACTCTAACGTGGAGAATTCCTTGTCATTCCCTATCACAAATATTTTTTTTATATCAGCTGATTCATTATCGATAACGACGAATGCTGAGATGAACCTTTAAATAGGGCGAAGTCACTCTCACTCCTTTGTTTCACCACTAACATGTCGAGTTACACGTTATTCACACATTAAGTCTCTAAACCATCATACATTGAAGCACTTACAACACCTCATAACCCATCTTTTCGGAAATCGTCGATCATTTTGAAAAATAACTTCAAACTTATCGTTTCTTATCACATTTCTTTGAAGCGCTTATTATTAACATCGGATTTTGCTACGTCTCATATTTCCTCTTGTTTTGAAGAAGATATGGCACCGAAGAAAGCTACAGTTGTAATGACCCAAGCAGCAATTCAAAAGTTGGTGAATGATAGCATTGCTAATGCTCTAAGAACTGAAAGGGAAGCGGTGGCTGCCGCCGCCGCCGAGGCGCCGACATTGCTGCTGTAGCCGCAAGGCTTGATACTACTATCGAAATGCCGGAGGATCCGGAGTTAAGAAATGTTCGTGACAAGGACTTCCAAAAGTGGTGAGCCCACGAAATTTAGAGGTACCGAGGGAGCTACAGCAATGGTTCGATGGTTTGAAAAATTGGAGTCAGTGTTTTTGCTTTGCAACTGTCCGGATGATAGTAAGGTTAAATTTGCTACGAGCACTTTACTCGATGGAGCGTTGTCATGGTGGAATTCATACGCTCAACCGATTGGTATTGAAAATGCTTTTAAGCTTACGTGGGAAGAATTTAAGAGCTTGGTGACTAAGAAGTTTTGTCCTCGAACAGAAATCAAAAAGTTGGAGACGGAGTTCTATGAATTGGTTACGATTGGGTACGACATTGACACATACATTCGGAGATTCCAGGAATTAGCCGCGTTATGCCCGTCGATGGTTTCTGATAATGAAAAGTTGCTAGAGGCTTTTATTGGAGGACTTCCCGAGGTCATTCAAGGAGATGTGACATCTTTTGATCCACAAACAATCGAGGAAGCTATTCGAGTTACTCAGAAGTTGATGGCACAAGTGGTGAAGCGAGGTAAGTACACCAACACCAACCGAAACAACAACAACCCCAACAATCGTAACAACAACAACAATAACCAAAACCAAAACAACAACTACAACGATGATAACCAAATCAACAACAACAAAAGGAAATGGGAAAACGACCAAGGAGATTACAACAACAACAACCAAAACCGCAACACCAACCGTCATCAACAACAAAATAGAAGGAAAGAAGCGGGAATGGTTTATGTCGCTGCACCAATGAGAGGTAGAGGGTATGCTGGGACACACCCACTATGTAATCGATGTAATTTTCATCACTCGGGTCCTTGCCCTGCCAAGTGCCACAAATGCAAAACGCCGGGACATCTAGCCAGGGATTGTAAAGGTAAAGCCGTAGTCACATGCTTCGGATGTGGGGAACAAGGACACTATCGGAACCAATGTCCTCAAAACCATGGTCAACCAGTGGAAGGTGCTCATGGGAATGTATATATGTTGGAAGGAGGAGGAGGAGCTCGTCAAGGTATCAACGACGCGGACGACTGAAGAAGTTCGAAACTAACAGTTATTTCTCCTTATGTACTATGTCGTACTAAGTTTATGTTTTCCATTGTATTCGAATCTTTATAACCTAAGATGTACTACTTTTGCTAAACCACCCGTTGTAAAATATTCTTATCTATCGTACTTTATTTTCTTCCCGATTTGTTATCATTTACGAGGATTTTAATTCTTTTTACTTCAACTATCATTTTAACGACACTTCTCCATGTCTTCTCTCCTCGATGTTCATCACAATTTTAACATCAGTGGACTCAACACCAAACATCATATGAGTCGATTAGTCCAAGCATTGCATAGTTACTCCTAAATTATACATAGCTTGATCACCTATGTCTAATTCAGGAAGAATCATGCAATGAAGGGAGTAGTGGGCTTATATGTGTAAGCAATTCCGTAATCGAGCCAAATTTTCAAAAGATTTTCTTCAAACCACTTGTTTCCAGCTTGATCCGCGTGACAGTTCTTGTTTGATGAGTTGCAAAGATCGAGCTAGAGACAAGTTGTTACCTAAACCGATTTAGCCTAATCGTATGACAGTTCTTGTTTGATGAGTTGTGAGATTAAGTAAAATCGGTTACCAAAAAGTCTTTTGAGGGTTTTGCTCGGGAATGGGAAAGTTTGCCACATCAAACCCTAAACCCGTTAGACCTAACAACGATTGAATTCAGGGACTGAATTCCTTTTGGATGGGCTTAATGTGACAATCAGTACTTTCAGGTCATTTCTCGACACGATTCATGTTTCATTATTTCCACATTTTTAGTAAACTTGGTTTACTTGCTTCAAATTCGCGTAACCTTGGAGGTTTAGCGGCGAATTCATGATCATGACATCACGAACATTTCATATGGACTATGATTAGTCTACACTTCATTGACATCATGTGCATATCATTCATTCATTCACGACATTTCATTTCATATTTTACGCGTAATTTTTATGTTTAATAATCTTTATAGCGTGAGTTTTTATTTTAATATTTAACCCGTTACTTTCAAAAATGATCCCGAGGTATTTTTATACTTACATTTAGTTCATAAAAACTATATTTTTAGTTTTCCTAATGTTTCAAATTTATTTGGTACTTAAATCGTTAAAGTTTAATTGTTACGACGTTTCCTTAAAAATCTTACGATAATTATTTTATCACTCAATTTTCACAAGGAAAGTATTTTTACAATTTTTATCATCTCAATACAATCTATTTTGACTTATTAAAAACTTACTTGTACCAAAATTTCCATTTACCTTTACTTGTACATTTTCTACACAATTACTTGCACATCTTTGACAAATTATATACAAGTAAAATATAAAAAAAAAAAAAAAGATATTTTTGAGGACAACATCCCCCTAAAACCGGCCCAAGGGGGAGGGATTGTCAAAGTGGGTAGATTTTCATTAATAACTAGATCTTGTACTCAATAATACATCTACTTGTCACTCATTTTTCATTCACTATCATAATACAAGTTTTTCATTTTCTCTCTTTTGCTTCATCAAGAACCGGCCCCAAGAGAGCTCCAAAGGGATCAAAATAATTTCAAGCACAAGTGTTTATACAACCTAGAACATATCCTTTTCATGGTTTTGAAATAAAAACCAAGGATATTTAAGTTTAATCCTTTGTTACCTACACCTCTTCACTTGCACTAGTAAGCATATTCTTGTCATTTTTATGTTTCCTCTTCATTTTCATATGTTTCTTTACATTTTTGGAGCTTATATGCAAGTCATGTGATTTATACCATTTATTTCTTGATTTTTGAGGTTATATATATTTATAGTCATCCTATAATTAATCCCAAGTTATCCTTTGGTCTTGATGGTGATTAGGAACCCATGACACCCTAAGAAGGTGTATGGTAGGAATAGATTAGCTTTGGAGTTGATTTGAAGGGATTGGAATAGGTTTAGTACGAGAAAAACTATTTTCGACTAGTATATAAAAGTGTTCTGTCCTTGTTTTGCTTTTCTGGAAAATCCGACAGTAGGCACGACTTTTTGGCCTTGATTTTTAGAAAATATACTTTAAAACGAATCCGTGGCCGCTTGAACGGATAAAAACGGACTTATAACGAAGAAGTTATGGATTTTACAAGTTTGACGACGAAATATATTATTTTCTGAAATTTCAGCAACATGTTTTATCTTGTAGGGTCAAAAACGAGCCTTAAGCTTCACAAATTATTTCGACTTGTCAAAAATATATTGGTTTACTTCAATACGAAGCTAAGGACATATAAAACGTAGAAAACGGATTTGAAACGACAAAGATATGCACTTTTTCATAAACTTGCCGTAACTAATTTTCTGCACATAATTAGCCAAAACCACCGCCTTTAACCCTTATTATCTTTATGTTCGAGACCTTTGGACGAAAAACTCCTGAACTGAAACTTTTAGATATCGATACAAACTTTCCAAAACAGTCGAATTCGTTCTCTAACGATCGACGTGACATTGTTTTACACTAGTTTTTCAAAGCCATTTTGGTAATTTCATGATTTTTCCGACGACATTGTTTTGCGACGAAAAGTGGTAATTTCTCTAAAAATCATTATAAAACCATTATAGGATGACATTTTGACGTAAAAACATGTAAACTCATTTTTGATTGGTCAAGACGTCAAAAGAGTATTTTTCGACGACGAGTATCATTTTCAAAAACCCGTAAATGGTATAAATTACATACGTAGTGCATGCATAACATTACATTGCAACTCATATCATATCATTGGTACTAGGTACCGGATAACGCATCACATTATACCTCAGTGTACTTACTCTTGTCATCTCGTCAGTTTACCAAGTGAGTTTCATAGCCCCTACTTTTGCTTGCTTTCTTAACTGTTTTGGGGGAGATACATGCTCAAACTGTTTTCATTTACTTGCACAAGTACTTTAAACCCTTACATATTACTGTGAATTCATAGCCCCACTTTTACTCATTTAACTGTTTTACAATCTCTTGGGGGAGATACATGCTTCATTTTAAATTGAACATAAATGCTTTGAACTGTATGCTATATCCGATGATTTATTGTCACTAAGTATTTGCCATATTCGAGGTCCCTACATCATGAACCATTAGTCACTTTCGAGTGAGCTGAGTATAGTGAATAGGCCTATTGAATTAACACTCCGCTCCCTATTGACCCATTTAGGGGAAATCGAGCGCGCTATATTTGAATCATTAAGGTAAATTGGCAAATTACCTATTAGGGCGGCGATGAAACGATGATTACCAATTTTTATTGGTGCGATGTTTACGCTTTGGTGTCATGAACCTAGTGAAATAAATACGATGTTGTTTTTAACGATGAGTGTGAAGCCATTTAACTCATACTACGATTATTTTGTTCGAACGAATTACATAAACTCTATATACATTCCGGCAGTGGGTTGTGAACACACAGGTTGCAAGTTTTGTATGGGCGGGACTTGGAACTGAGTGGATTTACAATGCCTTTGCTGCATAGACGATTTCGATACATTGAGCCATGCATTATTTTGTGAATTCATTTGACGATTTCTGTTTGAACATAAACTATATACATTCTGGCAGTGGGTTGTGAACACACAGGTTGCAAGTTTTGTATGGGCGGGACTTGGAACTGAGTGGATTTACAATGCCTTTGCTACATAAACGATTTTGAAAGTCTTTACATTTCAACGATTTACAATGCCTTTGCTGCATAAACGATTTCGAACGGCTTTTCATTTCAAAACAAACTCTATGAACTCACTCAACCTTTGTGTTGACACTTTTTAGCATGTTTTATCTCAGGTATCTAAGACATTCACTTCATGGCATGCATTTGGACACATCATGGAGTCGTGGTGACGACGCGTCTTACATGGGATTTATATACTTTAAAAACATCGTTTGACTGTACTAAACTTATTTCTGCACAAGTTGATTTTCATTTGGGACCTACTTTGTAAACTCTGATTGTTTTATTAAACCAAACGATGTTCTTTTCAAACGACACTTTAGGTCGTTCAATATAACTGTGATTGTGATGCTATGACAGTCAATCCCCAGGAATTTCATTCCGCTGCAAAACAGGTAATTTGGGGGTGTGACACTTATAACCTTAATGCACTAATAAGTTTTGGTGCATCTTTATATAAGTTACTGCATCATAGTTAATAGTTAAGTGCATCAACTATGATGCACTATAATCAAGGTTATAACCTTAATGCACTAAAATCATGATTGTGATGCAAAGAACTTTATAAATGTGATGCATAATTTATAACCTTAATGCACTAAAATCATGTTGTGATGCAGAAAAAAAAAAATTGGGGGACAAAAAAATTGGCGGAAAAAATTTTTTTCCGGGGGTGGTGGGTGATGTGGCAAGATGATGTGTCAAAGGTGACACATGTCACCTCCACATGCCTTCTCATTCTTTTCATTATAAGAATCTTTTCATAATAACCAAACAGATATATATATATATATATATATATATATATATATACATATATATATATACATATATATATACATATATACAGAAGATGGACATATTGGGATTTCAAAAAAATTCAATAAGAACTTAATTATTGTAAATTTCACTATTTCAATTTTTTTACCACCACAAAGTAATTGTCATATAATAAAGTGGTTGGAGCAATCATACATTTTCTAACAATTTACAGTATTGTTTTTGGTTGGTTCAAAACTGCTGTCCGTAAATTCGATAAAATGTACTTTATAATTATATTTAAATAAGGAGAAAATAGAAATTTAAATGAAGAACCTTTTATACGGTATGTTTATGATGGTTAAAAGGAGGCCTAATTTTTTTTTTTCAAATGCACAATAGAACGTTTCCTTGAGTTATTTGAAGTTTTGGTCGGTTGAAACCATGCCATTTCCAGTCCTACAAAGTAATTGGACTTTGAATTGAAAAAAATATTTTAAACCCATATATTAAATTTTTCAATTTATTTTTTTAATATAAGCTGGTTTATTTTTAAATGCGTGACTGTGGTTGTCTTTAACTATTGCAAACCAAAACTATATAATTTGGCAATAACATTTGTTGCATAACATCAGGGATCTTTGACATATAGTGTTCTTTGTTTGTTTGAATTTGGCTCAATTTCATAAGTATCACAAAACTTGTGATTTTAGTACACGCATTTAATGGTTTTTGAAAAACAAAAAAACAAAAATTAGTAAGTTTTTTTGTACCTTTATCAAAAGGTGTTTGTATGTTATATTATGTGTTGGGCGAGTGATGAGATGAAAGGGTAAAGTGGGGAAAAAACAATAAAATAGAATATGTTTTTAAAATGATTGCGCCACAAAAAGCTTGACACTTATACTTTTGTCATCCCCTCTATTGTTTTCCCATCCGCTATTATCCTACTTTATTTTGGAGTTAACTTATTAATGGCAAAAAAAGAAAAGAAAAACCCTAAAAAGTAGGAAAAGAACCCAACCAAGACTGCCCCCGCAAAATAAAAACGCGTGGTCTAATAATAGGTAAGACTAATCGGGGTGGTAATAAGCTAACATTTGGGGATCAACGAAGATGTGGAATAACAACATAAAATTAAGAATAAAAAAGAAAAATAAAAAAAAAAAAAAAAAAGTAAACTAAGAAAACATAGTCGCTCCTTATGTGAGGTCCCCCTCAAAATTATTTTTCCATTTGTTTTTTTTTTTTCAACCACTCTTTAGTCTTTGCACAAAGGGATGCACCGCAGTGTTAACCCAGACGCATGCTAGAATTGTTGAAAACTAACCAGCTCACAAAACAAAAGACAAAATTTCTAGTGGATAGTTTAAGATCTAGTTGATGAAGAGTCGTTGGGCACTATGTTGAAAACTCATCATTATGTCATATTATTAGCAAAATGAAGAACACGGGGACTTTTCTTTAAAGTGGAGGTCAAAAGAATAAATGGAGAGAGTCAGTCGTCTAACAATATTTTAAACTTTTTTACTGTTAAATAGGACATTTTTAGGTATCATGTGTTCATTTAAGATATTCATCAAGACCTGAGAGAATGCGAGAAACAGTAATTTTTTTTTTGCTTATTTTTAAACCCAAAATGATCTTATTAAATGCAAAATGTCATTGACTGGAATCTTTGCACTGTAAAGTGCAGCGCGTTCTTTATTTGCTAATATTGATACTGATTTATCATGTCTATTACAAAATTAGTTAATTGCATTGCTACCTTAGCTGAATAAGTTATGGTATAGTTTGGCAAATAATAGGGCAATGTTCCTATTATTTAAAATTGTTTCAATATAAGAATATTGAGTTGCAACTTAGGTACACTACAGGAATACTTTTTTAAAATCTATTAATCTCTTGTTTTGGGTTTTGTTTGATTTAATGAATTTGATGTCCTAAAGAGTTGGTCAATATGTTCATTAACTATCATCTAATAACTCTGTTTTATGTTAAATCTTACTAGATTAAAATTCTTTTAATCTGATAGTGTTAATCATTTGATTTGTTTCTTTTAAATATTTGTTAAACAAACCAAACTCAAACTGTTGGCTATAGTAAGATATTTCATTACATGTAACAAATGACATTTCATTTTTGGTAATGCTACAAAAGTAATTATTGATTTAAGAGAGATTACCCCACGCTTTTTATTACAACGACCTTTTGGATGAAATTTTTTGAGCTCCTTGGAATGAACAACGTCCAACTGAAAAAGTCGAAAGATTAAATTTCTATGGTTGGAATACTTTTGAACATTCATCATGCTGGTGCTGAGATCCAACAAGAATAAAACCTAGAAATAAAAGAATAGTAAAAACCATAGAACCATACAAGAGCTAAGAGCTGTGCTCCAAAAAAAAAAAAATTGAGACAAACATTCTTGATATCATAACTCTAGTGGTGGGAAGTTTTGCCTCATCTATTATATATGGGCCGATATAGGTTAAAATTTATCGTAAGTTAATTGTCAATGTTAAAAACAAAGACATCGCCCAAAAGTGTTATTCCTGAACCTCATTTACATAATTTATAATTTATTAAAATAGCTATAAAGAAATTAGAACACACTCAACACTAAAGGGCAATAGTATTAAAAAATAAAATATATTTAACAATAGTGTTTTGGTTCGAGTGGATCCAACCCAACTCACTTCGACCGTACCAATAATAACCTATTTGACCCAACCAAAACATTTTGTCTCCTTTGAATAGCTCAAATGCAAAAAAATGCAACTGAATTCAAGCGTAGCTAGAGAACCACCAAAATTCACTAGTGACTGGATTACCACTTTGGATATGCTCCTGCCTGAATTGTATACTGCTTCTAAGCACATGGTCTAAAGAAAATTGTTCCTGTAGGACGTTCTCAAGCTCCTTAAACACTTTTGGGGAAATTCCACTTGAGATGGGGTGGCATGCATCATAAACTGACATTTAATCACCCTATCATATGGTATTATGGTGTTGAACAAGCCTAACAATAAATGAATAAAAAAAATAGCAATTAAAGTTGTATAGGATAAATGGATGGTAAAAAAATGGTAAGTAATTTATTCCAATCAAATTATGTAAACCAAAAACCGTGAGAACATATAACAAACTAGACACAATCCAATTAGAGACAGTAAGCGTACCACAACTTATGATCGAAAATTGTAATAAACATGAACAAGATAATTGATACTATTCAGATATCGCTAGTACTTCAAAACAGTTCTAAAGATATGAGCACGACGATATTTGGTGATACCGACAAACCGAAATTCTCAAGGACTCTTGGATTAGGATTACCTTAGTTAAGTACCAGCGATAACTATTTCACAAGACAAACGGCAACATTTTCTCCAGCATTATTCATCGGGGTGGCATGGCTTGGTTCAAAACAACTTTCAAGCATAGACGTGAAGTTCATTACAGAGTGTATACATTAAGAGTATCCGCAAGAGTGTAGGTACCCTACACAGCCCCCATGATGTGCCATCAAAGTTATTAGAAAAGTGATGTATGAGCTGTGGAGAGTGAAGTGTGAAGAACAAGGAACTTGTAAACTGTTCAGTGACAGGAGTGGCAGTGCAATTCAATGATTTAAACAATCTATACGGAGAAGATAAGGCGTGGGGGCGATTGATGAGTAGTATGTAACAAAAAAAATCTAAAAACTCATATCTAAAAATAAGATGTACAAATCTATGAAAGAAATACTTCAAAAGATGATGAATAGTCATAGATCTATTATATAACTGAAAAACAATACCCCAAAACTTTGATAAACCTTTTTGGTTGAGATCGGGTTTGTGTTTGGGCAATGTGCTGTTGTGAGGCCTGTGGATCTTTGTGGTCCGTGAGTCGAGTCGATGTGTTTTGTCGAGTGGTGTGAGATTCCCATATGGTGTTGGTGGTTGGTGGTGATGGTGATGGTGATGGTGGAATATGAGAATATTTTGTGATATAAGAGAGTGTTTAGTGTGTGTTTTTGTTAGTTACATTATGTAAAAATGAGGGTATGTAGTGTGTTTGTTTTTTATGTGTTTAATTTTTACTAATTATTTTGTTAAAAGAGTTAATTATAAGTTGACCAAAATTATTACTTAACCATTGTACTATATGAATATTTAATTAATATTTAAAGTACTAGTAGCCATATATATACAAGTCGCTCAAAAAGTAATAGTTGCTCTATACATAATATTTTACATAGATTTAAGATCATTTGAGGACAAAAAATATTTTACATACCAAGGGATCAATCTCCACCATCTATCTTCTTTCCACTTTTATTTGATCTAATGGATGAGATTAATCCCAAAAATTAAAAAAACCCATTTTTATTCTTTTTTTTTTCCTTTCAAATATTAATATCTTTCAATCTGTTAATCGTTAAGCGAAAAAAATATAGCACTACGATAAGCATTTAATTATCCTTCTATAGATAAGCATTTTGATATACTTTTGACAATTTTTTTTTTCTTCGTATTTTTCATTTTTTTATATATTTTTTTTGTTTTTTTCCATTACTGAAATTTGCATGAAAAAAATCACATGTGATTCCACACTAATTTGATAATCACATGTGATTTAGTGTTAAATCGAATAAAAATCGATATTAGTGTTAAATCACATTATGATAAATTGAATATCACATGATATTAGTGTTAAAATCACATATGAAAATATGATCATATGTGACTTAACATTAATATCACATGTGATATTTCAGTATCATATGTGATTTACACTAATATATTACATTGATATCAAATTAGTGTTAATCACATGTGATTTTCAGCAAATTCAGATTTGAAATGAAAAAAAAAAAACTAAAAACGTGGAAAAAATGATTTTTTTCTTTTTGGAAAGTATATCAAAATGCCGCGTCTATAGAAAGATAATTAAATATACTCGCAGATGGTGGTATTTGTAACTATGTCGCTTATCGATTAACGATTTAAAATATTTAAATTTATAAAAATAGGTGAAATAATAAAATGTCTTTAATCTCAACCATGATTTGATTTTTAGATGTAGGGTCTATGAAGGTTGTTCTTGTTTATTGAAAAAAAATTTGTATGGAAAATAACTCTCCTCCTTTACATATACATTCTACTTTTTGTCTTTTAATAATAAGAAAAAAGGACACATGTCAATCTCTTGTTAAGTTGCCCGGTCGTCAAGTTACCGTGAATCAATTTTAAGAAGTAAAAAAAAAATGTCCATAAGAGCATTAGTCAAATAGTCAATGATCCATTGTGTGAATTTTCCTTTTAAACAAAGACATCGATCAATTGACATCGTTTTGTTCCTGTGACTTATTCCACCAAAAAATCACTATATAATCGGGATTACAAGATTGAACATTTCTCCTATCACTCTTGAATATTCTCAACGCTCAAATCTCAACGAATTATTAGATACAATAATGGAGCCGTTCTAAAAAAAGATACAATAATGGAGCCACGATTAACAATATTGATCATCAAGAGACTTCAGGACGAAGAAAATTTTAAAGCAACTCTCGTAAGCCTTACTTTTTTGGGTTAATTCCATATATCCCCAATATAAACCATATAATGACATATTTACCCACATGAAAAACATAATGTCATATTTACCCAAATATTAACACTAAATCTATCATATTTACTCATTTCACTAGAAACCTAATTAAAATGTATCTTTTACCATTAGATTCCAATTATACCCTCAATCACAAAACTAAACAAATTCACATTTTACATCAAGATATATGCTAATATCAGTATACCACCATCAAGCCCCCTTAGGAGGTTTTGTTACAAGATCTACTACTGGAGTGAATTATGATATTTAATTCCGTCAATGTGTGACCTTATTGTGTGTCGTATGTGGGCTGCAATTTTGATAGGTAACCGACTATTGTTAAAGACAAAAGTAAGGAGTATGATATGACCTTTTGTACACAAACAAAATAATATTGCAGATGGTTACCAAAAAAATAATATCACCAATGAGCACTCAAACTCATGATAGATAGATACTACAATACTACATCCATGGCCAATCAATACACAAAGAAGCACTTCGGTAACACAACGAAGAGAAATAGTTTACTTGCTTCGCTTGACCATGCCAACAACTCGTCGTTACATTTACGCAACATTGTTTGAAGTTATCTTTTTTACTTGCTTGATCGAAGATGGAAATTTGTTTAACTATGACATGGTTGTGTCATGCATATGTGGAAATTGTTTAACTCTGTCATCAAGGTTATAACGGGAATTTAGTGTGTAAATTAAAATAATAATTTATTTTATAGTGAATTGGGTAAATATGATAGATTTGTTGTTTAATATTGGGTATATATTTTGGTTGGGTAAATATGTCATTTTAAAGTTTAATTTGGATATATAATTAACCCTACTTTTTTCTCACCTCCTATAATGACTCTTTTATCCGTTTTTGTCTTTTTTTAATTTCTTTTAGAATAAGTCCTTCTTGCAAAGATTCCTCTTCCAAGTAACATAGATTATTGAAATAATCCTTCCTTGAATAACTAATCGAAGTCTAGTAAACTTTGGAAGTATCTTTTATTCTAATATAACGAAATACAAGGGATGTGAATATATACATGAAGTTAAGGGTGTGCACGGTCCAAAAACCGGACCGGACCGGCCAAGACCGGACCGGACCAAGACCCGATTTCGGCGTAAACTTTAGACCAAGACCGGACCGAATGTGGTCGGTCCGGTCTCTAGTCCGGACGGTCCGGTCGGTCCTTCGTCGGTCGTCAAATTAGCCCAAATTCGTTGGTTTGGTCCGGACCGGACCGAGGACCGAATTAGCCCAAATGCCAAGACCGCGGACCGGACCGAATGTGGTCTGTCCGGTCCGGTCCAATCCGGTCTCGGTCGGTCCTGTCCGTTCGGGTTGTATGCTCACCCTTACATGAAGTGAAAAAATACTCCTAGCAGCAGAACACGTAGCATACTTCACATTCAAAGAGGTTGTCACATTTTTATCATGAATCTTGAAGTGTACAAATATAGCATATGGCAGCTCTCTACAAGACTCTCACATGACTTAGCAACTGACACTTATGTCTAACAAAAGTTTATCACAAATGTTAGGGAGTTTTTGTTAGCTAATGGTTCCAGGTAGTGATAGATGAAGAACAACAACAGGTAAATTTTATTTTCTACCAGAAACTCATCACATGCATGACATCATGTAACCAAATTCAATGATTTAAACTTTCTGCAAAAAACAAGGTAAACAATTTAAGGTAGTTCAAATAGACATGCAGTATAACTCTTGGACTCGATAAGGAGTGAAAGATGTTGTCCCTAGTATTAGTCGATACAAGTTGCAAGTTTACTGAATAAGTTTGTATATATCGTCTAACATAATAACGTTTACATGTCTTCGTTTATATAATGGTTCCTGCGAACCATCGTGACTGTTCAGCCAAAACAGTAACCGAAACATAACTACCATAACTACCAATAACCGAATAGCGGTTATAAACTATCTATTTAACGAGTTTAGCCCTTAGGCTTTCGTATGTTACATAATATGCAGGAGCAATGTCGAGATTATGTCCACATTCTCCTCCTTAATCTTGATCGTTGCTTCGTCCTAGATCTTGAACTCCAAGCATTTGTCGCATAGTGACAAACTTTATTCTTGGTAAAGCTTTAGTTAAAATATCTGCTCTTTGTAATTCCACATGACGTGTTCACATTTGAGGTGTCCATTCTCTACGGCATTCACTAATGAAATGATAGCGGAAGGCCGATATGCTTACTTCTTCCAAAAATGGGTTCTTGACGAATGCTATTGCTGAGAGTTATCAACCTTTAGTGTTATTCTTTTCTCCCTCCCAACCGTTAATTCAACAAGTCGCGTTTTAACCATAAACTTGACATGTGCCTCCAGAGTGCCATGAATTATGATTACATGATGAGGTGCTACCGTTGGTTGCTTCTGAGTGCACCAGGTAATAGGTGATTCTACAAAGTAAAATACAATTCCAGTAGTTCCTTTTCCTTGATCAGTATTGATTCTATAACTACTGTCTCTATAACCTGTAATCCTGCAACCGCCTTCTTTCTTGTATGTAATACCATGCTCCTTTGTTCCTTTGATGTACCGGTATTGACTGCTTTATTGCCTTCGCGATGATGATCCTTCGGGTCTGCATAAATTGCTGAGTAGTCCGACTGAATAACTAGATGGGTCTTGTATGTAGTAGATACGGAGACTTCCTATTAGACTTCTGAATAAGTTGCGTCAACCGAAGTTTCATTTTCGCTTGACCAACTTAGTACCGGAGTCCATGGGTATCTTCGTGTCATTACTTTCCATCATACTTGCACCCTTTAAGATCTTGTTGATGTAACTTGTTTGCTTGATTGTAATCTCTCCTCCTCTCTGAGTAACTTCTAATAAGCTAACAATCCTAAGTCGCTCATTTCAAATTTGTCTTCCATCCGGGATTTGATCAAGTCGATTTCTTTCTTTGGGGAGCCCGTGATTATCAAATCATCAACATAAACTCCAACTATCAGTGTGGAATTTTTGCTTTTCTTCGTGTAAATTGCTTGTTCGAGATTACATTTCTTAAAGTCTAATGACTGTAAGGTTTGATCAAGTTTTACATCCTAGCGAGCGTGGTGCTTGCCTTAAGCCATATGATGCTTTAGTGAGCTTGTAGATTCCCGAATTTCTTTGTTGTATTAAACCTTCAGGGTTATTGTGACGTAGACTTCTTCCTTCAAATCTCCATGTAAAATGTGATTGACATTTAGGTGATGTACTTGCCATCCATGATATGTCGAAGAAGATGCAAAATCAAACGAATCGCCTCGATAGTGCAACTGGTGCATATACTTCGTCGAAGTCTATTCCTTGTTCTTGTACATATCCTTTTGCAACTAAACGTGCCATGTATTTGATAATTTCTCCTTTTGCATCTCTCTTGGTCTTGAAAACCCTTTTAAGTCCTATTGCCTTGTGATTTGTAGGAAAAGTAGTAAGAGTCTATGTGTTGTTCTTGTTTATTGAATCCAGTTCAATTTTCATGGCCTCGATCCATTTCTTATATGTTGATGCCTCCTTGTAGTTACGTGGTTCTTCTTTCGTAAATAGTAGACTTTCAGTTTCAACTCTACGTGCGTACTTATATATTTCTATTAAGTCCTTGAGACCTTGTACTGGTGTATCATTAAATCCCTTTTTCTGAGCTTTTAAGTGTACTAATAGTAGCATCTTCTTCCTCTATTGAGTGTGGGTTGTAAGTTTATGTTGGTGGAGTGATTAGAGAGTTTGGAGCAGTAATTGGTTCTTGTTCTTAATAGGTATTGTTATTGTTTTCTGAGTTAACTGATGTAGTGTTTCCATTGTCGACTCCTTCTACCACAAAACTTGTCCAAAATGAGCCCTGTGTTCTTGTTTCCTCTCTGTTGTTATCCCAATCCCACAATTTTGTTTCCATAAACTTTACATCCCTGCTAACATGTTTCCTTTTGGATCATATAGCCTACATGCTTTTGATCCTTCCTCTACTCCTAAGTAAATCATGGGTATGCTTCTATCATCCAGCTTTTGCAAGTGAGGTATTGTTACCTTGGCATAAGCTGTGCATCCGAATATCCTTAGGTTTTTCAGCTTTGGTTTTTTGTTGTAGAGTGCCTCATATGGTGTTTTATCTACCAAGGCTCTTGTAGGTACCCTGTTTAGTATATAAATGGCGTGTCTGACTGCTTCCGCCCAAAATTTTAATGGTAACTTCATTGCTTTCATCATACTTCTCGTAGTAGATAGCACTGTTCTATTTCTCCTCTCCACAACTCCATTTTGTTGAGGTGAGTATGGTGCCATCAATTGTCGTGCTATTCCATTTTCTTTACAGTACTTGGTGAATTCATTAGATGTGAACTCACGTCCCCTATCCGTTCTTAGCATTCTCAGTTTTGTTCTCATTTCCATTTTAATTAGTTGTCTAAATTCCTTGAAAGTGTTAAATGCCTGATCTTTCGATGTCTGAAAGTAGACCCACATAAATCGTGTCCAGTCGTCCACTAACAAGAAAATGATTTTCTTTTCGGAGTATGTGCCTTGACTTATAGGACCACAAAGGTCTCCATATACTAAATCTAAAGGGTTCTTTGATCTGAACTTAGCTTGATTTGGAAATGGTTTCCTACTGTGTTTTCCTAATAAACATGCATCACAAATTTGTCCTGCATGATTTATTCTTGGTATTCCTTTTACTAGACCCTTTCTTGTCATCTTATTGATGTCGTCAAAGTTTAGATGACCTAATCTAGCATGCCACAACCATGTGTGGTTATCTACATTTGCTAAGAGGCATATGGGTGTTTCTGTTTGCAGTTTAATACTATAAAGTCTATTCTTAGATCTTTCAATCTTCATCAACAACTTCGTATTCTTATCATACAATGTCAGTTGGTTTCCATCCACGATAATTTTACAACCTCTCTGTGAGTTTTCCTAAACTTAGTATGTTGCTTTTGAGGTTTGGAATGTAGTATAGATCGAATATTATCTTTTGTTCGTGGTTTCTACATCCTAATAATATAGAGCCTCTTCCCTTTATCTCTACATACGATCCATCTCCAAAACGAACATGCCCTGTTATGCGTTCGGCAAGGTCTCTAAAATGACTCCTAGTTCCCGTCATATGGTTACTTGCACCGTTATCTAAGTACCATATGCTTGTATTTGTTGTAGCATATTTTCCGGTTGAATTGCCATTCATTCAAGCATTTCTTCATGTTCAGTTTCGGGTTTGTAGTCATTAATAGTGATGGTTCTTCGTCTTATAAGATAAGGTTTGATTGCTCCTGAGTTGTTGATGGTTCTTTGCATTCCTTTCTAAAATGTCAAAGTTTTCCACACTTGTGACATTGTATTTTGCTCATGTCCCACTTACGTCTATTCCACTTTGTGTTTGATCTTCCTTTGTGAGCTGAGTCTTCCTCCTTTGATTCATACTTATTCTTATTACGTTGCCAGTTTCCTCGTGAAAAGTTTGATCTACTTCCGCGATTACCGAATAGTCTTCCTCTTTTCGAGTGTTCGCCATGCGTGAATAGTAAGTTTTCCTGGATTTCTACTTGTCCTCCTTTTTGAAGTTTTATACGTTCCTCAAATGCCTTGAGTTTTCTAATGATCTCATCTAAGGTAATGTCGTCAAGATCACTGTTTTGTTCTATGGATGCGACTATTTAAATGAACCTATCCGGTGTGGAATCTAATAGTTTTTGCACTAAAAGTGATTCATCTAATGTTTTTCCTAATTCTTTTGCCTTAGTCACATAGCCATTTAGTTTAGACGTAAATGCATCCACTAAGTCGTCCTCCTTCATTTGGAGTGTTTGAAATCCAATTATCAATGATTTTAATCGTGCTTGTTGCACTTTCTCTACTCCAACGTGTCTCTTCTTTAATGATTCTCATAATTCCTTTACTGTTTTACAACCCGCGACTTGTAATATCACATCTTCGGTCAACTCTTGATAAAGGAAGGCAGTCGTTGCCTTATCCTTTTTATCATCTGCTTGCTTATCTTCCTTAGGTTCTATCATTTCCCATAAAGCTTATGCTTCAAGTATAACTTTAATTTGGATAGCCCAAACGGTGTAGTTTGTCAATTTCAACTTTGGGCATTGATAGTGTGCCATGGGTGTTACGGGTTTTTGTGTGATTAAAGCGCTATTAAGATCTTCGGTAGACATCCTAATTGTGCGTAAGATCTTCACTTTCTAACGTATGGGATTTTCTTACTAATATGGGATTCCTAATGATACGGGATAGAAATAGTTTTCGGGAATTCCTAATAATACAAAATAAACCTCTATATTACTAGTATGATAGAAATACAGAAACTTTCGATTTCTAACCTTAACGTTGTGTTAAAACACAATCGTATTCCCTTTTGTATCGGTATGTAATTTTTGTCCCTTCTTTTTTGCGTTCGTATCACCAACCCAACAATATTGCTTGTTTTCTTTTCGGTGTTCACCAAAACTTGTTGTTGTCGTCTCGTTGTTTCTTTGTTTGTGTCCAAGATAATTTGAAACCCACAAAAGCACTCGGCTTCTTCCCCTTCTGTGTCGACTTGACTTTCTGCCCACAAACCAAAACAAAATCCTTAGTTTCTTTCGGTGTTACTAACTCGTCCTTGAAGTTGGTTTTTTTTGTGTCGACTTGAAAATCTTTTCCCACGAGCAAACCCTAGAGGTTTTCCTCTTGTTCTTCTCGGTATTTCTCCAAGCAAAACGAATAGTTTTCGTTGTTGTTTTGTTGTTGTCGAATTCCAAGTCGTGTCCGACAAAAACAAGCCCTAGAACTTCCCTTGTTCTCTCGGTATTCTTCCAAACAATGAATGGTTTCATTGTTTTTTTTGTGTCGACTTTAAGTCATTTTCAACAAACCTTCTCGGTCTCACGCTTCTAATCCAAGCGTTGTTCTTATTGTTGTTTTTTTTTTCTTTCTTTCCTTTTGTGTCGTTTTTCGACAAACGTAACCCAACAAAAGTTTCCAACAATACTTCTCCTCGGTATCACACGCTATTTGTGACAATCCGTACTTTCAGGTCATTTCTCGACACCGTTCATGTTTCATTATTTCCACATTTTTAGTAAACTTGGTTTACTTGCTTCAAATTCGCGTAACCTTGGAGGTTTAGCGGCGAATTCATGATCATGACATCACGAACATTTCATATGGACTATGATTAGTCTACACTTCATTGACATCATGTGCATATCATTCATTCATTCACGATATTTCATTTCATATTTTACTGTAATTTTATATTTAATAATCTTTATCGCGTGAGTTTTTATTTTAACATTTAACCCGATACTTTCAAAAATGATCCCGATGTATTTTTAAACTTACATTTAGTTCATAAAAACTATATTTTTAGTTTTCCTAGTGTTTCAAATTTATTTGGTATTTTAATCGTTAAAGTTTTAATTATTACGTTGTTTTCTTAAAAATCTTACGATAATTATTTTATCACTCAATTTTCAAAAGGAAAGTATTTTACAATTTTATTATATCATTACATTCTATTTTGAGCTATTAAAAACTCACTTGTACCAAAATTTCCATTTATCCTACAAGTTACAAATTCCTACAAATTACTTACATTTTCTTTACAAATGATACAAATAATACAAGTTACATTTGAAAAAGATATTTTGGAGACATAAGCCCCAAAAATCGGTCCAAGGAGGGTGTTATTAATTTTGATATGGTCTTGATTTGGAAATGTTTGTACATATACTAAAAGTCTTCTACATAATTCATTCACTCCAATTATTTTCTCAAGTGCTAGCAAAATCATATTCTCTCCTCTCTTCTTGGCTTCTCAAACCGGTCACACCTTCAAGGTGCCAAGGGATCAAAGTTTTGCAAGATCAAGTGTATTTACAACCTAGATATATCCTTTATTTGGTTTTGAAATAAAACCAAGGATATTTAAGTTAATCCTTGTTACTTACACCTCTTCATTTTCACTAGTAAGCATGTTTTTATCATCTTCATGTTTCCTTTTCATTTTCATATGTTTCTTCTCATTTTTGGAGATATTATGCAAGATATGTGATTTATACCATTTATTTCATGATTTATTGAGTTATATATACATATTGGTCATCCTATAATTATTCCCTTGGTTTTGGTTGGTCTTGATGGTGATTAGGAACCCATGACACCCTAAGAAGGTGTATGGTAGGATTAGATTAGTTTTGGAGTTGATTTGAAGGGATTAGAATAGGTTTTGTCCGAGAAAAACTATTTTCGATAACTATATATTTATGTTCTGTCCTTGTTTTGTTTTTCTGGAAAATCCGACAGTAGGCACGACATTTTGGCCTTGATTTTTAGAAAATATACTTTAAAACTAATCCGGGTCCGCTTGAACGGATTAAAACGGACTTATAAACAAGAAGTTATGGATTTTAAAGTTTGACGACGAAACGTATTATTTTCTGGATTTTCAGCAATTTTTAGTGTTTTTGGGTCAAAAACGAGCCTTAAGCTTCACAAATTATTTCGACTTCTCAAAAATATATTAGTTTACTTCAATACGAAGCTAAGGACATATAAAACGTAGAAAACGGATTTGAAACGACAAAGATATACACTTTTTCATAAACTTGCCGAACTCAATTTTCTCACTCAATTAGCCAAAAATCACCAACTTTAACCCTTAATATCTTTATGATCGAGACCGTTGGACTAAAACTCCTGAACTGAAACTTTTAGATATCGATACAAACTTTCCAAAACCGTCGATTTCGTTCTCTAACGATCAACGGGTACTGTTTTACGATCGTTTTTCCGAGCCATTTTGTTAATTTCATGATTTTTCCACGACATTGTTTTATGGTAAAAAGTGGTAATTTCACCAAAAATCATTTAAAACCATTATAGGATGACATTTTGACGTAAAACACGTGAAAGTCATTTTTGATTGGTCGAGAAGTCAAAAGAGTATTTTTTTCGACGACAGTATTATTTTCAAAACCCGTAAATGGTATAAATTACATACTGGTGCATGCATAGCATTACATTGCAACTCATATCATATCGTATCATTGGTACTAGGTACCGGATAACGCATCACATTATACCTCAGTGTACTCACTCTTGTCATCTCATCAGCTACCAAGTGAGTCTCATAGCCCCTCGCTTTACTTGTTTTCATAACCTTGGGGAGATACATGCTCAACCTGTTTTCAATTGCGTTCATAAGTACTTTAAATTTATCATGAGTACCATTGTTTCTAAATCAAAGGTTATGCTATATAAATTGTTCTTGTTTGCGTATACGGTACTACGTCAGATAACGCTCTAAATCAGCTTGACTAATGATAAATTGAGTTAAGTGCTATGGATTATGTGCTATTGTTCTACGCCGAAGTTAAGTGCTATTGATTAAGTGCTATCGCTCTACGCCGAAGTTAGGTACTAGTGTGAATTCATTTGACATCATATGTTTGGAACATAAACTACACAATATCCCGGGTAAAGGGTTGTGAACACACAAGTTGCAAGTTTTGCATGTATGGACTTTGAACCGAGTGGATTTACAATGCTCTTTGCTACATAAAACTTAATTTTGGTGTTCTACATTTCAACGCATTTACAAATGCCTTTGCCGCATAAACGCATTTCGAACGGCTTTTCACCTCGCAAACAAGTTGATTTTCATTTGGGACCTACTTTGTAAACTCGATTATTTTATTAAATCAAACGATGTATTTTCCAAACGACACTTTAGGTCGCTCAATATAACTGTGATTGTGATGCTATGACAGTCAATCCCGTGAATTCCATTCCGCCGCAAATCGTAATTGGGGTGTGACAGATTGGTATCGAGCTTCAGTTATAGAGAACTAGGTTGCATCATTGACCCTAGACTATAACTACATCATCATAGCATCTCATCATTTCATCATAAGTGCAGGTTCACTTCACATGCGTCATTACGCATATTTTTTCGAAGTTATTCACTTTCATTTCACATCGATTGTCACATGGATGCCCTTTTATACACATCCCATTATCTTTTCCTCATACTCTAACGTGGAGAATTCCTTGTCATTCCCTATCACAATTTTTATATCAACTGATTCATCATCGACAACTAATTTAATGCCGAGATAGACTTTTATATAGGGCTAAGTCGCTCACTCCTTTGTTTCACCACTAACATGTCGAGTTACACTTTATTCACACTTAGTCTCTAAACCATCATACATTTGAAGCACTTACAACACCTCATAACCCATCTTTTCGGAACCCGTCGATTATTTTGAAATAACCTCAAATCTACCATTTCTTATCACATTTCTTTGGAGCGTTTATTATCAACATCGGATTTTGCTACGCCTCACATTTCTTGTTTTGAAGAAGATATAACCAAGAAAGCTACACCCGGGATGACTCAAGCGGAAATTCAAAAGTTGGTAAGGGATAGTGTAGCCGAGGCATTAAGGATTGAAAGGGAAACAAAGGCCGCCGCCGCCGAGGTCGCTGCCGCCGCCGGCCGCTAGCTTGCCGCTATCACTGGAAATGCAGGAGGACCCTGAGTTAAGAGTCGTTTTACAAGGATTTCAAGAGTGGAGATCCCACTAAGTTTCGAGGTACCGAGGGAGCTACCGCCATGGTTCGATGGTTTGAAAAATTGGAATCGGTGTTTTTGCTTTGTAACTGTCCGGATGACAGTAAGGTTATGTTTGCTACGAGCACATTACTCGATGGAGCATTGTCTTGGTGGAATTCTTATGCCCAACCGATTGGAATGGAGAATGCTTTCAAGCTTACTTGGGAGGAATTCAAGGGTTTAGTGACTAAGAAATTTTGTCCTCGAACGGAAGTGAAAAAGTTGGAGACGGAGTTCTATGAACTAAAAACTATTGGTTATGATATCGACACTTATATTCGGAGATTCCAAGAATTGGCCGTGTTATACCCATCTATGGTTTCGTATAATGAAGCTACCGAGGCTTTCATTGATGGACTTCCGGTTATTCAAGGAGATGTGATTTTCTCGACCAAGAACGATTGAGGAAGCTATTCGATTGACTCAAAAGCTCATGGCCCGTAGTAAGAGAGGCAAGTACACCAACACCAACCAAAACAACAACAACCCCAACAACTGCAACAATTACAACAATAACCAAAACAACAACAACGATAACCAAACCAACAACAACAAAAGAAAGTGGGAAGACGACCAAGGAGATTATAACAACAACAACCAAAACCATAACACTAACCATCATCAACAAATGAATAGAAGACAAGAAGTCGCCAGTGGTCTATGTTCTTGCACCAACAAGGGGAAGAGCTTATGCAGAAACTTACCATGATGCCCCCAATGCACGCTACATCATAATGGTCCATGTGGTATATGCTAACCGCCACAGGACACCTTGCTAAGGATTGTAAGGGCAAAGCCGTAGTCACATGCTTCGATGGGAGCAAGGACACTATCGAATCAATGTCCTCAAAACAAGATCAACAAGTCGAAGGTGCTTATGGGAATGTATATATGTTAGAAGGAACTCGTCAAGGTATCAACGACGCTGAAGACCGGAAGTTCGGAAACTAGCGTCTTATTTCTCCTATTGTATTAATGTACTAAGTTTATGTCTTTCATCGTATTCGAAACTTTATAACCTAAGATGTACTACTTTTGCTAAACCACCCGTTGTAAAAATATTCTTATCTATCGTACTTTATTTTCTTTCCGATTTGTTATCATTTACGAGGATTTTAATTCTTTTTACTTCAACTATCATTTTAACGACACTTCTCCATGTCTTCTCACCTCGATGTTCATCACAATTTTAACATCAGTTGACTCAACACCAAATAACATATGAGTCGATTAGTCCAAGCATTGCATAGTTACTCCTATACATAGCCTGATCACCTATGTCTAATTCAGGAAGAATCATGCAATGAAGGGAGTGGTAGGCTTATATGTGTAAGCAATTCCGTAATTGAGCCAAATTTTCAAAAGATTTTCTTCAAACCACTTGTTTCCAGTTTGATCCGCGGGACAGTTCTTGTTTGATGAGTTGCAAAGATCGAGCTAGAAACAAGTTGTTACCTAAACCGATTTAGCTTAATCGTATGACAGTTCTTGTTTGATGAGTTGTGGGATTAAGCAAAAATCGGTTACCAAAAAGTCTTTTGAGAGTTTTGCTCGAGAATGGGAAAGTTTGCCACATCAAACCCTAAACCCGTTAGACCTAATAACGAATCAGTGGACTGAATTTTTGGATGGGCGAATGTGACAATCCGCACTTTCGTGTCATTTCTACACCGCTCATGTTTCATTATTTCCACATTTTTAGTAAACTTGGTTTACTTGCTTCAAATTCGCGTAACCTTGGAGGTTTAGCGGCGAATTCATGATCATGACATCACGAACATTTCATATGGACTATGATTAGTCTACACTTCATTGACATCATGTGCATATCATTCATTCATTCACGACATTTCATTTCATATTTTACGCGTAATTTTTATATTTAATAATCTTTATCGCGTGAGTTTTTATTTTAACATTTAACCCGATACTTTCAAAAATGATCCCGATGTATTTTTAAACTTACATTTAGTTCATAAAAACTATATTTTTAGTTTTCCTAGTGTTTCAAATTTATTTGGTATTTTAATCGTTAAAGTTTTAATTATTACGTTGTTTTCTTAAAAATCTTACGATAATTATTTTATCACTCAATTTTCAAAAGGAAAGTATTTTTACAATTTTTATTATATCATTACATTCTATTTTGAGCTATTAAAAACTCACTTGTACCAAAATTTCCATTTATCCTACAAGTTACAAATTCCTACAAATTACTTACATTTTCTTTACAAATGATACAAATAATACAAGTTACATTTGAAAAAGATATTTTGGAGACATAAGCCCCAAAAATCCGGTCCAAGGGAGGGTGTTATTAATTTTGATATGGTCTTGATTTGGAAATGTTTGTACATATACTAAAAGTCTTCTACATAATTCATTCACTCCAATTATTTTCTCAAGTGCTAGCAAAATCATATTCTCTCCTCTCTTCTTGGCTTCTCAAACCGGTCACACCTTCAAGGTGCCAAGGGATCAAAGTTTTGCAAGATCAAGTGTATTTACAACCTAGATATATCCTTTATTTGGTTTTGAAATAAAAACCAAGGATATTTAAGTTAATCCTTGTTACTTACACCTCTTCATTTTCACTAGTAAGCATGTTTTTATCATCTTCATGTTTCCTTTTCATTTTCATATGTTTCTTCTCATTTTTGGAGATATTATGCAAGATATGTGATTTATACCATTTATTTCATGATTTATTGAGTTATATATACATATTGGTCATCCTATAATTATCCCCTTGGTTTTGGTTGGTCTTGATGGTGATTAGGAACCCATGACACCCTAAGAAGGTGTATGGTAGGATTAGATTAGTTTTGGAGTTGATTTGAAGGGATTAGAATAGGTTTTGTCCGAGAAAAACTATTTTCGATAACTATATATTTATGTTCTGTCCTTGTTTTGTTTTTCTGGAAAATCCGACAGTAGGCACGACATTTTGGCCTTGATTTTTAGAAAATACACTTTAAAACGAATCCGTGGTCAGCTTGAACGGATTAAAACGGACTTATAACGAAGAAGTTATGGATTTTACAAGTTTGATGACGAAACGTATTATTTTCTCGGATTTTCAGCAAATGTTTTAGTGTTTTGGGTCAAAAACGAGCCTTAAGCTTCACAAATTATTTCGACTTCTCAAAAATATATTAGTTTACTTCAATACGAAGCTAAGGACATATAAAACGTAGAAAACGGATTTGAAACGACAAAGATATACACTTTTTCATAAACTTGCCGAATCAATTTTCTCAGACTCAATTAGCCAAAAATCACTATCTTTAACCCTTAATATCTTTATGATCGAGACCTTTTGGACTAAAACTCCTGAACTGAAACTTTTAGATATCGATACAAACTTTCCAAAACCGCCGATTTCGTTTTCTAACGATCAACGGTAATCGTTTTACGACTGTTTTTCCGGAGCCATTTTTGTTAATTTCATGATTTTTCCGTCGACATTGTTTTGCGACGAAAAGTGGTAATTTCACCAAAAATCATTTTAAAACCATTATAGGATGACATTTTGACGTAAAAACACGTAAAGTCATTTTTGATTGGTCGAGAAGTCAAAAGAGTATTTTTTTTTCGACGACGAGTATTATTTTCAAAACCCGTAAATGGTATAAATTACATACGAAGTGCATGCATAGCATTACATTGCAACTCATATCATATCGTATCATTGGTACTAGGTACCGGATAACGCATCACATTATACCTCAGTGTACTCACTCTTGTCATCTCATCAGTTTACCAAGTGAGTCTCATAGCCCTCGCTTACTCTTGTTTTCATAACTGCTTGGGGAGATACATGCTCAACCTGTTTTCAATTATGCTCATAAGTACTTTAAATTTATCATGAGTACCATTGTTTCTAAATCAAAGGTTATGCTATATAAATTGTTCTTGTTTATGCATACGGTACTACGTCAGATAACGCTCTAAATCAGTTGACTACTGATAAATTGAGTTAAGTGCTATGGATTATGTGCTATTGTTCTACGTCGTGTTAAGTGCTATTGATTAAGTGCTATCGCTCTACGCCGAAAGTTAGGTACTAGTGTGAATTCATTTGACATCATATGTTTGGAACATAACTACACACATCCCGGCAATGTTGTGAACACACAAAGTTGCAAGTTTTGTATGGGCGGGACTTGGAACTGAGTGGATTTACAATGCCTTTGCTACATAAACGACTTTGGAAGTCTTTACATTTCAACGATTTACAATGCCTTTGCTGCATAAACGATTTCGAACGGCTTTTCATTTCATAACAAACTCTATGAACTCACTCAACCTTTGTGTTGACACTTTTAGCATGTTTTATCTCAGGTATCTAAGGCATTCATTTCACGGCATGCATTTGGACACATCGTGGAGTCGTGGTGACGACGCTGCCTCACCTGGGTTTTACGTACTTTAAAACATCGTTTGAATTGTACAAACTTATTTCCACACAAGTTGATTTTCATTTGGGACCTATACTTTGTAAACTCCGATTATTTTATTAAATCAAACGATGTATTTTCCAAACGACACTTTAGGTCGTTCAATATAACTGTGATTGTGATGCTATGACAGTCAATCCCCAGGAATTCCATTCCGCTGCAAATCAGGTAATTTGGGGGTGTGACACTATTGACTCAAGCATTGTGTTTTCCTTTTCCTTCTATGTCGCCCTTAACGGCAGTCCCCACAGAAGTTTCGCTAGCCTTTTCCTTCGGCATCACGCCTCTTCTCAAGTGAAGCGTTGTAAGTTTTCTTCCTTTGTGTCGCGTTCAAGAGCAGTCCCCACAAAGTTTCTTCAACGTTGTTTTTCTTTCTTTTGTTGTCGCGTATGCAGTTCCCAACAAATCCCTTCCACCAATTCGTTTGGTGTTGTCTTATGTTTGCAACTTTCGTCGTTCAGATCGTGCACTATCTTCCCAACATTTCCAAACTTATTCAAGTATTGTTTTTGTTTTAAAACAATACGTTTCCACAAGTTTTTTTTGTTCTTGTTCTCAGCGCGTTCTTTTCTTCTTCTCGTTCACTGTTTTGGGATCAAACGAGCGTACGAATTAACGTGTGCTCTGATACCAATTGTTGTCCCTAGTATTAGTCGATACAAGTTGAAAGTTTACTGAATAAGTTTGTATATATCGTCTAACATAATAACGTTTACATGTCTTCGTTTATATAATGGTTCCTGCGAACCATCGTGACTGTTCGGCCAAAACAGTAACCAAAACATAACTACCATAACTACCATTAACTACCAATAACCGAATAGTGGTTATAAACTATCTATCTAACGAGTTTAGCCCTTAGGCTTTCGTATATTACATAATATGCAGGAGCAATGTCGAGATTATGTCCAAAAAAGATGGGAAATGTAGTCAAGGTGGGATTATCCTTAGGCAAAGTCTATTCATGTAAGTGATGCCAGTAATGGAAATGTAGCTTCATGTCTCAGACCCCCCCAATGGAACACGAGTTTTTCTCTTTTCCTTGAGGATGCAATCTACAAGAGCCTCTGTAGTTGTTTTGTATGGGCTGCAAACAACTAAGGTAGGGTGTTTGTATGTGGGAAATGTAGTCTGGGGAAAGAATTTTCTCCATGGTTGCCTAGGTTTGGGTCTCTTGCAAAATGGCCTAGCTTAGAAGAATGGTGAATGGTTATGAGTTTAATCTCTTTGTATTTGTTTGTCTGTTTGATTTGAAGACTGAATGGGCATGTCCATGTCTTGTCTATGAATCTGTAACTTGTTTATCAGTTTTGATTTATAATACATTCACCATTAAAAAAAAAAAAAAAAAAAAACTCTTGAGACTCGATCTGCAAAAAAGGATAAAATAAGATTTATTTCACAACCAACAAGAGTCTTGCAACACTACTGAACAAGATACCCAGCTTCGAAATAATCCCTGAGATACTAATACAAAGAAAAAACAGCAACAAAAAAACACCACCTAGAAAACAACGGATATGCTCGGTGGAAACAATGTTCCTGTTCTTTAACATATATAACTCGACTCATATAGGACTTTGAAGGGAAGAGGATCAGATGGCCTCCCTTCCGCTCTTGACTATACTTGATAAATCTCATGTATCGCCACCACCAGCGACCGTAGGAGACAAGTCGTTGCCACTAAATTTCTTCGATTTTTTATGGCTCCGGTCACCTCCGGTCCACAATCTTTTTTTCTATGAGCTTCCAGTCACTAAAATTCTGTTTATTGAAACTATTATTCCTAATCTTAAACAGTCTTTATCAATCACTCTGCAACATTTTTATCCTTTTGTAGGTAACTTAATTGCATTTCCTACTGAAAAGCCCGAAATTCGTTTTGTTGAAGGTGATTCTGTCGAGGTTACCTTTGCAGAATGTAACCTTGACTTCAGCGAATTAATAGCAAATCATCCTCGAGACTGTGCCAAGTTTTACCATCTTATACCTTTACTCGGTGAGCCTGATATAACACCAGGTTACATAAAAATCCCTGTCTTCTCCGTTCAAGTGACGTTTTTTCCTAATTGTGGCATCTCTATCGGTATGACCAATCACCATACCCTTGGTGATGCTAGCACTCGATTTTGTTTCATGAAGGCGTGGACATCTATTGCTCGATCTGGAATAGATGATTCATTTCTAGCTAATGACACTTTGCCGTTATATGATAGAGTGGGCCAAAAACCAAAACTTGATGAAAGTTATCTAAAGTTTGCCAGGTATGAAACTTTTAGAGAGGATTACGAAAATCAAACCCTATCTGGACCAACAGATAAACTTCGGGCCACTTTCATCTTCACGCGATCTGTAATCAATCAGTTGAAGAACACTGTATCAACCCAACTACCAACCTTAGCATATGTATCATCTTTTACAGTAGCATGTTCTTATATATGGAGTTGCATGGCAAAAGCACGCAACGATGAGCTACAACTATTTGGTTTCACAATCGATTGTAGAGCCCGCATGGATCCCCAAGTCCCACCAGCCTATTTTGGCAATTGTGTTGGTGGCTGTATGGCGATGACAAAAACCACAGTCCTAACGGGAAAAGAAGGATTCATTACTGCCGCAAAATTGCTTGGAGAAAGTCTACATAAGACCTTGACCGATAAAGATGGTATCGTTAAAGATATTGGATCGTACAGCAATTTGTTCTCCGAAGGAATGCCAACAACAATGATTGGTGTTGCTGGAACACCAAAGCTCAGGTTTTACGACATGGATTTTGGCTGGGGAAAGCCGAAAAAGCTGGAAACAATTTCGATTGATTATAGCGGAGCGATATCTATGAATTCTTGTAAAGAATCGATCGAAGATTTGGAGATTGGCGTTTGCCTTTCCACTAGTGAGATGGAGGTTTTTGTTCGTACCTTTGAAGATGGGTTAAAAGCATACATTTAAATTCATCTATCTATTTTCTTTCTTGCTAAAATAACTAGCTAACAACCCGTAAAAAATCACGGATATTTCGAAAAGTGGCTATTAAAATTGATAATAATTTGTGTGTTGCGCAAAAAGATGTTAAAAAGAAACACGTGAGACTAGGCAATTGAAAATAGAAAGGTTCGTACAAATGAAAGATATTTGTAATCAAACAAATATTCAAATAACCGCGAGAATACATAAAGTTGCATAAGCAAGGTTTATGATTTAATAAACCTGTTTTTGTTGCGGGAATATTGATTTGTTTGCTGAATATTATTAAGAGAATTTATAATATATATTGATTTGATCAGTCTCTCAATATGTGAGGAAAAATTAGTCTTTAATTGACCTTTTCTTTATAAAATACAGTAATTAACAATTTATGTGATTTATGATTGTATGAAAAATCAAATATAAAATCCCTTTTTAAAATACAAGAACCGTACGTCAAGTTAATCACGGGTTAACACGTGATTAATAAGTTTCTTAAAGTGTAGAAAGATACAAACCTTAACAGTTTGTCATAACATCAAAACTCAAGATTCAACAAATCAAATACGTACAATCTGTAAATCTGAAATTGATCGAATCAAAAGGTAAAGCAATTCAGATTTCATGTATAAAAAAGATGAAGATTATTGAAAACCCTGAGGTCGACATGAAGGACGACAAAGAAGATATTATAAATGAGTGAGAACATATACAAACAAACTTTAACAAATGGGTAGCTAAATGAACCCGGCCTACTTTTCTTGTAGAACTTTTCATGATGAAGGCGTTAAACATTGTGTCGTGTTATTCCAAATTAACCAGAGACAAGCTAGGTTAACATGTAGTAATAAATAAGTTTAAGAAAATTACGAACATCTTATTTAGATTGTATATATTGCTCAAACGTATCAGCACATCTTAGGCATAAAGCATCATAAAATATACACTTTCTAATCAACTTTAAATACGTAATATCATAAAGGGAAACTATATGGGATAACAATTACTACCATTGAAAGGTAAATTTGTTCAACCAAATCTTCCTTTTATTGAATGAAATCCCCAAAAGTTTGTACACCTTCCGTTAAAAAAAATGTTCACAAACAAAAAATTAACAAATTAGGAATTTATATTATGTGTAACTAATGTAAGTTTTGAATGATAGAAAATAATTTTTACTCTCATAGTTATTATAGAAATTAAAATGTGTAGTTAATACATATTTTAATTAGAGAGGCAAAATAGAGAAAATAGTTACAATAAGTATTTATATATAAAAATTTGACACTTTTTTAAGGACAAATATAAATATTAAATTGAACACCTTTTGTGAGTTGGAGAGTATAAATGATACTCCATCGGTTTCATATTAAATGTGTATATTGCTATTTTAAGATGTCTTAAAATAAATGTGCAATTTACATTTTAACCAGTAAAAAAATGTTTTAGTGAAGAGGTATAACATTTGATTGATTAAGAATGTAATTAGTATATTTTTCAAAATTTTGTGCATATTAAAAGTGAATGTTTAATATGAGGTAGAGAGACTAATAAGCTGATAAAAGATCATATAATAAGTCGATAAAAGATCCGGCCACATCTAATAATGCAACCAAAACCTTACAAATATCAACTTGGAGGGCTTCAATCATTAATAATAACAAAGATCCTTATGTGGTAAACAAGGCACTCATCTTATAAACCTCCACTATAAATCAACTCATTTTGGAACTTTGAAAGGAATTAGTCAAGTACATCAAATGGCTTCCCATCCTATCTTGACTGTTATTGAACAGTCTAAAGTATCGCCACCACCCGCTACCATGGCCGATAAGTCGTTACCTCTCATCTATTTCGACTTCTTTTGGTTATGCAATCCTCCCGTTCACAATCTTTTCTTCTATGAGCTCCCACTCACTAAAACCGAGTTCTTGGAAACCATTGTTCCAAGTCTTAAAAACTCTCTATCTATCACCCTTCAACATTTTTTCCCTTTTGTAGGTAACTTGTTCATATATCCCAATCCCAAAAAACCTGAAATCCGTTATGTTGAAGGTGATTCTATCGCGGTTACTTTTGCAGAGTGTAATCTAGATTTCGACGATCTCACTGGAAATCACCCTAGAGTTTGTGACAAGTTTTATCATCTTATACCACTACTTGGTCAACCAGAGAAAACATTAGATCATACAAAGCTCCCCATCTTCGCTGTCCAAGTGACGTTTTTCCCTAACCGCGGGTTTTCTATTGGTATGACGAATCACCATACACTCGGTGATGCTAGCACTCGGTTTTGTTTCATGAAGGCGTGGATATCAATCACTAGATCTGGCACAGATGAATCTTTTCTAGCAAATGGAACTTTGCCGATATATGATAGGGTGGAAGAAAACCCGAAAGCAGCTGAACGTTTTCTAAAGTTTGCAAAGTATGAAACACTTAAAGAAGATTACGAACATCAAACCCTATCTGGACCGACAGATAAAGTTCGGGCCACGTTTGTGTTGACTAGAAATATCTTAAATCAGTTGAAGAAAAGTGTATCTTCCGAACTTCCAACCTTAGCATATGTATCATCTTTCACGGTTGCATGCGCTTATGTTTGGAGTAGCATTGCAACATCATACAACGATAATTTACAAATGTTTGCTTTCGGCATCGATTGTAGAGCACGCCTTAATCCCCCGGTCCAAGCAAACTACTTTGGCAACTGTCTTAGCGGGTGTTGGGCGTTAGAAAAAACCACAATGTTAACGGGAAAAGAAGGGTTCATTAATGCTGCAAAGTTACTTGGTGAAAGATTACATAAGACGTTAACCAATAAAAAAGGTGTCTTCATAAATTTAGAATCGGATACTGATGTATTCGCTGATGGATTTCCAACAACAATAATTGGTGTTGCTGGAACCCCAAAGCTCAAATTTTACGACATGGATTTTGGATGGGGGAAGCCCAAAAAAGTCGAAACAGTTTCGATAGATTATAATGGTTCGATATCTATGAACGCTTGCAAAGAATCAAATGACGATCTGGAGATTGGTGTTTGTCTTCCGGCTGATGAGATGAAAACTTTTGTTCGTACCTTTGAACATGGACTACAAGCATATGTCTAGATTCTATTTGTGAGATTTTTTTTTTTTAATTTGATTTCTAGGTGTTTGGAGATCACTGTCGTTTATGATATTTCCTGCTTATAACAAGCATTCTTTTTTCAAAGTTTGATTCATATTTGATCACGTTGTATACTTTATTCTCGCCTTCTATGAATTCGTTAGCGTACATTACTTTATTCTAGATATTAATATAAGATAATAAATGGAAATCTACGTCATATCGTTGTTCATACATTATCAAAACTGACACTTTTATTTTGATTTATCAAAATCGACATATCAAGAAATACAACTTGATCGCCACATCCCGTTTGCTCGTCACTTTCAAAAGAAGCAAAAGAATTTGCAATACCAATTTCAAAAAAAGAAGACAAACAACCTGGCGGGCAAAACCATACTCAGCAGCCCATTTGCCCGCCGTTTTCGCACTTGCTATATATCTTATACAAGATAAACACAAATATGTTGATCAAGTAGTAAAGCCCACGTGCATCAACTTAATGTTAACATGCAAAGTTCACATATTCATACATAGTCATTTCCATATAGATCAATTCATGCAAGGATACCCACTTAACATGAGACAACACTTCCCATGCATGTAACATATTTAATTCCCTTCAAAAGAATTTGCAATACCAATTTGCGTCTTGAAAAATCACATGTGATTTGTATGTTAGGAATCATGTGTGATTTATAAATCACATGTGATTTCATAAAATTACATGTGATTTGAAATTAGCAAATCACATGTGATTTCTCCAGACGTAAATTTCAACATTTACAAAAAAAATGTCGAAAAGTAAGGTCCTCAAAAGTATATATAATTGCCCCTCTATACACAGATGATTTAATTCTCGTCGTAATGGTATGATTCTTTTCACATAACGATTATTGGTTTGCGAGATACTTAATTTTTTAAGAAAAAGGGTGAAAGGCTTTCTTATTTTATTTTTTATTTATTTATTTCTTTTTTAATCAAGAAATGAATGGTAAGGATTAATTCATTGGATCTTTAAAAAATATTGAATTTACATTAAATTTTTCTCTATTAGTATTAAGTTAACCAAATAAAGTTTGTTATTTTTTCTTATAATTTAACAACTAGGGATTTGCTAACAACAATTCATCGGGCGTTGTTTAAGCATTTTATATTTACAAAATTGGGAAAATTTCATATATATCCTTACAAAACTGCATTATTACGTCAATATCTTTACAAAAATTCAAAATTACGTCAATATCATTCTTAAAATGAAAAATACTCATGTATATCCAATTAGATAAGTTAAATATAAAAAATGATTTTAATCTCTAAAACTCTTATTTTGATATTAATTAACAAGTTAAGTTACCTTTTAACCCTTCTTTTCAAAATGGAACATACACACAATGACACAAACATGACTTTTCTTCTTTTAAGAGTTCATCACGTCTCTTTTTCATGGAGAAAAAGGCTAGGTGGAATGAAAGAGTTGTCATTATCTCAATCTTCACTAATATATGAATTAAAGAATGTCTTTTTTTGTATTCATTTTGTTTTGCAAACATATGTTCTATTGTCAATTTATGATTTTCGAGGACTATGATAATAGCATAACGAACCT
Organism: Chrysanthemum makinoi; assembly: GCA_910596185.1. Taxonomy (NCBI): domain Eukaryota; kingdom Viridiplantae; phylum Streptophyta; class Magnoliopsida; order Asterales; family Asteraceae; genus Chrysanthemum; species Chrysanthemum makinoi. The sequence goes on along the minus strand of OU343224.1, from coordinate 123,902,352 downwards.
AAGAAGTTAACCCCTGTATATATTGAATTCATGTTGTTTAATATTTGTGTTTGTCAACCATACACAGACCCGCCAATACAAATTTCTTGAAACAATTATATGGTCAGGGGCGGACCTATGTATTAGGTACGGGGTGGCGGCGCCCTCCATGGTAGCCAAAAAAGTTGTGATGTTAGTGTAAATTTTTTTTAATTTTAACCTTTTTGTGAAAGTGCACCCCACTGAAAACTCAAATTGCCCCCCACCAACATACTAAAACACAACATTCAACACTTTAAAACTTTATAAATTCTCAATCTCTAAGCAATAATACTCGATTTATCATTTTAAATCTAATTTTTTCATCCGTATTTTGCTGCTATTGTCAAAAAACAAAAAAAAAACAAAATTGCCCCCCACATTTGATTTTTCTGGGTCCGCCACTGTATATGGTAGTATATTAAAATGATTAATTTAGTGGCCAATAGAGTTCTTATTTTACTAGAAAAACAAGTAACGGAAATGGTGTTGGAAATTTGGGAAGATGAGAAAGGCCTGCTTGTGTGTGTTAGTTTGATTTTGAAGATAGGGCCAAAAATGTAATTTGACTTATTCATTAAATATCATAATAAGAGTTTTGAAGATAAAAATGATTTTTCTATATTTAATTTATTTATTTGAATATACATGAGTATTTTCAAGTTTAAGAAGGATATTCACGTAATTTTGATTTTTGTTAGGATATTGACGTAATAATCCAGTTTTGTAAGGATATAGATAAATTCTTTGAACATTTTATATTTAACATCACATTTCATGTTTAAAATGATTAAAATTGTATAATTATGAAATACATGAGTTCATTAAATATGTTTTTTTATATATAGAATGCTTAAATGACACGGAGTGCGTTGTTGTTAGCAAATTCTTTTTAAAACCTAATGATTCATTTATTGATGAGTAAATTGCAAAAATCGTCCCTGTGGTTTGCCCAGATTGCAAAAAACGTCCCTGTGGTTGGCTAATTGCAGGCGGCGTCCCTGTGGCGAAACTTTGTTATCGTTTTGGTCCCTGGATTTAACTAGCGTTAAATGAATTCCGTTAGAAGTTACACATTTAGCCTTTTTGGCCAATAATCGTTGCCGCGTCCATCCTTTAAACCACAGGGACGATTTATGCAATTACACAGTTAGTCCTCAATACAAAAACAATTGCACCTTTAGTCCTTAATACATAATTTCAGTTAAAAAAATTGCACCGTTAGTCCTTTATACATAACCTAAGTTAATCCCACCACCACCACCACCACCAATACCCACCGCCATTCACCACCACCCAAAATATTGAAAGTTTTGAAAAAAAAATTGGAAAAAAATTTTGAAAAAAAAAATCAAAATTTTTCGAATTTTGTTTTTTTTGAAAAATAACTTCTTTTCGAAAAAAAAAATTTTGAAAAATTTTTTTTGAAAAATCAAAATTTTTCGAATTTTTTTTTGAAAAATAACTTCTTTTTGAAAAAAAAAAAATTGAAAATTTTTTTTTCGAAAATTCTTTTTGAAAATTCAAAATTTTTCGAATTTTTTTTTTGAAAAATAACTTCTTTTCGAAAAAGAATTTTGAATTTTTTTTTTATCACAAGCCCAAAACAAAAGTAACTTCTTTTCGAAAATTTTTTTGAAAAAAAATTTATTCCGAAAATATTGAAAATTTTGAAAAAAAAAATCATAATACTTTTTTTGAAGATTTTTTTTACAAATTTTTTTTTGATCTTTTTTGTGGTGATTGGTGGTGTTGGGTGGTGGTGGTTGTAAGTGGTGGCGGTGGTGAGTGGCGGTGGTGATTGGTTGTGGTGGTGGTAGACGTGGGTGGAGACGGTGATTGGTGGTGGTAACTGGTGGCAGTGGTTGTGGTGAATGGCGGTGGGTATTGGTGATGGTGGTGGTGGTGGTAATGGTGGTGGCAGTGGGTGGCGATGAGTAGTGGTGGTGGTGGTAAGTGGTGGTGGTGGGACTAACTTAGATTATGTATAAAGGACTAACGGTGCAATTTTTTTAACTGAAATTATGTATTAACGACTAAAGGTGCAATTGTTTTTGTATTGAGGACTAACTGTGTAATTGCATAAATCGTCCCTGTGGTTTAAAGGATGGACGCTGCAACGATTATTGGCCAAAAGGGCTAAATGTGTAACTTCTAACGGAATTCATTTAACGCTAGTTAAATCCAGGGATCAAAACGATAACAAAGTTTCGCCACAGGGACGCTGCCTGCAATTAGCCAACCACAGGGACGTTTTTTGCAATCTGGGCAAACCACATGGACGATTTTTGCAATTTACTCTTTATTGATTGATGATTGATGATTGATGCACATTAGTTATCGCATGTGTTATATGTTGAAAAGTAGAGTGGTTCAAAGATGGCTGTCTCATATCTCAAAATGCATTGACATTGTATTAGTAATTATGCAGTAGTGTTTGTAATAATAAAATATGCCTCTAAACTTAAAACATTGAAGAAGTTATTAATTCCATGATATTATGGCAATTTCATAAATATTTTACTAACTGTAGAATGGTAATTCATTTTCTATAAGTATGTAAATTATTAAATAATGTCATGCATTTATAATTTCATGTGTGATAATACTAGTTATAATATCTATGCACGCACTGGGTTTTGACAAAATTTTTTTATTCTGTATTAATACTGAATATTGTGTTTTTAAAGATAATTGCATATAATTATATAGTTATAAGTTTCGTGCATGCACGAAGTTTAGACATAAATCAAATTTATTTTAACATTTTAGTTATACACATATAAAAACTTGCCCATAAAAATTGTGATATAAGTACAACTAATACTTATGCATTGTTTTTCATTATGCATTAATATATCTATTAGAATTTGATAAAATATTTGAAAAAATTTATGCTAGGTAACTCAAAAATTTAATTTTATTTAGCTGACAAAGATGTTGATGTTGTTATTTAAACTTCACTGCTGATATTATGTTGTACACATTATGCAAGTTTAATAGCACATAATGAGCGTTGATAAAGTTAAAGTATACTCTTTAAAGTTTTATAAAAATGTTTTTCTAGATATCCTTATATAAATAAATAAGAATTACGTGAGTCATTGTTATAAGTACTAATTTAGCCGTATTTAAAATGTAAACTCGTGTATGTATAGGTTAAACTTTTAAAAATGAAATAACTGAATCCTTATTGAACGTATATAGTAAAAAATTGATACTTATAATCTTATGCAAATTTATATGTTGTTATTTTAAAACAACATATACATTGTAGAGTAAACTGCAAAAATCATCCCTGTGGTTTGTGGTCTTGGCAAGTATCATCCATATCTCAAACCTTTGGCATTAATCATCCCTAAGTCCATAAACTATCGGCACTAATCATCCCTGAGCACTAACGTCGTTATCTTCTCCGTTAGGTCTCACTCTAAAGTGGCAACGTTAGTCCATTAACCAAACGATTGTTTGCAACGTTAGTCCTTTATACTAACAATCGTTTCTAATTAAATAAATATTTGGTTTTCTTACGTAAGTCGTCCGTATTCTTACGTTTTATCCGTTTTTATACGTTTTCGCCCGTTTTGCTACGTTTTTGTATGTTTTTATACGTTTTCGTCCGTTTTTCTAACGTTTTTACACATTTTCGGCCGTTATCATACGTTTTCGTCCATTTTAACACATTTTCACGTCTGTTTAACACGTTTGTTCGTTTTATACGTTTTCGACCGTTTTTATACGTTTTCGTCAGTTTTAACATGTTTTCGTCCATTTTTCTTACGTTTTCGTCCGTTTTAACACGTTTTTGTCTGCTTTTACAAGTTTTCGGCCGTTATTATATGTTTTCGTCCGTTTTAACACGTTTTCGCCCGTTTTGACATGTTTTTGTCCGTTTTTCTTATGTTTCGTCTATTTTTTTTACATTTTCATCTGTTTTTACACGTTTTTATACGTTTTCGTCTGATTTAACATGTTTTCGTCCATTTTCACACGTTTTCATTCATTTTTCTTACGTTTTCGTTTGTTTTTTTACATTTTCGTCCGTTTTCACACGTTTTCGTCTGTTTTTACACGTTTTCGACTGTTTTTATAGGTTTTCATCCGTTTTCGCATGTTTTCGTTCATTTTTCTTACATTTTTGTCTTTTTTACGTTTTCATCCATTTTAACACTTGTAAAAATGGACGAGAACAACTAAAAACTGATGAAAACGTATAAAAACGGCCAAAAACATGTAAAAACAGACCAAAACGTGTTAAAACAAACAAAAACGTAAAAAAACAGATGAAAACGTAAGAAAAAGAGACCAAAAAACGTGTAAAAATGGACAAAACGTAGCAAAACGAGCAAAAACCTATAAAAAGGACGAAAACTGTGAAAATAAGGATGAAAACTGTGAAAACGAACGAAAACGTGTTAAAACGGAAGAAATCGTGTAAAAACAGACGAAAACGTGTTAAAACGGACGAAAACGTATAAAAACAGACGAAAACGTGTAAAAAGAGACGAAAACGTGTTAAAACAGACGAAACGTAATAAAGCAGAAGAAAACCTGTAAAAACGGACGAAACCGTGTTAAAACGAACGAAAACGTATAAAAACGGCCAAAAACGTGTTAAAACGGACGAAAATGTGTTAAAACGGACGAAAACGTACAAAAACGTGTAAAACAGACGAAAACGTGTTAAAACGGACGAAAACGTAAAATAACAGACGAAAATATGTGAAAACGGACGAAAACCTAAAAAAACAAACGAAAACGTAAAAAAAATGAAAACGTAAGAAAAACGGACGAAAACGTGTAAAAACGGACGAAAACGTAGAAAAATAGACGAAAGCGTAAGAAAAATGGACGAAAACGTGTTAAAAACGGCCGAAAACGTGTAAAAACGTTAGAAAAACAGACGCAACGTATAAAAATGGACAAAACGTAGCAAAACGACGAAAACGTATAAAAACGGATCAATACTTATAAAAACAGACAAAAACGTAAGAATACGGACGAGTTACGTAAGAAAACCAAATATTTATTTAATTAGAAACGACTGTTAGTATAAAGGACTAACGTTGCAAACGATCGTTTGGTTAATGGACTAACGTTGCCATTTTAGAGTGAGAGCTAATGAAGAAGATAACGACGTTAGTTCTCAGGGATGATTAGTGCTCATAGTTTATGGACTTAGGGATGATTAATGCAAAAGGTTTGAGATAGGGATGATACTTGCCAAAACTCACAAACCACATGGATGATTTTGCAGTTTACTCTACATTGTATTTTTTAAGATATAAAGTATAAAGGGTATAAAGTATAAGGAGGTATTTGTTTATAATCCAAAGTTATTAAAAAAAGACTAAAATACACCGTTGGTCCCTAAACTTGTCTCGGAGGATCGCGATGGGACAAACCTCGCCCTTTTCATCGCCACGGGTCCAAACAGTGGCCATTAAATGCCAGATTCGTCCCTTGACCAGAATTGGGACAGTCAAACCGATTTCCTTCGAGGGTATTATAGACCATTCACTATTTTTACCCAACCTAGTTAAAATGTAACCCAACCTTCAACCATATATGTATGAACGAGCAAGACTGAACCCTAAAATACAATCAACACACATTCTTCCCAAAGCAAAAAGAAAAACAATAATGGCACAAAACGATAAAGGGAAGGGTTTGTTGAGTTCGTTGAGGAAAGCAGACTGCGCAAATGAAAAGCGTTTGGGTGTTAAGAAGGATAAGGAAGAGGATGACATCTTGTTATCAAAGTTTAACGATTTGGGAGAAAGGATTACAAAACTGGAAATTTTGTTTAAATATCTTAAGGAAAGGAAGGAAAAGAAGGAAAACGATGATAGGGAGAGTTGTGGGTCTAGCTAAGTGTATGTTTTGTGAGAACATTTGTAGTTCTTGAGAACATGTAATCGATGAATAAAGTTTTGTGATCTTATTTAAGTAATTGTGTTTGAAATCGTTTTGCATTTCTTAATAGATTTGACTTACCCAAGTAAGTTACAATTTGTTGGTTTTCATAAGTTTGTTTGACTTTGGTAAGTCAAAATTCAAGATGTTACAATACACCATTGTCAATACATTGTTGTTTAATGCTAAAGCGTTTGCATTTTGAACCCGTGTTTTGAAACCACTAACTGTAATTTTTCTGAAAGGGGGGTGTTTGGTTTTGCTGTAACAATTGTTGCTGAAAAAAGGGGTCGTTTGGCTTAGCTGATACAAGCGGATGTTTTATTTGATACATTATGATTTAGTGCCAAAGTATTTGCATTTTCACCACATCTTTTTAAACCATTGCCTTTGCTTTTGCGGATACAAGGGGGTGTTTGGTTCTACTGATTAAACTTTTGCTGATACAAGGTCCTGTTTGGTTTTGATGATACAAGGGCCTGTTTGGTTTTGCTGATATAAGGGGATGTTTGGTTTTGTTGATACTAAAAGCACTAAAATACACCCAATATCACAATACAAGAACAAATTAAACAACACATAACCCAAATGATATTTTATCATTAATAAAGTCTGTTAAACATCATAACCAACTACATCAAATCTAATTTACATACCATTTTTAGCAAAACTATCACCCAAAAGACGCCTTTATCTACCCCATGGAAAACCAAAAATTCAGCCATTATGTTCAGCCATTTTCTTAACAAACTCTTGGTTGAACCAGAATACCTTCATCCTTTTGACCAACAACTGTATGAGTTGGGCAAGTTGGTTTGTGTGCCTCGACTGGATTTTGTTCAGCGCATCCACACAGTCAAGCGCAATTCCACGAGGTCCCAGAGCTTGATTCTCTTCTATCAGCTCCCTACGCTTGATGATTCGTGTCTTCAGATGCTGAATGCACTGAAGAACTAGCTTCCTTAGAATCCCTTCTTGGGCAGCCTCTTCTTCAAACCAGATAGCCATACGATCATTCAGATTTGGCGAATCAGCCACCTCCATGAGTTTGTTTAAAATGGGGAAATATGCCATTGGAAAGTTGTGTGTGTGTGGAAAAAGTGGTAGATGAGTTTATCGGTAAGAGACGGTGAAGGGTCTAATACTTACTTTTTTTTCACACTCGGTCCCTGAATTTGTCTTGGTTGCCGTTGTCATACTTAAAACTCCCGCCCAATATTCACTTTAGAATACACAATTGGTCCCTAAAGTTGCCAACTTACGTAAAACCATTAGAAGTTTGACTTTGTTAAGTCAAACTTCTAAAACATATCAAATTATCAATTCACTCCAAAACAAATATTTAGTAATGGTTTTGCAATATTGACTTTACAAAGTCAAATACCATTCTATATATTATTGAACATTCCACTAGCCATCCTTATCATCTAACTTCAAATACCATTATTCCTTTTGCACTTAATCTTCCAAAGGTTTTCAATCCTTCTGACATTACGACTCTCGTTCACAGTTAACCCATTCACCATTTTCAACTATTGACTAACTAAAGTAAACTGGAAATACAGTTTTACTTGCTACAATCAAATTAAAATGCTAAATGAAAGTTTGACTTTCGAATGTCAAACTTTGATCACCTACAATACGCACAAACAACAACATATGAACAATCTAATTTAAAGCAAACCATTTAAACAATTATTGTACAAAATTACCAAAACTATTTTTCAACGTTAATTGTCCAAGGGTATTCAACCCAAACTTAAACTACAACCAGTCAAAGAAATCTACCACGGCTGTGGGGGAAGCTCGGTGGAGTTTCAACAGCTTCCTAGCCAACTCCCAGTTGTTCCTGGTATTTTCATTCCCATCGTGACTCCTATCGCTTTGCCTGATATTGATTGTCTTTAGCGACCGGAAACACGCAAGTATACACTTTATTAAAGTTATTTCATGCTCTGTTCTGGGAAAAGCTCGAAACACCACCGTCTGTAGCTGGCCATGGCTGAATGTGTTTGTGTCTACAACAGTGGAAATTTTTTGCAAAGGTAGATCACTAAGCGTGTTTGCAGCCTGAAAAATCAAATAGTGTTGAGATACATAAACATGGCAATTTAGGAATGTTTTATTTGATACATATTGTAACACCCCCAAAATGGCTCAGCGGAAGCATACAAGTATTTGGGGTGCTACTAAATTGATATCACAACATAAGCATAGAACAACGGATTTTCATAAATAAACTTTTATTCATTCCTTAAAAACAATGTTTACATTTTTGATTTGATGCGGAAAATGGCCCATTATAAAAAGGTGGTCCCAATACATAAATCAGAGTCATCTATGACCATGCCATGCCTTTGCCTTGCGCCTCCAAGATAAGCTATCACTTCAAAACCTGAAGATACATGCTAAAAGGTCACTACTGGTGAGTTCATAGATTTATTTAAAAGGGATTTCAGTACACTGTTTCAAATTTGGTTTTTGATGATCATTACGTCTTGCATAATGTCATAAAGTTTATGATTTCAATTCATAAAAGGTTTTTATTAGTGGACCATAAAAAGGGTATACGTACACTATAATGAATATAATGCCATATATTTTTAAGTCTATCACGCTAGCACTAAGTTCATGCAACCGAAGCTACGACAGTTCATGTATGCACAAGGAAGTCATACAAATAAGGAGCCCATGGCGAGTGTTTATCCCAATACACTCGATCCCGACATGCTATATGTTATGCCTTGACCCAAGCGGGGTCAACCGAACAGGGAAGTCACTCCCAATAGATCTATTTATAACATTCGCGCTTCCCAGCAGGAATTGACGGTTCATGAAGAGGGCAATTTGGGATCTAAGGTCTTAGGCTAAGCTGCGTAATATTCTAGGTAAAAAGGTTTTGGTGTGGTCCTTAAAGCATCTAGGTATGATGAAAACTTTAAACATGTAAAAGCATAGTATGCATGAAATGCACAGTTTGAGTATTTAAATGATTTAAGTAAAATGAGCATGCATCTTCCCCCAAAACAGTTATAAAACAAGTAAAAGTAGGGGCTATGAAACTCACCTTGGCAATGTGCAATATGAAGTCTAAAGAGAATTAAATCAAGGAATGATAGTGCACGGCATCCGACACGCAACCTAATTAATACGGCAATTTAGTCTTTATTTATGTTTAAGACTCGATAAAGTTTAACTAACTTTATAGATTTTAAATGTTTTTGTTGTTGTTGTTGCTTGTGTGGCATTATTTAAGTTTGAAAATAGTTTTCAAAAGCTTTTGTGAGTATTGGCTTATGGAAGTGTACACGCGGAAAGCATATGACGGAAGAATATCAAGGGCGAACGAGACCTTGGCTTGATGATGACCAAAAGGTGATGTACGAAGGGTAGTATGTATATTGTGAGACGTTGGTGCGAACGAAAATATATATACATATATATATATATACATTCATGACACCTAGTATAAGTATATTTATTTATTTATTTATTTTTTTATGGAAAAGGAATTAAAACTTAACTTAATTTATGTGTCGATTGCATTAAAATTAACAATGTAGGATTTTATAAATATTTCCATTAACAAATATGTTTTGAAAGTTTTATATACGATCTCATCTTATATATATTGGTAAAGTATAAGTTTTTAAGTATTAAAATCCGTTCGTGAGTTGTAAAATAGAAATATATTTATAGAAAACTTGGTATGAACCGGGTGTATATTTTCTATTGGTTTGATGAAATGCCAAAAGTTGTACATTATATTTTGACAAGTTTAATATCCGATCATTTTTAATAATGAAAAATGTATGTCTACCAATTTAGGTCTTTATAAAGTTAGAAGTGTGCCATAATTCTACTTAAGTTGTAAGTAGCAAAAGTTAACTAATTTTAATAGTTTGATTTCAAACAAACGCTTATGTTTACAAATTTGTCCCATGTTTCCTTTAATACTAATATTTTACTATCCATTGTGTTTTACGTTAAAATTTGATGAATCGGGTGAAATGACAAGTCGAGACGAAATGGAAATCGAGTCGTGGATCATGTCGGGTTGGCGTCAAAGTCATACTTATAAGTTACTGGTGTAGAATAAATCGCCCTGGTGGCTGTACGAAAACCAAACGGACCCTTTGACAGTTGGGCTTCGGCCCAGACAACATCCACAACTTAATATTACAATTTTTGGGCTTGGGTCCAAGGACACGAATCCAATACAAAACTACTTGAATATTTACTTTGATGGTTTCATTTCCTATGTATCAAAAACGCAAGAGACATAAAGACCATTTTGATTGAATAAGGCTTTTACACAAGGCCCACACGACTACCCTTGAGATCGTGTGCCAGCCGTGGAGAACAAACGCCGTTCGTGGGTGTTTCTTTCGTGACTCGAGGCATAACACACATACCTCGGGGTACTCTTTACTTCCCAAGACACAAGACTAAAGTGGTTACAACAAGGTTTGGCTAAAATCTAACTACTAGTAACAGTTTGTCCTAAGACTTAGGTTGAACTTTGTATCGCGCCTATCGGGTACAACCCGGATCGAGTGAAAGACTCGATACCAAACACCCTCGAGGTGTCTATGTTGGTGACTCAAAACAAGGCTAACACTTCTTGGTTTACTTACATAATGAAAACACATGACAGTCAAAATAAATGGGTATCATTACGGGAGCATAGAGGTTTATTCCGAGTCTCGCCTCATGCTAGTCGGGTACGACCCTACTCGAGTTCAGACTCAATAATAGACTCTCCTATTTGGGGTCTAGAGTAGCACGAGTCAGGACATGCAAAGCTTACACCCCGCGAGAGGGATTATACTTAGCTGAGGAACCTGTTAAACAAGACTTACACCTCGAGTGAGGTTTCCTTCAGTTGAAACACAACTACAAGACAATAAGTTTGGAAAAGGAACTAATCACACGTGACGAGGACTTGGTTAAGCTAATAAGCCAAATACCAATGAAGCTGAATAAGTTTAACATAAGCCGAAAAACCAAATTAAGCCACAACACAACAACATCAAGCCAAAACATTGTTTATATCCATCATCCGATTGTTATTTTGTTTATGTACACTCGTTTTATATAAAATTAAGATAAATCTAAATAACAAATGTATTTATCTTACAAAATAAATTGGTGGATCGAGAGTGATGAACCGGACCCAAAAGCTTCAAGTGGAAGAGACTCAGAATGAGTTGGTTCAATTGACAACCCGGGATAGCTTCCTTACGCATCCAAGATCAAAACCCCTCTATCAATTTTCAAAACCCCTTTACTAATTTTTCAAGGAACCCTATTCCTGGAACCCTAGTTTTGTGATTTTGTGAAAAGAGTGTGAATAAACTTCACTAATTCGACCCTATAAAAGATGGATAGCAAGAAAGTCTTGGCTCTTCTTTCCTTGGTCTTTGCACGAGTAGTTACCATTCTTGGCTGCTGTCTCTCACTCCTAGCCACGCCTCAAGGTGACAGTGATGGCTATGTGGTTAGCCTGAGTATTTAGAGAAAGGTGATATGGATGGTTATGGAAGTTGACTCTTAAAGATGAGAGGAAAGCACCTATATCTGTGTTTGTCTCCCTGTTTTGTGTCGACAAGAGAGAGAGGAGGGAGCAGGTAGAGTAAAAACGTGGGAGAGAGAGGGATGAGAGTTATCTTTTGTTTTATTATACAACAGTACAATTTGTACCCCGTGTTTTGTCGAATCCTAAAGTAAACGTACTTTCTTGGTATCCGAAAAATATAAGAATTATATTTTCGGAAACGATTTCTTAAATGTAATAATATGACATTATTATTTCATTGAAATTTGATTATAGGTGTTTGCCGTTATTAATTTGGTGTCGGTACGGCGTGCTTGCCGTGACTTTCTGAATTCACGAGATACTTCTCGTTTTCTTTCGTAAATTATTAGTGATTGATAAAAAGTGTATTTTTCTCTTATCTCAGTATTTATTTTAGTCTTGTATGCTACTGCGCTGCAGTATGCGGGAATGACTAATGGATTAAGCTTATGTGTGCGTAAATTTTAACTTGGACAATAATAAATTTTCACATTTATTAGTGGACAGGTATCATGTGTGCGGTGTCGGGTTTTTAAGGAAACGAGATGACCTCTTGTTTTTAAATCTAAATATTGACAACTGTCAGAAAATAACCGATTTGAGTTTTCTGACGTAATAAATATTATTATAATAATCCAGAAATTTACGGGTTGTTATAGTCTACCCACCTTACAGGAGATCCGTCCCGGATCTCAGTTTACGTTACCCGATAGGGTGTCGAAAACGAGGTGATGGTATTTGGAATAAGTTTTGAGTTTTCCTCGGTTGTCCTAGGATTTCCTCTTTGGGTATGGGTACCTAGGTGTTATGCAAGCAGCACATCCTCTATCTGAGGAACCATGATTGTCTGGGGTAGGTTCATTAGGTGAAAGTTCAAATTTTGATGTTATGAGGTTTCACTATTTTGTTAGTGTGGACACCTCTAACTTCTCATGGTTTTATCAAAACGTACCCTTTTCTGGTGTTTAATGGTTCTAAAGTGTATGGGTTGATTCTTAAGGTTTGCTATGGGTTTGTGTGCTTTCTTCTTTAAAGGGTGAAGAAATATTTGTTTTCAAATTTTTCTTTCGAGTAATTGTTTGCACAAATTTTGACTAAGACCAGATTTCAAAATCGATAGCTGTGTAAAAATGACATATTTTCACAAGATTGTAAAATTGGTTCTCAATTATAGGGTGTATAGGGAAGTTTTGTGAAACTTTTAGTGTTTCAGCATTTTGTCTCATTTTAACGAGGGATTTGGAAAGTATTATTGTTGGATTTTTAAAGAGGAATCCTCAATTTTGGAACATATATTGTAGCAAGGATATGCAGCAGGATATAACATTTACCCATAGCCATAGGTAGAGTTTAGTTGTCTAAGTTGGGTAGGATTGGAGATTTAATAGTTGATGAACCTCATGGTTATCTATGGTTTTAGGCAGAGGTGTAGGATACATCCTAAAGTCAGGCTTAGCTATCAAGGTGAACATTGATCATTTTTGTTTATGGGGTATTAACTTAAAACACATTTTGAGAAAATAAGTAACCAATAGAGTGGTTCTGGAATAACTTTCAAAGTATTAAGGAACACTTTATTTTGGTAAGGTATGGGTAGAATTGTAGTTTATTTTATGGTAAAATGGTAATGTGGTAATTTGGTTTGTAGAATGATTCATGAAGTGATTCCCGAAGTATAATTGTTTGAGAGATAATCGGAAATAGTTTGTACGGCAACTCTTTTATTTGTAGTAGGGTAATAAGGTAGGCACGGTCATTCTTAAGAGGTGGGTGGAGTTTCTAGGTATCAAATTTTTCAATGGTGAAATTTTCAAGTTTTGTGGGATTATGGGTCATTTACTGTGTCTTTCTAGATTTTGTCAAAGGTTTATTGTTCTTTTGTTGCCTATTCCCATTAGAGGATTTTTCTCATAGGTGCTATTGAAAGGTTGCTCCTAAAATGGTTTGATTTGTTCATGGGGTGTAAGGTGTGGGGTAGGTGTGACTATAACATAACCCGATTGTGATATGAAATTATAAAGTTTATGATTAAGAAGTAGTATGACGCCAGTGAATGGCTTATGATTAAGAGATATTGTGATGCCAGTGAGTGACTTGTGATTAGGGAATGTCAGTGAGTGACTTATGTTTAGGGAATGCCAGTGAGTGGTTTGCGTTTAGGAAATGCCAGTGAGTGGTTTATGTTTAGGGTATGCCGGTGAGTGGCTTGTGATTAGGGTATGCCGATGAGTGGCTTGTGATTAGGGTATGCCGGTGAGTGGCTTGTGGTTAGGGTATGCCGGTGAGTGGCTTGTGGTTAGGGTATGCCGGTGAGTGGCTTGTGGTTAGGGTATGCCGATGAGTGGCTTGTGATTAGGGTATGCCGGTGAGTGGCTTGTGGTTACGGTATGCCAGTGAGTGGTTTGTGTTTAAAGGATAGTGTGACGCCAGTGTGTGGCTTCAGGGTAACCGTCAATGTGTGGTTTATTAAAATGTTACATGTTTATCAAAATATTATCATTTTCTCACTGGACATAAAGCTATTATAACTATCCTAAGTACTGCAAAATTCACCTCTGAGTCGGACATAGGTGATCAGGCTATGTCCCACTGTCCCTGGCTGAATATAGGTGATCAGTCTATATTCACCCGAGGTTCAATGAATTTTGAAATACTTAGCTTAGTTACGCTAGTAATATGTCACAATACTTTTAAAGGTTGTCTTGAAGGATTAGAACAATTATTCTCTTTATGTGAGGGAAAGGTGTAGTGCTGTGATACGTAAATATACGTATAGGGAAGATAATTATAACCTATAATGAAATTAGGTGAGTAGTGATAAAACATGTATCTTATCAAGTATGATCTCAACAGGATCATAAGTGAGGCATCAGCTCGGCAGGCAGGCACGTGTCGGTCAAAAGGTTAAGTTTTTGTAAAAGTGGTTATAGTCTAGGTTTTAAAAATACCCAGTTCTCTATAACCTAGGCTCTGATGCCAATCTGTAACACCCCCAAAATGGCTCAGCGGAAGCATACAAGTATTTGGGGTGCTACTAAATTGATATCACAACATAAGCATAGAACAACGGATTTTCATAAATAAACTTTTATTCATTTCTTAAAAACAATGTTTACATTTTTGATTTGATGCGGAAAATGGCCCATTATAAAAAGGTGGTCCCAATACATAAATCAGAGTCATCTATGACCATGCCATGCCTTTGCCTTGCGCCTCCAAAGATAAGCTATCACTTCAAAACCTGAAGATACATGCTAAAAGGGGTCAGCTTACGCTGGTGAGTTCATAGATTTATTTAAAAGGGATTTCAGTACACTGTTTCAAATTTGGTTTTTGATGATCATTACGTCTTGCATAATGTCATAAAGTTTATGATTTCAATTCATAAAAGGTTTTCATTAGTGGACCATAAAAAAGGTATATGTACACTATAATGAATATAATGCCATATATTTTTAAGTCTATCACGCTAGCACTAAGTTCATGCAACCGAAGCTACGACAGTTCATGTATGCACAAGGAAGTCATACAAATAAGGAGCCCATGGCGAGTATTTATCCCAATACACTCGATCCCGACATGCTATATGTTATGCCTTGACCCAAGCGGGGTCAACCGAACAGGGAAGTCACTCCCAATAGATCTATTTATAACATTCGCGCTTCCCAGCAGGAATTGACGGTTCATGAAGAGGGCAATTTGGGATCTAAGGTCTTAGGCTAAGCTGCGTAATATTCTAGGTAAAAAGGTTTTGGTGTGGTCCTTAAAGCATCTAGGTATGATGAAAACTTTAAACATGTAAAAGCATAGTATGCATGAAATGCATAGTTTGAGTATTTAAATGATTTAAGTAAAATGAGCATGCATCTTCCCCCAAAACAGTTATAAAACAAGTAAAAGTAGGGGCTATGAAACTCACCTTGGCAATGTGCAATATGAAGTCTAAAGAGAATTAAATCAAGGAATGATAGTGCACGGCATCCGACACGCAACCTAATTAATACGGCAATTTAGTCTTTATTTATGTTTAAGACTCGATAAAGTTTAACTAACTTTATAGATTTTAAATGTTTTTGTTGTTGTTGTTGCTTGTGTGGCATTATTTAAGTTTGAAAATAGTTTTCAAAAGCTTTTGTGAGTATTGGCTTATGGAAGTGTACACGCGGAAAGCATATGACGGAAGAATATCAAGGGCGAACGAGACCTTGGCTTGATGATGACCAAAAGGTGATGTACGAAGGGTAGTATGTATATTGTGAGACGTTGGTGCGAACGAAAATATATATACATATATATATATATACATTCATGACACCTAGTATAAGTATATTTATTTATTTATTTATTTATTTTTTTATGGAAAAGGAATTAAAACTTAACTTAATTTATGTGTCAATTGCATTAAAATTAACAATGTAGGATTTTATAAATATTTCCATTAACAAATATGTTTTGAAAGTTTTATATACGATCTCATCTTGTATATATTGGTAAAGTATAAGTTTTTAAGTATTAAAATCCGTTCGTGAGTTGTAAAATAGAAATATATTTATAGAAAACTTGGTATGAACCGGGTGTATATTTTCTATTGGTTTGATGAAATGCCAAAAGTTGTACATTATATTTTGACAAGTTTAATATCCGATCATTTTTAATAATGAAAAATGTATGTCTACCAATTTAGGTCTTTATAAAGTTAGAAGTGTGCCATAATTCTACTTAAGTTGTAAGTAGCAAAAGTTAACTAATTTTAATAGTTTGATTTCAAACAAACGCTTATGTTTACAAATTTGTCCCATGTTTCCTTTAATACTAATATTTTACTATCCATTGTGTTTTACGTTAAAATTTGATGAATCGGGTGAAATGACAAGTCGAGACGAAATGGAAATCGAGTCATGGATCATGTCGGGTTGGCGTCAAAGTCATACTTATAAGTTACTGGTGTAGAATAAATCGCCCTGGTGGCTGTACGAAAACCAAACGGACCCTTTGACAGTTGGGCTTCGGCCCAGACAACATCCACAACTTAATATTACAATTTTTGGGCTTGGGTCCAAGGACACGAATCCAATACAAAACTACTTGAATATTTACTTTGATGGTTTCATTTCCTATGTATCAAAAACGCAAGAGACATAAAGACCATTTTGATTGAATAAGGCTTTTACACAAGGCCCACACGACTACCCTTGAGATCGTGTGCCAGCCGTGGAGAACAAACGCCGTTCGTGGGTGTTTCTTTCGTGACTCGAGGCATAACACACATACCTCGGGGTACTCTTTACTTCCCAAGACACAAGACTAAAGTGGTTACAACAAGGTTTGGCTAAAATCTAACTACTAGTAACAGTTTGTCCTAAGACTTAGGTTGAACTTTGTATCGCGCCTATCGGGTACAACCCGGATCGAGTGAAAGACTCGATACCAAACACCCTCGAGGTGTCTATGTTGGTGACTCAAAACAAGGCTAACACTTCTTGGTTTACTTACATAATGAAAACACATGACAGTCAAAATAAATGGGTATCATTACGGGAGCATAGAGGTTTATTCCGAGTCTCGCCTCATGCTAGTCGGGTACGACCCTACTCGAGTTCAGACTCAATAATAGACTCTCCTATTTGGGGTCTAGAGTAGCACGAGTCAGGACATGCAAAGCTTACACCCCGCGAGAGGGATTATACTTAGCTGAGGAACCTGTTAAACAAGACTTACACCTCGAGTGAGGTTTCCTTCAGTTGAAACACAACTATAAGACAATAAGTTTGGAAAAGGAACTAATCACACGTGACGAGGACTTGGTTAAGCTAATAAGCCAAATACCAATGAAGCTGAATAAGTTTAACATAAGCCGAAAAACCAAATTAAGCCACAACACAACAACATCAAGCCAAAACATTGTTTATATCCATCATCCGATTGTTATTTTGTTTATGTACACTCGTTTTATATAAAATTAAGATAAATCTAAATAACAAATGTATTTATCTTACAAAATAAATTGGTGGATCGAGAGTGATGAACCGGACCCAAAAGCTTCAAGTGGAAGAGACTTGGAATGAATTGGTACAATTAACAACCCGGGATAGCTTCCTTACGCATCCAAGATCAAAACCCCTCTATCAATTTTCAAAACCCCTTTACTAATTTTTCGAAGAACCCTATTCCTGGAACCCTAGTTTTGTGATTTTGTGAAAAGAGTGTGAATAAACTTCACTAATTCGACCCTATAAAAGATGGATAGCAAGAAAGTCTTGGCTCTTCTTTCCTTGGTCTTTGCACGAGTAGTTACCATTCTTGGCTGCTGTCTCTCACTCCTAGCCACGCCTCAAGGTGACAGTGATGGCTATGTGGTTAGCCTGAGTATTTAGAGAAAGGTGATAGGGATGGTTATGGAAGTTGACTCTTAAAGATGAGAGGAAAGCACCTATATCTGTGTTTGTCTCCCTGTTTTGTGTCGACAAGAGAGAGAGGAGGGAGCAGGTAGAGTAAAAACGTGGGAGAGAGAGGGATGAGAGTTATCTTTTGTTTTATTATACAACAGTACAATTTGTACCCCGTGTTTTGTCGAATCCTAAAGTAAACGTACTTTCTTGGTATCCGAAAAATATAAGAATTATATTTTCGGAAACGATTTCTTAAATGTAATAATATGACATTATTATTTCATTGAAATTTGATTATAGGTGTTTGCCGTTATTAATTTGGTGTCGGTACGCGTGCGGTGCCGTGACTTTCTGAATTCACGAGATACTTCTCGTTTTCTTTCGTAAATTATTAGTGATTGATAAAAAGTGTATTTTTCTCTTATCTCAGTATTTATTTTAGTCTTGTATGCTACTGCGCTGCAGTATGCGGGAATGACTAATGGATTAAGCTTATGTGTGCGTAAATTTTAACTCGGACAATAATAAATTTTCACATTTATTAGTGGACAGGTATCATGTGTGCGGTGTCGGGTTTTTAAGGAAACGAGATGACCTCTTGTTTTTAAATCTAAATATTGACAACTGTCAGAAAATAACCGATTTGAGTTTTCTGACGTAATAAATATTATTATAATAATCCAGAAATTTACGGGTTGTTATACATATGCATTACAGCATTACACTTACTCTGGTATCCAGCATTTTCAAATTCGGAGATGACCGAATCATTACAATGGTGAACGCTACCATAACACTATTCCCAAAATCGACATTGGACAGCTTATGGTTAATCAGGGAAACAAAGGGCACCTTCATCCTAGGATTAGCTTCATGTATCAACTACAAGAAGTTTTACAGATTAAATTTCATTACTGTTACACATCTCTATAACATTATAAGTTGTAAAACTGAAATTGTTCTTACCGTGCAATCACCAAAATCCAATGTAAGGGTCTCAAGATTTTGAAGTCTTGTCAAGTGAAAGATATCGGATGTTGTGATTGTGGTCACAACATTATAACGACCTAATGACAAATGTAACTTCTTCAAATTCCCAAGTTTTGCAATATCCCATAGTCTCATCTCGTTAGTACTAGGACGATTCATTTTAAGAGACTCAAGTGAGGGACAACCAGCAATAAAGTCCCAAACTGTACCGCTTAGAAAATTGACATGAATCAATTCTAGGCTCAGTAGATTTGGATAGCCATGAAAATATTCCAAAGTAGCCATAGCACAAACATGAAGTACCAGATGTTTCAACTCACTGCGAGAGTAAAGTTGGGTTGGGAACGTAACTGGGTCACCATACCAGTTTGTAATAATCAGCTCCTCAACTCCATTGTCAGCCAAAAACAAGAGCCACTCATGAATCTGTTCATAATGAAAGTTGTCTATTCCAATAATTGATCTTGGCTCTACAGCAAAGACAAACTTTCTTATTGGACCCATAAGCCGATTTAAGAATCTAGTAACAAGCCTACCATCAAACTCGTATGTTAAATAATAAAAGAAATCCTCATCAAGTATGACATCGGTGAGCAAAGTCCACTTAGACCTCCAGTTTCTCGCTAAACTAGAGGTTCTCACCGCTTCTAACAAAGGCAACCGATTCAAAATGTTAGTGATCACTTCATCTGGCATGTTGGTAAAACGATCGATCGACATGGTTTTGTTGGAAGTTGGGTTGGTCTTTTGAGTTCTGGAAATGAGGATTTATATTCTTGATTTCGATTTGCAGTTTATCGTTTCTGGATAATGTGGTTTTATGTGATTGGCAAAGTTGTTTGTTGGGTGGGTGTATTTGTTCCCGCGAAATTAAATGCAGCGTATCAGGGAAGAAACGGCTAATAGCCATACTCACAATTGGTCCCTGGGTTGAAGGTTCGGTAAAAAAAGTGAATGGTCTATAATACCCTCGAAGGAAATCGGTTTGACTGTCCCAATTCTGGTCAAGGGACGAATCTGGCATTTAATGGCCACTGTTTGGACTCGTGGCGATGAAAAGGGCGAGGTTCGTCCCATCGCGATCCTCCGAGACAAGTTTAGGGACCAACGGTGTATTTTAGTCTTAAAAAAAATGGAAGCTTATAATAATATTACACTCAACCACTAAAGTTTTATTAATTACCTTATCTTTTTTTAAGTTTTTGTTTTCACAAATTTGACATTTATGTTTATGTTTTTTTTTATCAACCAAATTTATTAAATTTTGACCTAAATCAATTTAATTTTGACTTTTATTAACCAATTACATCACATGATTTTGCGTATGTGACGAAATCGAACACTCCTATTGGCCCAATTGTTTTTCAATAAAAATGAATTGACAAAATCACTCCAAAATAATGTAATTTCTTTATTATATAAAAGATTTTCTTGAGATAACTAATAAAATACTCTCTCCGTCCCAAAATTATAGTCCCCTATTGACTTTTTCGGTCTTTCTTCTACAACTTTGACCTTCAATATTTTTGTTTGTGTTACATAATACTTGATGAAAAATATATGAATGAATTGGATTTTAAATGTATTTTCATTGGTATATCTTTCATCAACTATTGTATAACACATATAAAAATATTTAAGGTCAAAGTTGAAAGGGAAAGACCGAAAAAGTCAATAGAGGACTATAATTAATCAATAACAAAAGGAAATTCTAACCTTCTATTTTTCTTTTCACGTTTTACCGATTTTACGATTCAAACTATACTGCATTTTGTACAATTTTTTCTTCTATTTATCACTTATATTTAAAAGCCTATCACACCTCTAACTGCCGGGAAAAAACGGTTGCGGAGATGGGTGTGCGGACGAGAGATTTACCGAGGAGAAACAATTGTTAAAGAATCACATATCGAGAAGAAGTTGTGCTTTGATTTGTGAAAATAACTTTAAAGGGAGCCCTCCGAACCTCCGGCGTGTAGCCGGCGGCCGGAGGCAGAGGCGGCGGCGGAAGATCAAGTTTAGGTTTAGGGTTAGAGATTTTAATGCTCTTATACCATGTAAGAAGGTATAATGAGGAAAGATTTTTATTGATTGATTGCTTTCAATACAATGTACATATAAATAGGTAAATACCGAATATTCTAGAATTCGGGCTTGGGCTTGAGCCCATTACATATTACAGACTAACACTAACTACACAATTTTGACAAAATCTATATACGCACACATCCATTCGTAGTGTAAATTTCACCCTCATCACCATCGTCTTATTGCCTTTCGAATTAGACCGACCTCCAGTGCTAACGTATGGGGCGCCGTTTATCCCTTATAGGGCTCTAATTGCAACGATTATATGTGAATCGATCGCAGAAAATTAGGAGTGGACAGTAGGCCCATTCTTTTTTAACACGACATTTATTACCTTTCCTAGAAATCCTAATTATAAAAAGAAAAAGAAAAAAAAAAAAAAAAAAGGCCTACAAATGGGTGAGTTACTTATATACGTGTTTTATGTTAATTTCAAACGAGCATAATTGCCCGCGCGTTGCTGCGGGAAAGTCGTGTTTATGTTAAAACATTTAGGCAAACTACAACTTAAATTCTTGATATATGTGCATGCCGAAACAACACATATGAGTATGACAATTAGGTATGTAGCAACTGAAACTAATATGTATCTTGCCACTTTCATGCACATAAAACTAAAGTGACTAATGGCACTCATCATACCTATCGATTGATTCGTTACGGAATCAAATTACCAAGTCATTTCCAATTATTTTACGGGAAACATACTAATTAGTCGAAGATGACAAAAGGCCAATGTGAATGAATTATATGAATTTGATAGACAACATTATTTGAATGTTGTAAGTACTATATGTTAACAACAACGTCTACACACCCAAAAAGTAACAAAAATAATAAGTCTAAAGAACCACTTCCATTTTAAGAATATTTATTGATATTAAGTATTGATAGTGATCCAATAATCATAAGGCTGCAGTTCCAGTAACCATATTCAAATTTAAATATCAACTTCAGTTAAGAGAGATTTAATACACAAACTCTATGATTGCAAACTATCTAGTTACTTCAAAGCAAAACATATATTATAAGCAATAGACCACTAATTGAACTTGATTAACAATTTTGACAAAGATACTCATTACCAGATGTTGATGGGTTTCTTCCTCTTGAATATGTTGCAACAATAATTACTTTATCAAAAATATTTATATCATCTCACCAGTCCAAGAATCATGTTTATTAGTATCTGTAGATGGTACATCGGTAGCAATACCATGCTGTGATATACAAATACTAATGCAAACCAAAAATAATATGTTAGAAACAATATAAATTAGTACAATACTATTTAAAGAAGATTATAAGAACATATGTAGAATCCAAGATCCGGACTCAACTAGAGTATGAATAACATTGATTGATTAAGCACAGCGGATAACAAGAACACAATCAATATTACTAATAAGGTTTTCTTTATTAATTAAAACAAAGAAACTACTACAACTACTAATATACACACGCTATAATCGTATGTCTAGACTCTCATTAGGAGATGTCTTCTATCAAATGGATGAAAGGATGAGTAAGTAACCCTAGACGCTATCCCTCTTTATATAATAGAGGTAGGTTACAAACCCTAGCTTACTAGAAAAGCTAACTATTACATATTAGGCCTTCATTGTTTCTTCTTTCTTCATTCTTGCTCGTGGTTTTGTAATCACAGCGGTCTCATTTACATGTGAGGATAATTAATATTGGTAATCATGAATCTTCTTCTTCCCTTTTTTGTAAGCTGCACATCATGAATCTTCTTCCCCTTTTTGTAATCATCTAATAGGTGTCTTGTGCAACTCGTAGACGTTTCCCCTCAAGTGATGCATGTAGATGGTGAGTATATAAACCATAAGCTTCCCCTTAAAATTATACTAACCATCTTTATTTTTTTTTATTTATTTTTTTTACAACTAAACAAAATAAATAAAGCGCAACAGCAGAAAAATCATATCAGCAGCAGAATCAAAATAGCCTACCACCAGTAGGAATGGAGAACCAGTAGAAACACCAATGTATGCGTCTTATATCTTGTACTATCCACGTGACTCTAAACTCAGATGATGCACTAGCAAATGTGAGCATTAAGCACCTTTTCTATAGATCTCGCCCCTTCACTAACCCTGAGCACTACAACGTAACTCCTTAAAGTGATAGCAAATGCGAGCATTAAGTACTTTTTGTAGATCTCACCCCTTCACTAGAATCATCAAGTCTTTGTCACATCATTAACGTACAAACAAGTTATCTCAAAAGTGTCCATGCTCACTTTGAGATATGATAAGATACGCACGTGATCAACCAGAAGGAACTCTAAAACTATCAGCAGAAACAGATCAGCAGAAACCAATACCTTCAGCAGAAACGAATCAAAATATGCAGCCAGTGGAAACATCAAATCAAGCTGAAAGTATGTTAATTACTAGGGTTCATTGTTGAATAAAAATTCAACTCACCAAGACTAGTAAAAAATTAGAAGACCAACTGTCAAGACCAGAATAATCATGTACAACAACCGATCATGAATAGTATAAAATATAGACGACCAAAATTTAAGTTCCCACGCTGCCATTTAACCATGAAAATGCCAGAACCACATATCAGCAGTAATAAATGTATAATAAATCAAGTGACCCTCTTCTATTCGTATGAATAAATGATCATGTGAAAAGAAATACCACCGACAATCAGTAGCCAAACAGATGTGGGTCCCTGCACATATACGCCCAGCAGTAACAACCAATCCTCATGATAAATTAATATCAGTAGAAACAAACAAGAGTCCTACTTCAGCAGTATCACGTGTCATACCCAAAAATAAATACGACCATATCAAAACAAACACGCGTGAATAATTAAATCAAGGGATATATGACAAATCAAAAGCCACGATCACCATACCATTCATACACCGCCTCTCACTGAATTCGGCCCACGTGTACTCTTCAGCAGCAACAAGTAGCCAAACAATTTTGATAGCCCATCAAGATATGCCACTGACCATATGGGGTCCACATTAATATCATGCGCTGCAACTTGATAGCTAATTATTCCGACTAATAAAAAACACTGAATGGCCACGGATGCGTAGAAAAACAGTACAAAGAATTATGTTATGTCAACCAATTAGCCCTACCTCCAATATAGCCAACATATAAATATTAATTAAAATTTAGCACAACATAATTCATCTTGCGTTTAGACCAGATCAAATGAAGTAACGAAATAGTATATTGAATCTGCAGTCCCATTACGAATAAATGGACGGTGACCCATTAACTTGAGACCATCGAATATTTTGAATCCAAAGAATGATGACCCCACCGACCATATTAATTTGAGACTCATATTTGACCACCAACAGCACGAGAGACAAAATAAAACAGTGGACCAATCAAACTTCAAGACCACAGTAGTAATTATACGTCGCCCCACAAATAATACGAGGTTTATTAAACCAATCAATGATTGATAAAAACAATAAGACCAATTACCTCATAACAAAGCTGCTACTGTTGGAAACATGAAAACCGTGAATCCGCTTTTTCACTGCTGTCCTTTTCAAATATGATGCATAAACCCTAATGACATGAAAACCTTATAAACCCTAGATCGAGAGCCACCCGCTCTGAAACCAATTGTAGAATCTAAGATCCGGACTCAACTAGAGTATGAATAACATTGATTGATTAAGCTCAGCGGATAACAAGAACACAATCAATATTACTAATAAGGTTTTCTTTATTAATTAAAACAAAGAAACTACTACAACTACTAATATACACACGCTATAATCGTGTGTCTAGACTCTCATTAGGAGATGTATTATATCAAATGGATGAAAGGATGAGTAAGTAACCCTAGACGCTATCCCTCTTTATATAATAGAGGGAGGTTACAAACCCTAGCTTACTAGAAAAGCTAACTATTACATATTAGGCCCTCATTGTTTCTTCTTTCTTCATTCTTGCTCGTGGTTTTGTAATCATCAAATCTGTAATTCCCAACAACATATCATAACATCTAAACATAGGTGACTTTTCTTACTCGGATGAAGATAATGACTTGTTTACTGCAAAGACGTGATCTGGAAAGAGATGTTAGAATCACCGTCTTTTTTTATCACCATTGGAGATCATCCGTTGTACACTATCCATTGAATGAGTATTTGGGGATCCCTGAAGCTCTAGTGGTGGTGCTGGACTGTATAAAAGCAGACTCTTTGGCTCCCACTTATGTTGATTTTGGGATCTTCACTGGTAACCCCGCTGGTTTCATCTATTAGTTCTCATAGGCAAACAACGTCAGTAGGTTAATATAAGATGCAGAGCGCACATACATGAAAACATACTCTATATATATTTACCTAATCATCTCACAACCAAGCTGCACCACCGATTCACTAATCTGAATCTTGAGAGTACTGAAATTCAAAATGTTGTATGATTTCTTTGAGTCGTTCTACACAATTCACCAATCGATTTAGAAGTTTTGTGCTGTAAAAAGAGCACAGTTCAACCGTTTCATCAACTTTGATTTTTTTTTTCATGTTATTAATTTTCCTTACTGTAACCTACAGAGATACAACTCAACCCAAATTGATCCATCAGTAACTAAATGGTTCAAAATTAATGAAAAAAATTGTTAAGTACCATACAGATACAATTATCACTTATTCATACTATTACAGATTTCTCCTAAGCAAGAGCCCAGACACCCGTAAACATGGCTTGCTTTTTAAAAATAAGTTTGTTTGAACTGCCCTGAATACCTTTTTAATGTTGGCAAAGTATCGTCAGGACCACTTTCAAGGTTACTTAAAACATACCAAAGCTTAAGGATTTTTTACTTTGAGCAAAATACAGAGCATTTCGGTCGTCAAACACAAAGAAACTGAAACTAAAAAAATCTTCCTAGATAATGTTTCTACCTTTATCAGGAACGCAAATTAATCATTTCACATTAACACCCCAAGATGTACACATGTATCGACAAATAATTAAGTACGTATTAAAGCACTTATACCTGTGCTTGGGCAGTCTCGATACGCAAGGGGAAACAAAAAGTTGCAAAAGCGCATCAACTATAAGTGTAGCAGCACTTCCAGCCGTCATATTTTCAATTAAATTAAATTAAATAAAAACTCTTTTTACTTCGTGATCAAGCCTAAAGATCCTGCAAATCAAAAACCAAACTTATCAATTAGACTAAAAAAATCTGAGTTTTTTTGCTTCATTTTGCACCACAACATCTGTAATAAATCATTATCAATATAGTACAAAATGCATAAGCCATAGCTGGAGCATACTCGTGGATGGAGGGTCATATTCTACAACACTGGTGGATGTCGTAGAGCAAGGATTATCCATTCTTCCATGTCAATCCTCTCGTAAAAGAAAACTGACCAACCAAAACTGAAACTTCAGGGGCAATATAATTGCTGCCTGCAAGGCCTGCTGGAAGCTTAAAACTGTTACCAATTGTGCCACATACCTCAAATGAGAAATGAAATTATATCAGTAGCCGCTGTAATAAATTTACTTGTAGGCACAATATAAAGAAACCCCACATTCTGTCAAACCTTCTAAAAACATGCATATATATGATCTCACCTTGACAAAAATGATTTTCCCGAACCATCGATATTTAAAAAAAACCCCTAACCGTATATGAATTGAGAAATTATAGGGTTGCCGGAGATTCGGAAGATACTAATAGCAATCCGGTGACTTTAAATTGAAATAATTCATACCTTTAAAATGATCTTAGGGATTAGGAATTGTATGTTTGGCCAATTTATCAGAATTACAGATTTATAAGGCTTGTCACTAAACTTGACCAATTTAACAACTTACTGTACTTTTTATATGCAAACCCTCATGGCCTCATTCATTCAACCAAGTAACCAAATACTGGGAGAATAACAACTTACTGGACAATACATACTCCTTTAAAGCACTACTTTGATGTAGTCGTTCAAACAACATGTTGGCTGCAACAGACCACATGAATGCTTCCTGACATGTAAAAAAAGATAAAAACTATAGTTAGCCCATACCAACTCAACCATACCCAATTGAGCATAAGGCCAAATTTCAAAATAACCAATTCATAAAAACACAAATACAAACAGGATCAACCCTAATCTTGATTGACAATAAAAATCAAAACTTCAACAAATTTAGAAAATCATACCAACGTATGGTAAACACAACTTCTTTTTCCCATTGTTTCCCCATCGTCAACCAAATTCCAACTCCTCATCTTTCATATTTCCTATTACATAAGAATAAATCCTAATCAAACAAAACCTCTAATACTCTTAAATAGGCACTCAATTTATGTAAAAAACATATACTAATACTTATAATCAAAACAAAAAGATTGAATCTTTATAATAACAAAAATATGATCAAACCTTGAGATAAGAGACAATTAACAGCTTTATTGGGGTGTACACCGCCTTTTGCCCGCCGGAATTCTTGCTACACCGCCGCCTCTGCTTCTCATCAGATATTGTCTTCGGTTCTCTCTCAATACATGTCGTTTCAATCCTTTTAGAGATCTCAGGGGACTCACAAAAGGTCGATGGTCTTGAATCATCTCCCGTGGGAGGCACCCTATAAAAAGAGCAACCGATATTAAACTTATGTTAAAAGCACATAACTTCCTCGATTATCAACCAAAGAAATTAGTCACTATTTTTATTATTGCAAGACTCGGACATAAGTTACCAGTGAATTGACAGCCATTATATCAAACTAAAAATCCATAAGAAAAACATGTTCATAAACTGCAAACTTCATCCTCGTCATTATCAATAACACATATATCACGAAATTTTATATTTTAACCACTTTCCAAAAATCCTATAGGTTCCAGCAAAAAAAATCAAAATTAACAACAAAAAACACCAAATCCATAAATTAATCATCTAAAATTCCCACTTGACATACAATTTCAAGAACCCCCCAAATATTTTTAGGAAAAAGTAAAAAAATAAACCTCATAAATTCTACTTTAACACCCTTGGTTAGGTTTTATAAACTTACAATTTGAATAAAGGATCAACCTCTTACATGCAATTGAATCTTTGTGTCTAGAGAAGGTTCGTTAATGTTCAATTCTTTAGTTTGATTGAATCAAAGTTGCAATATGAAAATAAAAACTATGATTCTAACAACAACAAATGGTCATATCATATCTGAAAAGAAAAAAAAAATATCACTACAAAGACATAACCCACCAAACTACCTCGAAAAACATACCTCTAATTTGTGCTAGTAATTTATCCCAATAATTATCTCAATATGCAATAGTTAAACTCACCTCCGCTGCTAGCTTGATCGCCTCTTCTTCCTATCGGATATAAGAAACCCACCGGCAAATTGATAAGGATTTAAAATGTACCTTTTTGAGGGGTCGTTTAAGCCCTTATTTGATCACTTTTGTATCCGTTATTGCTTAATATCGTTCCTTTTCACTTTTTAGGTCTCTTGAAGGCAAACTGCTGTAATGGCACTTATTTGGACGAAAAGGCGCGGATATATGAAGAAAATGGCCAAAGTCAAGAATCGAGACACTCAAGCTGATAAATTACAAGGGGACGGCGTCACTGCTTAATCTGCGACGCCGTCGGAGGAAGTTGTGACGGCTCAGAAGAGAAATTGCTAGTTTTTGGAGGACGGCGTCGGGCTTTAAAAGAGTAGGCCGTCGCAACTCAGACGGCCTAGATTCAATCCAGACGACGTCAGAAGCTAAAGAGGACGGCGTCACAAGCATAAGGTGATGCCGTTGCAAGATTAACTTGACCAAGATGAAACCCTAATGACGGCGACACAACGGCGTCACAAATCATAAGGTGACGCCGTCGCACATGTAATCTTATATATAGAATCCGAATTTTTCAGTTTTAGAAGGTAGTCTTTTGGGTAAATTTTGGAGTAAAACTTAAACCGAACCAAGGTCGTATTTTAGGGTTTTACACCCTATCTTACACCAAGATAAGTTGTTTACTTCATTAATTTAATTATGTCTTCAATTATTTGTGTGTATGCTTGCATGTTCTCCATGTCCGGCTAATTTACTTGTGTGTTTGCTTAGGGAATATGAAAATTAATTATTGAATATTGATTGGTTGTTTCTTATCTTAGTTGATTAATGATCTAGTAATGCGATAGGTCATTCGTTGTGTACTTAATGCTTGATTAATCTTTGTGAACCTTAGGTTATAGCACTATGAGTTGTTGTAAGCTAAACTATACAAAGAGGCCTTAGAGTTAGAGTTTATCATCCCTAGTGGGTTTTGTAGACGAGACCCTTTGGTAACTTCAAAGAGTAGGGAGAAACGCATACCCTACAACTTTAGACACACAACGCAACTAGGAATAAGGACGTGGCAATTCAACCACCAATAGGAGATAATTAAGGAGTAGTAAAACCTAAGTAAACACATCTTTAAACTATCATACGAGCACACAATAATTAGACATAGACTACCACCACCTTAGTTTAGATAATTAGATAATAGTAGAGTAATCGGTCGAAATACCAACCCCCCAAATCCAAACCCCGAGATTCGTACTTTTCCTTTTCTAAAAACATAAAAAGATAAAAAATAATCTTCCTCAACCCCAACCTTAGCGTAGTAACTTCTCACTAGCATTCCTATTCCCCTAGAGAACAATATCAATTCCCGTGGCTTACCCTAATACTACACTACAACGATTAGGTTCACTGCCTAGGGTGTTGAAAAACTTGCTCGACGAAAAGGAAGTTCCTTTGACCCCGAACGCGCTGTGTAAGCGTATCAAGTTTTTGGCGCCGCTGCCGGGGAATAGAATAGCTAGTTAGTAGTCCACCTCGTTTAGGTTTCTTTGCTTGATTCCTATCAAGTAAACCTTTTTTCTCATTTTTAGCTTTCTCTTAGTCTATCCCCCTTCTTCGTGACCTTTGTTCGTAAAATCCATCACCCACCATGATACGTGTCTTCCGCCGAAGATTCTTCACCCTACCCGTTCCCAATCCCGAAATTGAGAACGCAATCCCACAAAACCCCTCACCCGTTCACCACTTTGGAAATCACCTAGGGCATAATGAGGTAAATTGGCAACAACAAAGTCCTTTCTATGACTCAGATTCCGACGAGGAATTTGATTATGGTGAAGCACTTGATAGCGGGGAGGTCATCAATGAAGTTAGTTCTGAAATGGAGGAAGACCCCTCCCAATGTTTTGATCCTAGGTGTAGAATTGAGAAGAATGGACCCTTTAACATGCAATTCCCTTGCAAGATAGGATTAGAAGGGTTCGATGCTTACTTGAATTCATTCTTGCCCTTAAACTTAATCTCAAGAGACCTATACAATAAAATTAAGATCAATGAATTAACTTATCAAGGGAACAATGTTGTTGAAGCTGCCACTTATTTGCATGTGTTTGTTGGAAGTTTTGCTTATTTGGTAGAGTTCATGGTCTTAGAAGACTTAGGAGAATTTATTGATAAGGACCTCACTCAAGTAATTTTTGGAAAACCTTTCAAAAGAATGACTAGGTTGAATGAACGAATGATTGATGGTCTAATTACGTTCTCTGATGAAGTTGAAGATTTTATCTACCAAATGCCACGGGCTCATCATAAGTTTAAGCACAAGGATATTGAGGCATGTAATAGAATGACCCCTATTCCATTGCTTAGCGAAAGGGATAAGCAAAGCGGACTTAGGTACCCATATGAAAAAGCTAAGCGATATTACAAAAAATGCCTAGAGTTAGGAGATGATTACAAAAAGAATGAAAGAACATTGGAATGGCTTAAGTATGAGCACGCAAGCGTGCACGAGACCACATAGGAGCACGACTACGAGTCTAGCTACAAGACTCTTAAATAAAGAAAAGCGCTTCGTGGGAGGCAACCCATGCTTAATTGTTTGCTTGTTAGTGTCATATATCTTTTATTGATTGTTTATTCTCATGTTTAAATTTGTAAAAATGCTTTATTTTGTTTTTAACCTCGTCTTAATTGCATATAAAGGTATTTTACATAAAGGATAAGTGTAGGGAGGATTACACACGTTTTCATAAGAAACGTGAACATGAGAATAACAATTGATTAAAAGATATATTTGCGTGTTTGTTCGAGTCAAATGCTTGTATCGAGTCATAATGGATGTTTTGCAGAAATTTTTCCAGATTCTAAAGATATAAATTTTCCAGAATTTTTTCAGAAAATCGCAGACCAGTTTTTGTCAGGATAACCTGACGGCGTCAGGATTGCAACCTGACGGCGTCAGGAAGGAATAAAAACATCAGATCACTTTTTCTCGTTTTCTGAGCTACTTAAAATTTTTGGAAATTTCCAGGTCTTAATTTTCTTAGAAATTCTGTAAACATCCATTCCACAAGCATTATATCCTAGTTTAAATCGAGTCTTATATATTATTACCACCGATTTTACGCGAAGGTTTCGTTTGTTTTCTTCAAGTGTGCAGGTTTTGTTTATCAAGAAGAAGATACATAAAGTTGGAGGAGTTTTTCACGCATACATTCTTCTTGGAAAGGATTTAACCACTACTTCACACACGGATCCTACCGAGCTAATCAGGGGAGTACTAGTTTCTTTCGTTTTTTATTACGTTCTTTTATCATAACCTTGATACTTTCGGGGAACATTGGGGACAATGTTCAGTTTAAGTGTAGGGAGGGAAAATAAAACGGGAACTTTGAAACTATGCTTATCCTTGATTATTTGCTTTGTCCAATTGCACTTTTGTAATAAACCATGAGAGAATGTCGGTTAGGGTAATTTTGGCACAAAATTTAAAATTTTTCATGACATATAGGAGTGGGCCATTAGTCTTAACAAAAGCGTCTCACGGATAGGAAGTTATATGACTAGCACAAAACCCTTTACCACTTAAATTCCACCAAAAATGTGAGGATCGCCCTTAGATTAATAGGAATTGAAGCATTCATCTTCAATGCTTAGAGTGTGAACCGGTAGTATATTAGATTCTAGAACTTGTTTTGTGATGCATTCTGAGATCGCTAGTAAGACTACACTTGTGTAGTTAGGAATAACTAAATGATAAGAGGCATTAGGATAACCCTTGTTTGATACCCGTAATATAATTACTTCTTCCACATTGGTTGAGTAATTCCCCCACACCTTTGCGTTGTACTCATCTTTAGTACACGATACCCCTAGTTAAACCCTCATAGCCTATCCTTTTCGCGGTTCTCATGATGTTTTGGTCTTTCGGAATATCAATGAAGAACATTGTCTACACCCCACCCCCAAATATACACCCAAATCGCCTTAGCCTACCCTATATGCATTCACTTTTAGTGCATTATTATTATCACCCTAAACCCTTAGTTCAATTATCTAGTTGCTTGCATGAGTTGCTAAGTCGAGTCATATCCTTTGTATACAGTTTTGGGACGATTGGGATTCATGGGAAAAGTTAAAAGTTTTAAATGACTAAAAGGGAACGTCAATTCCCTTATTTGCGTAATAACGTACTCCAAGTGTTTTGATCTTTTCAATTCGGGTCATATTAGTGTTAGAGTAATAAAAACTCAAGTGTAGGGATGTGCTATAAACCCCTATCATTTTGATGTTATCGTAGAGGATGGTAGAGTAAAAGTGTATTAAAAAAAAAAAAAAAAATCGAAAAAAAAATAGAAAAAGAGAAAAGAAAAAAAAATAGAGTGAAAAAAAAATACGGGCTACCATCCTACATCTATCTTTAAATTTATGTTTGTTTATTTCAGTTATCTAGAGTTTAGAGTGTCGAGTCTTGGCTTAGCAACGCCATTCTTCGTATGCATGTAACATTGAGATTTTTGACTTGCCACTACTAAAAAGCCTATCCCACCAAACCCTTTGTTTCCCTACCGTAAGCCTAACGTTACAACCCTTTAAAGACCTCTTTGATAGTCTTTCCTAGGTGCTTACACCAAAGCGAAGGAGGTTTGATCTATTCTCAAGCCTATGGTAATCTATGTACTAGGATCGGTTAATAAGTGTTTATCTTCCATTTCCAATTTGCTATATTTCATATACACCCGAGAGATGTGAGTATCCAAACACCCATGTGAGGTGCTAGTATGTAATTTCCGTGCTTGTTATGACTTTTGCGGGGCTTATATGTGTTGTGGACTGTTTTAAACCAATGCTTCATGACCCCTAACTTATAAATTAATTGGCTAAAAGCACATTTGCTTGAGGACAAGCAAATACCAAGTGTAGGGATATTTGATAAGGATTTAAAATGTACCTTTTTGAGGGGTCGTTTAAGCCCTTATTTGATCACTTTTGTATCCGTTATTGCTTAATATCGTTCCTTTTCACTTTTTAGGTCTCTTAAAGGCAAACTGCTGTAATGGCACTTATTTGGACAAAAAGGCGCGGATATATGAAGAAAATGGCCAAAGTCAAGAATCGAGACACTCAAGCTGATAAATTACAAGGGGACGGCGTCACTGCTTAATCTGGGACGCCGTCGGAGGAAGTTGTGACGGCTCAGAAGAGAAATTGCTAGTTTTTGGAGGACGGCGTCGGGCTTTAAAAGAGTAGGCCGTCGCAACTCAGACGGCCTAGATTCAATCCAGACGACGTCAGAAGCTAAAGAGGACGGCGTCACAAGCATAAGGTGACGCCGTCGCAAGATTAACTTGGCCAAGACGAAACCCTAATGACGGCGACACGACGGCGTCACAAATCATAAGGTGACGCCGTCGCACATGTAATCTTATATATAGAATCCGAATTTTTCAGTTTTAGAAGGTAGTCTTTTGGGTAAACTTTTGTAGTAAAACCTAAACCGAACCAAGGTCGTATTTTAGGGTTTTAAACTCTATCTTACACCAAGATAAGTTGTTTACTTCATTAATTTAATTATGTCTTCAATTATTTGTGTGTATGCTTGCATGTTCTCCATGTCCGGCTAATTTACTTGTGTGTTTGCTTAGGGAATATGAAACTTAATTATTGAATATTGATTGGTTGTTTCTTATCTTAGTTGATTAATGATATAGTAATGCGATAGGTCATTCGTTGTGTACTTAATGCTTGATTAATCTTTGTGAACCTTAGGTTATAGCACTATGAGTTGTTGTAAGCTAAACTATACAAAGAGGCCTTAGAGTTAGAGTTTATCATCCCTAGTGGGTTTTGTAGACGAGACCCTTTGGTAACTTCAAAGAGTAGGGAGAAACGCATACCCTACAACTTTAGACACACAACGCAACTAGGAATAAGGACGTGACAATTCAACCACCAATAGGAGATAATTAAGGAGTAGTAAAACCTAAGTAAACACATCTTTAACTTATCATACGAGCACACAATAATTAGACATAGACTACCACCACCTTAGTTTAGATAATTAGATAATAGTAGAGTAATCGGTAGAAATACCAACCCCCCAAATCCAAACCCCGAGATTCGTACTTTTCCTTTTCTAAAAAACATAAAAAGATAAAAAATAATCTTCCTCAACCCCAACCTTAGCGTAGTAACTTCTCACTAGCATTCCTATTCCCCTAGAGAACGATATCAATTCCCGTGGCTTACCCTAATACTACACTACAACGATTAGGTTCACTGCCTAGGGTGTTGAAAAACTTGCTCGACGAAAAGGAAGTTCCTTTGACCCCAAACGCGCTGTGTAAGCGTATCACAAATCAAGGTTTTAATAACCTTCCAGTAACCTCAATAATTTATTCTTTTTGTATATCATATTTTTTGGGGTTGATCGAACCATATATTCAATTTTGAGAAAAGGTATGTGTTTTCTAGAATAGTTTGGTGTGAAGATTCAAGAGAGTATGTGAGTTTTTTTTAGAGGCTGATGGTGTGAGAAGTGAAAGTTCTGGAGAAACCAATTTTGTAGTAGGTTTAGTATACATGGTTTCTGACAAACTTGTATATATACGGTGAACAGTAAAGTTGCAAACACAATCCAACCAATGGTGTGATGCCACAGTTTTTTTATGTGTACTACAACTTGTATACAACCAACCACATGTTGACACCACCTCATTTATACATTGTATTTTTATACATCCCCCAACTCCTAATAGTATATATATATATATATAATTTGGTCATATTCTTTTTGAGACCAATCCTTGTAATCTGAATAACTAAACAGACCCATGCGATTGATCACATATCTTTTCCATCTAATCATATGGCACTAAACATCAAAAGTGTTAAAATATGACAAATTGTTACTAATAAAATGAATGAAATCGAGGATAATAATCACTGTCTTTAAAGAATATTAGCCCTTACTATTTACAATGGTGGGATTCTAGACTAATTTTTTTCCAAGATTCGATCTCAACAATTAGAAGTTTATGCAGCGTACATAAACTTCTCTATGAACATCATTAGATTGCATATTGTATGTTTAGTGAGTTAGTGAGTTTCAAATATATTTTCAAACAATCGAATGCACCCTTTTATAGTTGTAAAAATGAACCATCATGACTGTTGATAAATCAACATAATTGTTTGAAAGTTAACTGCCAAAACCAACCAACACAATGGTCACTTTTTTCGTCGAGTAATAACATCCATTAGCTGTCATTAACAGAAATAATTTTGCACAAAAATAATGATGAAATTATTTTCCAAAAATACAAAGTGTTAAGTGCTAAGTTCTAAGTCTTTGATTAGTAAAATATATTATAAACCAAATTAATCATCCACTAATTTCCCTCCAAAAGCCTCCTAAAATACTTTCAAAAAATTGAGTAGAATGACACTTTATAAACCCACTTTCACTTCTCTATCCTACCTATGTGGGATAGATACGATACAAAACATTATTGACAAAACCCATAAGTTCTAACAATCCCCCACTTGGGTTTTATTAACAATATCCAACAAATTATGCATAAGCTAAGGTAGCTTTCGCATTGAATCTTAAAATAGTGTATATCCTTCAAATAGCTTAACAGAATTAATGGATGCCTTAAAGCATTGAGCCATGATTCTTAGTGTTAAACTCAGAAAGATAACACACATAACATGTTAATTGATGTTCATAACATATTGTATCACTATTATGATCATGTGCTAATTCTAGATTCATGGACATCTCCAAAAGTAATACTCACTTTTATAGGAGCGGCACCACACCTTATGTACACATAGGTGAGGCCTTTTAAATACCAAATGTACACTTCATTAAGAGTAAAAATACTAACCCTAAACGAATTACTCACTAGCTAGTAGTTAAACTAAACTAGTGTCCAATTGGTAATCAAAAACTTGTATTTACCACATTGAACCTTTAAGTAGATTTTTAGTCTAAGTAAAAGTTGGGTTCCCATTGTTGCCAACTTTACTCAATGGGTCTCAAACCCATCTCTCTTGTAGTTCCAAAGACTATGTCCTTTGGAAGAACTTTTGTAAACGGATCTGCAAGATTCTTACAAGAGTGTATATATTCAATAGTTATTATCCCATTAGATATTAACTCCTGAATATAGGCATGTCTAAGGCTAATATGTCTAGAATTTCCATTATGCACCTTATTATATGCCCTATATAGTGTTGATTGACTATCCCAATGTAAGGAAATGGCTAACATTGGTTGTGGCCACAACTCTATGTCTAACAACATATTTCTTTGCCATTCTGCTTCCTTACCCGCAGCTGCAAGAGCTAAAAACTCAGCCTCCATGGTGGAATGTGTAATACATGTTTGTTTCTTTGAACCCCAACAAACAGCCTCACCACCAAGTGTAAAAATCCAACCAGTTGTGGATTTACTATCACTACTTCCAGTTATCCAACTAGCATTTGAGTATCCTTAAAGTACAGTAGGAAAACGACCAGAATACAAAACTAATTGTCTAGTTCTCTTAAGATAACCAAGAACTCTTCCAATCGCTTTCCAATGATCATGACTTAGATTACTCGTATATCTAGAAAGTTTTCACATGACATATGCAATATCAGGACTAGTACAATGTGTACCGTACATTAAACAACCTATTGCACTTTCATATTCTAATTAAGCAACAGTTCTTCCATTATTCTCAACCAGTTTACAAGATGACTCATATGGGGTGTTTGCCTCCTCTGTATCCAAGTGTTGAAACTTGTCTATAATCTTATCAATGTAGTGACATTGATTTAATGCATAACCCCCACGATGCCTTTGAACCTCAATATATTATCAATTTCATTCATGTCTTTCATTTGAAAGTATGAAGATAGAAACTTCTTATTTTCATTAATACCTTCCATATTGGTTCCAACAATCAATGTATCATCTACATAAAGTCATAGGATGACACCATAATCATTTGTAAACTTAGAATAAATACATTTATCAGATGACTATGGGTATAACCATTTGAAAGTATTAACTTATCAAATTTCTCATGCCAATGTTTAGGTGCTTGTTTTAACCCATATAAAGATTTCTTTAATTTGAAAACTTTATTCTCATGACCAGGAAACACAAACCCTTCAGGTTGTTTCATATAGACTTTTTCATCTAAGTCACCATCCAAAAATGTTGCTTTAACATCCATTTGATGTATAGGAAACTTATAAATAGAAGCTAATTCAAAGACCACCCTTATTGAAGTGATTCTAGCTACTGGTGCATATGTATCAATGTAATCAACTCCTTGTCTTTGACTCAAGCCTTGAATTACCAACCTAACTTTGAAAGTTTGAATGGATCCATCTGTATGATATTATATCCTAAATACCCATTTACACCTAATTGCTTTAGAACCTGGAGGTAAATCTGAAAGTTCCCAAAATTTGTTAGATATTAGAGAATTCATTTCATCATCAATGGCCTCCTTCCAAAAAGCGGAATTCCTAGAGGTTATAGCCTCTTTATGTGTTTTAGGTCCATCCTTTACATTAAGTAGAATAGGTATTTTATTGATAACTTGATTCTCATTATCACTTTCTACAAGGAAGATTATAGCTTGAGAATCAATAAAATCAGGATCTAAGTTTCTTTCCTTCCTAGCCCTTTCACTTCTTTTGGGTGTACTAAAAGATTATGATATATTCCTCTTATTGTTAGAGTTTAAATCTGGGCTATAAATGTCTTGTGGGATTTGAGTCACAATTTCATTTGTGCTTGTTGAATTATAACGAAATTTATTCTCAAAGAAATCTACGTCTCTTGATTCAGCAGTAACATTTGAATTCTAAATCTAAACAACGATAAGATTTAGAATCTTTTGCATATCCCACAAATACAATTTTTAAACCTCTAGGTTCTAATTTAGATGTATGAGGTAACGGAACCTTATAATATTCCAAACAACCCCAAACTCTAAAATAATCAATATTAGGCTTTCTACCCTTCCAAATTTCATAACGAAATACTTTTACTTTCTTTGCTATTATTCTATTACTTACATGACATGCTGTAAGCAAGGCTTCACCCCAAAAATTCGTAGGCAAGTTTGCATTGATTAACATAACATTAATCATATCTTGCAAAACTCTAGTATTCCTCTCTTCAACACCATTCTGTTAAGGTGTATATGTTGCTGTCATTTGATGAATCAAACCTTGTAATTCCAAATAGGAAAAAAGTATTCACCACCTATATCCCTTCTCAGAATTTGTATCTTTTTGCCTCTTTGGTTTTCTACTTCAACCTTATATGTTTTAAAATGTTCAAATGCCTGATCTTTTGATTTCAAAAAATAAACATAGGTATATCTAGAGCAATCATCAATGAAATATGAAATACCTATTTCCACCCCTAGTTAGTTGTCCATTCAATTCACATATATCATAATGCATTAACCCTAAAATTTTAGTTTGTCTATCCACTTTAGAAAAAGATTTTCTTTTCATTTTCGCTTGAACACATATTTCACATTTATCTTTATGTTCACCATTATAGGATATAATGCCTTGTTTTAACATATCTTTCATAGTCCTATAATTTATGCGTCCTAAACGATTATGCCATAAATTGAAAGTAGAACATTCAATATTAAAATTAGAAACAAAATTGCAGACATGCAAGTAAGTAGAACTATAAATTTTATTGATTTTGAGATTGACCATGCCATCACAAGCACACGCTTTTCCTACAAATACATTGGCTTTGGAAAAAATCACTTTGTCCGATTCTATCACAACCTTAACCCCACTTTTACAAAGTTTGAAAGCAGAAACAAGATTCTTCCTAATGTTAGGAACATGAAGAGCATTAATGAGAGTCAACTTCTTTCCAGATGTGAATTGGATCTCCACATTTCCTAAACCAACAACATTTGAAGTATGATTATCACCCATCATCACTTCATGTCCATCTTTAGTTTCCCCATAGGTATTTTAATGATAACTTGATTCTCATTATCACTTTCAATAAGGAAGATTATAGCTTGAGAATCAATAAAATCAGGATCTAAGTTTCTTATTTCCTAGCCCTTTCACTTCTTCTGGGTGCACTAAAAGATTATGCCATATTCCTCTTATTGTTAGAGTTTAAATCTGGGCTAGAAATATCTTGTGGGATTTGAGTCACAATTTCATTTGTGCTTGTTGAATTATAACGAAATTTATTCTCAAATAAATCTACATCTCTTGATTCAACAGTAACATTTGAATTATAAATCTAAACAACGATAAGATTTTGAATCTTTTGCATATCCCACAAATACACTTTTTAAACCTCTAGGTTCTAATTTAGATGTATGAGGTAACGGAACCTTATAATAGGCCAAACAACCCCAAACTCTAAAATAATCAATATTAGGCTTTCTACCCTTCCAAATTTCATAAGGAAATACTTTTACTTTCTTTGCTATTATTCTATTACTTGCATGACATGTTGTAAGCAAGGCTTCACCCCACAAATTCGTAGGCAAGTTTGCATTGATTAACATAACATTAATCATATCTTGCAAAACTCTAGTATTCCTCTCTTCAACACTATTCTGTTAAGGTGTATATGGTTCTGTCATTTGATGAATCAAACCTTGTAATTCAAAATAGGAAAAAAGTATTCACCACCTATATCCCTTCTCAAAATTTGTATCTTTTTGCCTCTTTGGTTTTCTACTTCAGCCTTATATGTTTTAAAATTTTCAAATGCATGATCTTTTGATTTCAACAAATAAACATAGGTATATCTAGAGTAATCATTAATGAAATATGAAATACCTATTTCCACCCCTAGTTAGTTGTCCATTCAATTCACATATATCAGAATGCATTAACCCTAAAATTTCAGTTTGTCTATTCACTTTAGAAAAAGTTTTTCTTTTCATTTTTGCTTGAACACATATTTCACATTTATCTTTATGTTCACCATTATAGGATATAATGCCTTGTTTTAACATATCTTTCATAGTCCTATAATTTATGTGTCCTAAACGATTATGCCATAAATTGAAAGTAGAACATTCAATATTAAAATTAGAAACAAAATTGCAGACATGCAAGTAAGTAGAACTATAAATTTTATTGATTTTGAGATTGACCATACCATCACAAGCATACGCTTTTCCTACAAATACATTGGCTTTGGAAAAAATCACTTTATACGATTCTATCACAGCCTTAACCCCACTTTTACAAAGTTTGAAACCAGAAACAAGATTCTTCCTAATGTTAGGAACATGAAGAACATTAATGAGAGTCAACTTCTTTCCAGATGTGAATTGGATCTCCACATTTCCTAAACCAACAACCTTTGAAGTATGATTATCACCCATCATCACTTCATTTCCATCTTTAGTTTCCTCATAAGTTTTGTACAAGTCTTTATTATTGCAAACATGTGTAGTTGCACCAGAATCATATCACCAATCATCAGTTGTTGTCACACTTGCCATATGCAGTTCCTGAATCATTCAAATATTCATTTCAAAAACCATAACAGTGATTTCTCTGGTATCAACTTGTTCCACTACATTTGCAGATTCATCCTTCTTTTTGAATTCTGATTTTTCTTCATGGGATTCTTGCAGTAGCGCTTGATATGACCTTTGTCACCACACTTGTAACACACAACCTTGGACAATGGTTTCTTTGTTTCTTGTTGTCTTTGGAATAATTTCGTGTACCCTTCCTCTTATTGTCATTTCCTTTGTTGTTCTTTCCTAAATCACCATAATTAACCTTAGAACTTGATGTACCATTCTGATTCTTTTCATGAATACGAGTTACCTCTTCAATTCGTAAATGTTTTTGAATCTGATATAGAGTAAAATCCTCTTAAGTGTGCATTAATTTATTCCTGTAATTGTGCCAAGAAGTTGGTAACTTGGTAACGATGGCCCCAACCAATAGATTTTTTGGGATCTCTATGTTAAGATTTTTGAATTTTGAAACCAGAATGAGAAATTCACGAACTTGATCTAAAATAGCAACATTATCTTCCATAGCAAATTCAAAGAGTTTAAAAGTGATGAACTTATCTACCCTTCCTTTTCAGCGGTGTATTTCTCTTCAAGAGAATTCCATATTTCCCTTGCAGAAGTCATTGGAGTGTACCGATCATACAAACGGTCAATGAGGGTACTGATAAGGATTTAAAAGGTACACTTTTGAGGGGTCATTTAAGCCCTTAATTGATCACTTTTGTATCTGTTACTACTTAATTTCGTTCCTTTTCACTTTTTAGGTCTCTTGAAGGTAAGGGAATGACACTTATTCGGACGAAAAGGCGCGAATATATGAAGAAATTGGCCAAAGTCAAGAATCGAGACACTCAAGCTGCTGGAATTGAAGGGGACGGCGTCACGGCTTAATTGCGACGCCATCGCGACACACCTTGAGAAGACTCAGAGAGCAAATTGCTATTTTACAAGTGACGGCATCAGGTTTAAAAGAGTAGGGCGTCGCAACTCAGACAACCTAGATTTGGTTCCCGATGGCGTCAGAGGTTGAAGCCGACGGCGTCACAAGCATAAGGTGACGCCGTCACAGAGTTGATGTGGCCAAGATGAAACCCTAATGGCGGCGACCTGACGGCGTCACAATTAAAGAGTGACGCCATCGCATATTGTAAGTCTATATATAGAATTCGAATTTTCAGTATTTTAGAGAGGTAGTTTTGTGGAGTAAAACCTAAACCGAACATAGGCTGTGTTGGGCAGTATCTTAGGGTTCCATACCCTATTTTACAACAAGATAAGTGATTTACTTCATTAATTCAATTATGTCTTCAATTGTTTGTGTGTATGCTTGCATGTTTTCCATGTCCGGCTAATTTACTTGTGTGTTTGCTTAGATCTATGAAACCTAGGTATTGAATATTGATTGGTTGTCTCTTATCTTAATTGTGATTGACCTAGTATTGCGATAGGTCGTCGGTTGTGTTTTTAATGCTTAAGTAATCTTTGTGAACATTAGTTTATAATCAATTAGAGTTATTGTAGTCTAAACATCCAAAGAAAACCTTAGAGTTAGTTTATGAATCCTAGAGATTTCGTAGGCAATAAACTTAAGGTAGACTTAAAGAGTTAAGGATAAACGCATACCCTACGACCTTAGAAGATACAACGCGTTAAGAATAAGGACGTGACAATTCAACCATCAATAGGAGATAACTATGGAGTAATAGCATCTAAGTAAACACATATTTAAATCATCATAAGAGCACACAACAATAGACATTGACTACACTCACCTTAGTTTAGATAATTAGATAAGTAGAGCAATCGGTAGAAATACCAACCCCTCAAATCCAATACCCCGAGATTCGTACCTTTCAATTTTCTAAAAAACATAAAAAAGATAAAAAAAATAATCTTCCTCAACCCCAACCTTAGCGTAGTAATTTCTCACTAACATTCCTATTCCCCTAGAGAACGATATCAATTCCCGAGGATTACCCTAATACTACACTACAACGATTAGGTTCACTGCCTAGGGTGTTGAAAAACTTGCTCGATGAAAAGGAAGTTCCTTTGACCCCGAACACGCATTGTATGCGTATCAGGTACACATAATGTAGCCTCTGCATAGGGTTTCAACTTGAGCACGCTTCCTT
This sequence comes from Chrysanthemum makinoi, assembly GCA_910596185.1. Lineage (NCBI taxonomy): Eukaryota > Viridiplantae > Streptophyta > Magnoliopsida > Asterales > Asteraceae > Chrysanthemum > Chrysanthemum makinoi. The sequence continues at coordinate 123,859,367 of OU343224.1, read as the reverse complement.
CCTTCTTCTTTAGTCATGACGCCAATTCGTGCCCCTTCTAAAACATAATAAACCTAGAACGCAGTCAACAGAAACTTCATCTTTTCTTTCTAGCAATTTAAGTTCATACCATCCATTCTGTCTTGTTTGATTGTGTCACTTCCAAACACCCTCCCAGCACTTTGATCCATGATTAATATTCTTTAAGATTGTTAGAATATGGCAGATTGTTACTAATAAAATGAACGAATTAAGGACGTGATAATCACTGTCTTTAAAGAATATTAGCCTCAACTATTTACACTGGTGGGATTTTAGACTAATTTCCTCCCAGGATTCGACCTCAACGATTAGAATTTTATGCAACGTACATAAACTTCTCTATTAACATCATCATATTGCATATTGTATGTTTAGTGAGTTTGTGAGTTTTCTATATATTTTCAGACAACCAAATGCACCCCTTTATAGTTGAAAAACGGAACCATCATGACTGTCGATGTATCAAGATAACTGTTGGAAAGTTAACTGCCAAAACTAACCAACACAATGGTCACTTTTTCCCTCCAAAAATAACTTCAATTAACGGTCATTAAGAGAAATAATTTTACACAAAAATAATGACGAAATTATTTTCTAAGAATGCAAAGTTGCTAAGTGCTAAGTCCTTTCATTAATTAAATATATTATAAATGAAATTAATCATTCGCTAATTTCCTTCCAAAAGCCTCCTAAAAGTCTTTCAAATAATTGAGTGGAATAGCACTTTAAAAACCCACTTTCACTTCTTTATCCTACCTGTGTGGGATAGATACAATACACAATATTGTTGATAAAACCCATAAGTTCTAACAATCCCCCACTTGAGTTTTATTAACAATATCCGATAGATTATACATAAGCTAAGGTAGCTTTCGCCTTGAACCTTAACATAGTGTATATCCTTAAAATAGCTTAACAAGATTAATGGATGGTTTTAAGCATTTAGCCATGATTGTTAGTGTAGAAATCGAAAAGATAACACACATAACATGTTAGCTGATGATCATAACATGGTAGCAGTATTATGGCCATGTGCTAATCCAAGTTTCATGGACATCTCCAAAAGTAATACTCACTTTTGTAGGAGCGGCACCACACCTTATGTCCACATAGGTGAAGCCCTTTAAATAAGAAAGGTACACTTCATTAAGAGTATAAATACTTACCCTAAAAGAACTACTCACTAGTTAGTAGGTAAACTAAACTAGTGTCCAGTTGGTAATCAACAACTTGTTTTTACCAAATTGAACCTTTAAGTAGATTTTAGTCTAAGTAAAAGTTGGGTTCCCATTGTTGCCAACTTTACTCGATGGGTCTCAAACCCATCTCTCTTGTAGTTCCAAAAACTATGTCCATTGGAAGACCTTTTGTAAACGGATCCGCAAGATTCTTACAAGAGCGTATATATTAAATAGTTATTATCCCATTAGATATTAACTCTTGAATATAGGCATCTCTAAGGCTAATGTGACTAGACTTTCCATTATGCACCTTATTATATGCCCTAGATAGTGTTGATTGACTATCAAAATGTAAGGAAATGGTTAGCTTGGTTGTGGCCAAAACTCTATGTCTGACAACATACTTCTTAGCCATTCAGCTTCCTTACCAGCGACTGCAAGAGCTAAAAACTCAACCTCCATTGTGAAATGTGTAATACATGTTTCTTTCTTTGAACCCTAACAAACAACCCCACCACCAAGTGTAAAAATACAACCAGTTATCGATTTACTATAACTACTACCAGTTATCCAACTAGCATCTAAGTATCCTTCAAGTACAGCAGGAAAATGACCATAATAGAAAGCTATTTATCTAGTTCTCTTAAGGTAACCAAGAACTCTTCCAATCGCTTTCCAATGATCATGACTTAGATTACTCATATATCTAGAAAGTTTGCACACAACATATGTAATATCAGGTCTAGTACAATGTGTAGCATACATTAAACAACCTATTGCACTTGCATATTCTAATTGAGCAACACCTTTTACATTATTCTCAACCAGTTTACAAGATGACTCATATAGGGTGTTTGCCTCCTCCATATCTAAGTGTTGAAAGTTGTCTATAATCTTATCAATGTTGTGACATTGATTTAATGCTTAACCCCCACTATGCCATTTAACCTTTATCCCCAATATAGTATCAACTTCATTTATGTCTTTCATTTGAAAGCATAAAGACAAAAACTTCTTAGTTTCATTAATACCTTCCATATTGGTTCCAACAATCAATATATCATCTACATAAAGGCATAGGATGACACCATAATCATTTGTAAACTTAGAATAAATACATTTATTAGATGAGTTATGGGTAAAACCATTTGAAAGTATTGACTTATCAAATTTCTCATGCCATTGTTTAGGTGCTTGTTTTAACCCATATAAAGATTTCTTTAGTTTGCAAACTTTATTCTCATTACCAGGAAACACCAACCTAGCTTTGAAAGTTTGAATGGATCTATCTATATGATATTTGTAACATATTGGTTTTCACAAGCACAGAATCAACAACACATAGGTTCGAATGAGACTTGAGTCTAGAGAGGGAAAGTAGAGAGAAATAGGAACTTCTAGTGAGATAAAGAAAAATGTATTATGAAGCTCCAACCTTTGCCTTGCTAGGAAAAGGGTATTTATAGTGTCTTACATAAAACGCCACCTATGGGCTGTGGATCAGGCATACAGTGGGTAAAGACCCGTCCGTCCTCCACGGTTTTACTTAACTAACTACTAATTGTTACTAAATGACTACGACTACGAGCTTTCTAACGAATACATATACTTGAGGTGACCGAGTCTTTAACTACTGGATTTTCTAAATCCTAACAATCTCCCCCTAAGGGAGGTCACCTCAATTACAAACATATATTACATTTTTGTGTGTACTTGAATTCTTGATTTAGTTATTTGCTCTGTAGCTCGTAGTCTTTGATTCTTCATGTTCCGCATGTTTTGTACATCAAGTGGAGGTCTTTAACTGATCCATGAATTGTTTCTTTGAGCCTTCTTAGAGATCATCAGCCACAATAAATCTCTTGACTCATCCTTTGTGTTGCCTTCATGTGATGTTCATGACGTTGGACCGACATGCTCACATTGTTGGATCATGACATCTTACCATCAGAGTTGTGAAAGCTTCTTTGAATCATGATATTTGCATTGGCGTAGCGGAAACATAGCATGATGGTGTCAGAGTGAAAGCAAACGACTTATGATGATATCAGAGCAGAAGAGTGTAGACGTTCACTTGTCATGAATTCATTAAACGTGAGTGTGGTGTGTGAGCATGCGGTTATGGATTGACTTCTCAATTCTGATCAGCTGCAACCGTCCGATGTTCCTGCAAACAACAGTTAGCAATAAAACACACGAAAGTGTCTTTGTTTACTTTCGTTGAATAAGGTTGAAAGAACCACGGTTCCTCGTTGATCAGTATAAATACTGCCTGTGATCAGATAGAATTCTAAAGAATCTTCTTGACAGGGTTTTCCAGCTAATCTAGCCGTTCTCAAACTGGAGCGTCCCAAAGTAGACAACACGGAGTGAGTGAACCAGCGAATTGAGATTCACTGATTGATGAAAAATGATTTGAAAAAAAATCATGTATTGCTTAAGAGAAAGGGTTTTGCAATACTATGAAGTTTTAGAAGAAAATTCAAGTTTCAATCATAAATACCCTTTTTGATTTTGAAAATTAATACACATTCGATGCGCTAGAGAAAGGAATTGTTAAGCACATCGAATGGTTTTATCAAAGGTATCCGTCAATCCATTTCCTTGACCAAGGTTAATTCAAGAGTGAATCGCCCCATCGTTTCTATCCAGTTGTCACAAGTTTGATCTTTTGAAAAGATCTCACATGTCACCCACCACCAGCTTGTTTGATGTTGGCTCTAGAAGGATTTCCATCTTCATTGTAAATACTTTACATATCACTCAGATGTTCTGGCAATTACCACAAGGATAATGCGTAGGACTCTCAATATATAAACTTACTTTCCACATTGTGTGAAACAGCAAGTCTTCAAGAATAGTGTGTCCTAATGAGATTTGTGGATGATCTCTTGGCTCTAGACTCAATAGTGCACTTTGGTTTCCTATTTCGGAGACTATGGAGAGGGTCTCCTTCTTTAATATCAACAATCTCTAAGAGAAAGTCGATAGATAGTGTAGGTTCCCTGTGAGAATGAAACAAGTCCTTTTAAAAGAACTTGAGTGGCTTGGGAAGTTTAGTGCAGTGCGTCACTGGGTCCATGACGTCTTGTCTTCAATACCGGTGTTACTTTAGTAACCACCAGTAGCATATGAATTGAACCCGGTTTCTGGCCTAAGGTTGAATTATTGGAGGGCTATTTCTTTTCACCCTTTTTACTTTTCATTTCTTTTTCATTCTTCAACCCCTTCAGTGCTTACCGAGACTTCATAACTAGAACCTTGTTGGGTTCGTTCCAGTCCTAGCTCTGTCTCAATCGGCACTCTTCCCATATTCTAATTTTTCTCCTTTTTACATCATACCTAAGGACTTCTATACTAACTAGTGGATTGTCCCTGGGTAGATCCCTCCGGCTCTGGCGGGATCGTGGGAATGAATACCTAACCTAACCATCCTTATAACTCTAATGCATAAAGTAAATTGGTCGGTCTTTTGGTATTGTTCTTTCCACCTCGAAACCAAATGAAAACCATTTGAAAATCAATCAAGGTACTTGTGATATAAAATCAAAGCATTTTGTACCTTAATTGTTTTTGATCTTTTAGAAATGCTCCTCCTCAACATGTGCTTCAAGTATTAGAAATCAAGATGGCACATGGAGGAAGACACCAATGAAAGTTAGATTTGAATGAAAGCTCCAAATCTTGATGACGTTTTCTAAAGTGATCATCATCACTCCCCCGATCAAATCTAGTATTTAAATACTTTGGATAAAATATTTTGGGGAGGATGTGGTTTTCTTTTAATTGCTCCCTCTCAATATGTACATCGAGATTCGAAGGAGTTTGCACATATTAGAGATAACCTGCACTTTGAGACAAATCAATCACATTTCAATCCTTTTTGGTTTAAGATAAATGCTCCCCCTTAACATGTGCATGGAAAATTTGAAATCATTTGGCACATGTTGGAAGGAGTGTCTGTTATTGTATTTCTAAAACCAGTTATCAAATTATCAGTTTATTTCCAATTTAAATCACAAATTCTCCCCCGATCACAATTTTCAAACTCTTTGAGATTTGTGATCCCAAATGATTTAAATTATTTTCGAAATCTTTTTGAAGAGAAATGTGACTTGCTTTTAAAACACCTAACTGATAAGGATCAGATTTTGAAACTTTAATCTCCATTGATCTAACACGCTCAGGTACCATGTGTAAAATTTTCAGCTTGTGTACCATTTGAAATGAAAACTTAATTTTAGCCTGGTCTTGATAAAATGTTCTTTTTGATTAATAGAATATAGACCTTGCTCCTTTTAGTACCAATTGTTTGAAAAATAACCTTTTTGAATTGTTTGAAATCATTCTCCCCCTCAATCAATGACCTAATTTGTTGATTCAGTTATAGAGATTTTGACAAATTATAAGTCCAGATGATTTTCAAAATTAAGTACAAGTTATTTTCAAAGAAATTTTGTTTTCATTAGAAGACAAATTTTTTCAGAAGAATCTTTAAAAGGAAAAACATTTGTGAGGAAACATTTGTCTTTAGGCGACAATTGTTCCTTATGAACTATTGTTTTTAGGATCAGAGCTTGAGATTTGAAAAAATGTTTTAGCAAAGCTTTTTCCTTTCTTTAAAAGCGGGTTACAGTAAGAAATAACTACAAGCCATTATTTGAAGCCCGGGTTACTGTCTGAAATGACAGTAAGCCAACATTTTTCTCCATCTTTTTTTAAACAATTTTAGAAAAGAATATTTATAACTTCTGTTCGAACTTCTTCTAAAGACTCGTGCCATTATTGAATGACATTTCTAAGTCCGTAGATGTTATCGAAACCAGAAGACATGCCTTAAGAAAAACAATATTTTTTGGAATTTTCAAAATTTTCTAATTTTTATGAGTTTTTAAAAATTTTATATTTTTCTATTTTCTTTTTGCTAGTTTTATTTTTTTGTATTTTTCTTTTTGAAAAAATATTTACAAAGAATAGATGAAGAAACACATTTACTCCTCTTCTTCCTCCTGAAGACGTTTGAGTGTTTGTGGTTGTAGACTCTTCAAGCCAAGTCGTGGGAGGATAAACTCAAAACGATCTCTAGGAAGAGCTTTAGTGAAGATGTCTGCCAGCTGATATTCAGTCCTCACGAAATACAGTTCAACCACACCTTTCTCCACTTGTTCCCTAATGAAATGATGTCGAATTTCAATGTGCTTTGCTCTTGAGTGTTGGACATTGTTGCAGCAGGGAGCTATGGCACTTTTGTTATCACAATACAGAGGAACTTTGTTGAATACAAAGCATAGTAAGATAATTGGGATCTCATCCATAAGATTTGAGCACAACATGATGACATGGCTATGTATTCAGATTCTGTAGAGGATATGGAAGTACTCATTTGTTTCTTTAAAGACCATCTCACTTATTTGTCACCCAAAACCTGAGCACCTCCTGACGTACTTCGACGAGTATCTTGACACCCTGCATGGTCAGCATCTACATAGGCTGTTAGTGACATACCGGTGTCCTTCGGATACCAAAGTCCCATGTTAATGGTTCCTTGGAGATACCGAAAGACCCGTTTAACCGCTTCAATGTGCTTTTTGGTTAGCTTAGCCTTGTATCTAGCACACATGCATACAACAAACAGAATATCTGGTCTACTGGCTGTGAGGTACATCAGAGATCCAATCATACACCGATATTTCGTTTGATCAACCTGAATCCCTGAGTGGTCCTCATCCAACTTTGTTCGTTCCACCATGGGAGTGTCAACAGGGTCACAAGAATCAAATCCAAATTTCTTTAAAATTTCATTTGCATATTTAGATTGATTAATGAAAATGCCTCCGGGACTTTGTGAAATTTTTAATCCCAAGAAAAATGACATTTGTCCCATCATTGACATTTGAAATTTAGAGCGCATCTCTTTTGAAAATCGGTCACATTCATTAGGGTCATTCGAGGCAAATATAATATCATCCACATAGATTTGAACATGAATTAAGTGTTTGCCTGACTTTTTGGTGAACAATGTAGGATCAACTACTCCTTTGTTGAATCCATTTTCTAAAAGGAACTTTGACAATGTATCGTACCATACCCTAGGAGCTTGTTTCAAACCATAGAGGGCCTTCTTCAAGCGGTAGCATGGGTCGGATGTTCAGGATCCACAAAACCTTCTGGTTGACTGACATAAACCACTTCTTTAAGATCTCCATTAAGAAAAGCAGTCTTTACATCCATCTGATAGACCACCATATTCTTACTAGCAGCATTAGCCAGGAAGATTCTGATGGCCTCAATTCTTGCAACCGGAGCAAATGATTCCTCAAAATCAATACCTTCCTCTTGACGATATCCTTTAGCCACTAACCTTGCCTTATTCTTTAGAACATCACCTTGCTCATCAAGCTTTACTTTAAAGATCCACTTGAGAGCAATAATAATCGCACAATCTGGAGCAGGCACCAATTCCCATACATCAAGACGATCGAACTCATGGATTTCATTTTGCATAGCACTAAACCAGCTGTCCTCAGACATTGCTGTTTTGACATCTTTAGGTTCGATCTTTGATAATACAGAGTTGAAGAAGCACCATAAGGCATTAGTGGCAAGTTGTTTACGAGTAGATACCGAACGAGAAGGATTCCCAATGATATTATCCAATGGATGATAATGTGTCCATTTTCTGAGATGTTCATGTGGTTGTTGGTAAGGAACTGATGTAGCAGAGTTAGCATCCCATGGTGAAGATGTTTCTGGTGTGGGTTCAGGGGCAAATATGTTTTTAAATTGAGCATCTTCGGGAGTTGCAAAGGGGTTGTCTCCAAAAGAATTCGCAGCTGCATTTCCTTGATCCACAGAAGATGATTGAGGATTCGAAGATGATGATGAATGATTGGAAAATGGCGCTTCTTGTGATAGAGACATCGAAATGGATGGGCCATTTGAATTGGTTGGAACAGGAGCAGCTACAGTTGGTGGAGCAGAGTTACCATCAGCTGGAGGCTCGTAGTATTCATCAAACATTGGGTCGAACAATTTCTTCAAATCTTTTTCTGGGGGTGGAACATAAGGAACTGCAGGAGAAGAATTATGTACAAGACTTGAACTAATGGGTCCAGGTGACAAAAGTTGAGATGCGGGTCCAGAACAGGATTGTCCAGGAGCCATTTGCTCAGTCAACTCATCAAACGTAACATGAATAGTTTCCATAATGTGTCAAGTTCTTTTGTTGTAGATTCGATAACCCTTCCAATTCGGTGCATAACCAACGAAAATCCGATATCAGCCTTAGCCTTCAACTTTCCCAAATCTTGACCATCATAGTTGGATAACACAAAGCTCCAAACACACGAAGAAATGACAGATCTAGTTTTTTGTTGTGAACTAATTCATATGGAGTTTTACCATGAGTTGTATGTATTAGGGAACGATTTTGGGTGTAACATGCAGTGGCAATGGCTTCTACCCAGAGAAACATTGAAGCCTTTGAATAAATTAGCATAGTCCTTGCAGCTTCAACAAGAGTTCGATTTCGTCTTTCAACTACACCGTTCTGTTGAGGAGTACGTGGAACACTTCTTTGATGGCTGATTCCAATGCTTTCATAAAACTGACTTAGTTCTTTGTTCACAAATTCAGTTCCATTGTCTGTTCGGATGATTCTAACTGTTTTATTGAGCCGAACCTGCAACTGTTTAATAAGTTTGATGATGACATCAGGAGTTTCGTCCTTTGATCTCAAAAACTTAACCCAAGTAAACCGAGAGTAGTCATCAACAATGAATATCACATATTTCTTCCCATTTATACTTTACACTCTCATGGGTCCGTACAAATCAATGTGAAGGGTATGAAGAACTTCCATATTAGAGTTAGCAGGTTTGGGTTTGTAGGCATACTTTTTGCTTTTGCCCAATTGGCATGCTGAACAAAGATGATCCTTTTCATATTTTAATCGGGGCAAGCCTCTTACGAGGCCCTTTCTAGAAAGATCATTTATGGTGCCGAAGTTCAAGTGATTGAGACGACGATGCCATAACCATGACTTTGTTTTAGAAGACTTTGACAATAGGAAAATTGGAGAAGACTACATCATATCTTCGCTAGAGATGGTGTACAAATTAGAGCCACGAGTTCCCTTTAAAATTTCAACACCATCTAATTCTCTAACGAAGCAAGAGTGCTTTCTGAAGGCCGCTTCAAGATCAGAATCACAGAATTGACCAACATAGAACAAATTATGACCAAGACCTTCCACATAATATACCAGGAGATTACACTATATCCAAACACATAGTCTCCATAACCGATAATTTCCCCAAAATGGTCGTTCCCAAATCTAACAGTCCCGATGAACTTATTCATGAAGTTCTTGAGCCGAAAGCGATCTCCAGTCATATGTTTTGAGTAGCCTGAGTCCAAGTACCAAAGGACGATTTGTCGACCTGCATTTAAATACAGACAAGTATGGATAACTGGAAGCTTTGGATCCTCATGATAAAATGGGTTCCGATTGGTTAGTACATACAATTGGAACACCTTCAACAGTTCTAGAAGTTATGACATCACTAGAGGTGGAGGCAAGACTACTAGTGGCAGTGGACTTATTTGAAGTATGACAACTTCTTAAAGGTATAATTCTACGAGTAGGCTTCCATACCTTAGTGGGCATAAATCTAGACATCTTAGGACATAATTCATTAACTTTGAATTTACGGCCAGTAGGTTTCCATTGATAACCTACATTGCTAAATTTTCTCTCTGTAGGCTTCCAATAATTACTAAACCTTTTCCCGTTAGGCTTCCAGACTTCCTTAGCCTGTTTAACATTTCTGACATTTTTTACTGGAGATTTAACAACATTTCTCAAATCATTCACAACACATTCATGATAATAACTGTTGGGATTTAGAAAATCTGGTAGTTAAAGACTCGGTCACCTCAAGTATATGTATTCGTTAGAAAGCTCGTAGTCGTAGTCATTTAGTGATAGTTAGTAGTTAGTTATGTAACACCGTGGAGGACGGACGGGTCTTTACCCACTGTATGCCTGATCCACAGCCCGTAGGAGGCGTTTCATGTAAGAACCTATAAATACCCTTTGCCTTGCAAGGCAAAAGGGTTGGAGCTTTCAATACATTTTTCTTTGTCTCACAAAAGTTCCCAACTCTCTTCACTTTCTCTCTCTAAAACCTCAAAACATTCGAACCTTATATATGTTAGATTATGTGTTTGTGAAAACCAATATGCTACAATTGGTATCAAGAGCCATGGTTTGATCATCTACCTTACATATTCTTGGATTCTTAGTGGTTTTCATAGGTTTTTGGGTTTGAATGAGCTTTGAGTAGTTTTCATCATTTGGATCATTTTAATTGTTGAAGTTTGAATTTTGATAGTACTTTTGTGTTTAGAATCATCATAAGTGTTTAGGTTTTGGATTGGAAGACCTTAATCATCTTGGTTTTAGTGTTTTGGATTGAAAAAGTTTAGTTTTTGAAGTTTTTCAATGAAGCGGTTTGTCTCTCGGTGTTCATTTCTTTGAAGCGGTTTAATTAGACGTTTAAGCAGTTTAATACTTATTTTATGCGATTTGATCTGTTTTGTGGAAGCGGTTTGTGTGTTGAGACAAAGAGACAAAAAGGACAAAGTAGTGGAAGTACTTTTGTCCCCTTGCGGTTTGTCAAACGAAGCGATTTGGTTAAGCGATTTGGTTAAGCGGTTTGATAAAGCGTTTTGTCCTTAAAGCGTTCTGTCCTTACAGCGGTTTAACACTTAAGCAGTTTGACACTTAAGAGGTTTGACACTTAAGCGGTTTAACACTTAAGCGATTTGACAATTAAGCGATTTGTATTGACAGTGATTTGACAGAAGCGGTTTGTTCTCACTGCGACTTGTCTGAAGCGATTTGTCAGTTGTGCGATTTGTCAGCTGTGCGATTTGTCTCTTGAGACTTGTCATTTCTTCGTGATACATTTTATGGTTTTCTCTTAAATTAGTAAAATCCCGTGAAAGAATCTATTTCTGGGTTTAATCAAAGAGTAGTAAAATCCCGTGTAATTAGGAATCATGTCTACAATCACTTCTTCCATTGCTGATGACGTTCAAGCTACAGGATCCGATACTCGTCCTCCCATGCTTGATAGAATAGATTATGACTCTTAGGCTCAAAGAGTCAGATTGTATTGCTTAGGAAAAGAGAATGGAGTTAACATCCTTAAGTCAATCGATGAAGGACCATTTCAAATTGGAACTACAAGGGATATTCTCGAAACTGGAACTGATGGAAATGTTACGTTAGGATTGGATAGACCAAGAATGTATGATGAGCTTGATGCTAAGGAGAAGAAGAGATATGATGCTGACATTAGAGCCTCAAACATCATACTTCAAGGTTTGCCAAAATACATTTACAAGCTAATCAATCACAACACTGAAGCCAAGGCTGTCTGCGATAATGTCAAGATGCTTCTCTTTGGTTCGGAGCTAACTAAGGAAGATAGAGAATCTCAGTTGTATGATGACTTTGAGAACTTTAAAATGAACCCAGGGGAAAGTTTTACTGAATATTATATGAGATTCCACAAGCTTGGTGAATGACATGAGGAATATCAAGATGACAATGCCAAATATCCAGCTCAATTCCAAGTTCATGAGCAACATGAATCCTGAATGGCACAAATTTGTTACTGCTGTCAAATTGAACAAAGGACTTCGGCACACCAATTATGAGCAACTGTACGCTTACTTACTCCAACATGAGAAGTATGCTGTATTTGAACGTATGATCATGGAAAAGTTCAACACTAAAGCTACTGCTGTACGCTCTTCAAATGATTCAACTGCATTCTTCACAAATGTGGGAATAAGCACCAAAGCATCACAAGTCATACCAACTGGGGAAGGTAATTACAAGCTCATTCCTGATCCAGGTTACAAGCCATCAGACATGTTCATGAAACACTTTGCAAATCAACTGGCCCTAATGGTTAAGCAAAACTTAAACCTCACTCCCCACACCAACAATCAACTCAGAATTGCATCTAATCTAAAAAATCATGCTATTGTTAAAGATGGAAGGGTTGTTGTACAAAACGTGCATGGAAGGCAGAATGCTTATCTTCCCATAATGAACAAAGGAATGTAGGTGTTGGACCTGATTATGGGAATGCAGGTGCTGGAACTGGTTATGGTAATGTAGGAGCAGGAGCTGGTTATGTGGGTAATCAGAATCGATAAAGGATTGCGGTTCAGGGTCAAGGAAATCCAATCAAGTGTTACAACTGTGGAGGGGAAGGACACATTGCTAGGAACTGTACTCAACCAAAACGTCCACAGAATGCAGAGTACTTCAGTGATAAGATGCTACTGGTGCAAGCTCAAGAAAATGGAGCAGTGTTGAATGAGGAAGAGTTGTTGTTTCTTGCTGAGAGAAATGCCAAAACTTATGATGTAGATGTGGACGAACAACCAGTGCATGGTGTGGCCCAGAACAATCCTAATATCTTTCAAGTTGTAGATTGTGATGCATTTGACTCTGATGTTGATGATGAACCAACAGCACTAACCATCTTTATGGCTAACATCACACCAATGGTCTCTCCACCTCAACAAGCCAATCCCTCCCAGGAATCCATCATATCAGAGGTATTAAAGCTATACGATGTGGTTGATGAGCAAAATATTCACAACAAAGTACGATCAACGGAAATCTTTGAATCAGATATTGAAAATATGGGTAATAGCAATGTTGTCCCATATGATCAATATGTGAAGCAAGATGAAAGTGTAATTGTACCAAGTGATGCATCTTCTCCTGTCAATGATGAATGCATATTTGATGAATACACTGAATATGCACCTGATGATTCCACGACCATTGAACTAAATGCCTATAAGGAACAAGTTGCCATATATGAACAGCGTGCTAAGTTTGAATTGACTACCCGTGAGCAGGAGATGGATAACCAAATGCGTACACTCATAAGAAAAAGTAATTTTAGGGAAGAAATATTAAAACAAGAGTTAAATTCCTTATAAGAAAAACTTAATAAAACTGTTAAGCAAAAGCAAGATCTTCAAGAAAATGTATAAGTGCTTAAACAGGAATTCAATGCTAAGGAATCAAAACTTTTTAATGATTTTTCCAACCTCAAAACTTTGAAAAACAAAGTTGAAAACAAGTTGTATGTGTAGAGAGCACTGAAGAGGATAGAGAATTAGAAGATGCCTCTAGAGAGAAAATGGAAAAGAAACTAAAAGATCCATGGTGTAAAGAGTATAATATTACATTTAACACTCCGAATTATGCTAAAGAAAATTGGATTGCCTTCAATAAATTTAGACCTCAGACTCAATTGACCCCTGAACAAGTGTTTTGGAAGAAAGATATGGATAAGAAAAAAACTGATGATCTGGTTGAAAAGAATCCTCCCCTTAGGAAATTGCCTCCAGCTACTATGTATCCACCCAATACACCAATGCATTTAGTGCCTAGAACTCTTCCCACTCAAAGCAAAACCTTAGTCAGTTTATATGTGGTTTACCAACCATTCGTTGACTTTGAGAAAATATGTAAGAAGAGAATCACTCCAACGGGAATCACTGAAGGGGAAAGGGGTTTTGAGCAAACAAAAGAATGTTATTTAATTGAGGTCATGCGTTTCTTTAAACAACTAAAAGAACAATTTGAGAGTCTTCAAAAGGCCATAGATATAGAGATTAAGGAAATGAAAAAGATGTTTAATGAAATGGAAAAAGAGGTTAAAGATTATGAATGTAAGCTTAAAAGTAATGAGATTGAGAGAAAGAATCTTCATATCCTAAATGATAATTTGATTTCTAGATGTATTGTTCAAGATGTGTTTTACATAGTTACAAATTATTCCATTACTGCTTCTCAATTTCATGAATTATCTGTTGCTCTGAAAGTCTCTCAAGATTGTGTCAATGAGCTTGAAACTAAGAATTCAAAATTGCATGAGAAAATCGAAAGGGATGATCATGATAACAAGGTCATACATTTTTCTAAATTGGAAGTTGAATATCTTGATTTACAATTAAAATATCAACACCTTAAAGAAAATGTTGAAACCTCAAATGCCAAGACATCTTCGGATGCTCCTGAGTTTGATGCAGTTTTTGAAATAAGCAAACGTGATGAACAAATTCGAACTTTTAGAATGCTTAATAGGAATATGTCCTAAATCTGGTACTAGGAAAGAAAGTGTAGTTATGCCTTGTTCTATGCCTAAAGTCAAGCATGTGACCTTCGATGTACCTCCTAGAATCTCAGACCCCAGCACTTCTAAACCAAGAATGCAGAAAGTAGTAAAACCAACTAATGTTCCCATCGTTCCTTCTACAAGAGTAATCAGTGACACTAAGGTAAGCGGGTCAAAGCCTCCAGGCAATAAAAAGCAAGATAGGACCTCGTGAGCCAAGAGTGATCAAGGGAAGAAAGTAGAAGACCACCATAGGAACAATAAGTTTGAGTTGAATAAGACGAATCGTGTTGATTCTAGTATTAGCTATAAGCGTACTGTAATTAATTCGAATTCTGCTACTATTTGCAAAACATGTATTGAATTTTTGGTTTCTGGTATTTATCATGAATGTGTTGTGAATGAGTTGAAAAGTGTTATTAAATCCCCAGTAAAAAATGTAAGAAATGCTAAACAGGTTAAGGATGTCCGAAAGCCAATTTGGAAAAAGGTTAGTAATTATTGGAAACCTACAGGGAGAAGATTCAATAATGTGGGTTATCAATGGAAACCCACTGGCCGCATATTCAAAGTTTATGGATTTTG
Organism: Chrysanthemum makinoi; assembly: GCA_910596185.1. Lineage (NCBI taxonomy): Eukaryota > Viridiplantae > Streptophyta > Magnoliopsida > Asterales > Asteraceae > Chrysanthemum > Chrysanthemum makinoi. The sequence continues at coordinate 123,844,360 of OU343224.1, read as the reverse complement.
TCCTAAAAGGAATAGATCTATGCCTACTAAGGAATGGAAACCTACTGGTAGGATCATCCCCTTAAAAAGTAGTCATACTTCACATAAGGCCACTGCTTCTACTAGTCTTGCATCCACCACTAATGATGTCATAACTTCTATTACTGATGTGGGTGTTCCAATCTCGTTCACTAACCAAATGGAACCCATTCTCTCATGGGAATCCAAATTATCTAGTCATCCATACTTGTCTGTGTTCAACTGCAGGTCGTACAAATCGTTCTGTGGTATTTGGACTCAGGCTATTCAAAGCATATGACTGGAGATCGCTCATGGCTCAAGAACTTTGTGAATAAATTCATTAGGACTGTTAGATTTGGGAACAACCACTTTGAGGCAATTATGGGTTACAGAGATTATGTATTTGGTGACAGTGTAATCTCCCGGGTATATTATGTAGAAGGATTTGGTCATAATCTGTTCTCTGTTGGTCAATTCTGCGACTCTGATCTTGAAGTGGCCTTCAGAAAACACACTTGCTTTGTTAGAGAATTAGACGGTGTTGAGCTTTTAAAGGGAACTCGTGGCACTAATTTGTACACCATCTCTATCGAAGACATGATGAAGTCTTCTCCAATTTGTCTGTTGCCAAAAGCATCCAAAACAAAGTCATGGTTATGGCATCGTCGTCTTAATCATTTGAACTTTGGCACCATCAATGATCTTTCCAGAAAGGACCTCGTAAGCGGCTTTCCCAGATTAAAGTATGAAAAAGATCATCTTTTTTCGGCTTGTCAATTGGGCAAAAGTATAAAGTATGCCCATAAACCCAAACCTACAAACTCCAACATGGAATTTCTTCATAACCTTCACATGGATTTGTGCGGAACCATGAGAGTGCAGACTATAAATGGGAAGAAATATGTGCTAGTTGTTGTTGATGACTACTCTCGGTTCTCTTGGGTTAAGTTTTTGAGATCAACAGATGAAACTCCCGACGTCATCATCAAACTTATCAAACAGTTGTAGGTTCGGCTCAATAAAACAGTTAGAATCATCCAAACAGACAATGGAACTGAGTTTGTAAACAAAGAGCTAAGTCAGTTTTATGAAAGCATTGGAATCAGCCATCAAAGAAGTGTTCCACGTACTCCTCAACAGAATGGTGTTGTTGAAAGACTAAATCAAACTCTTGTTGAAGCCGCAAGGACTATGCTGATCTATTCAAAGGCTCCAATGTTTCTCTGGACGGAAGCCATTGCCACTGCATGTTATACCCAAAATCGTTCCCTAATTCACACCACTCATGGAAAAACTCCATACGAACTTGTCCACAACCGAAAACCAGATCTTTCTTTCTTTCGTGTGTTCGGTGCCCTATGCTATCCAACTAATGAAGGTCAAGATTTAGGAAAATTGAAAGCTAAGGCGGACATTGAAGTTTTCGTTGGTTATTCTCCAAATCGAAAGGGTTACCGAATCTACATTAAAAGAACCCGAGACATCATGGAATCTATTCACGTTACGTTCGATGAGCTGACTGAGCAAACGGCTCCTGGACAATCTGGTTCTGGACCCGCATCTCAATTTTTGTCAAGTAATCCCATTAGTTCTTCTCTTGTACAAAATCAATCCCCTGCAGTTCCTTATGTACCTCCATCAGAAGAAGAATTGAAGAAATTATTTGATCCGATGTTTGATGAATATTATTAACCTCTGCTAATGACAATTCCGCACCACCAACTGTAGCTACTTCTAATCCAACCAATACGAATGGTCCATCCGTTTCAATGTCTTTATCTCAAGAAGCGCCAGTTGGCGATCACTCATCATCATCATCAAATCCTCAATCTTCGGTGGTACATCATGGAAATGTAGCTGCTAATTATGATGGAGATAACCCCTTTGCTACCCCCGAAGATGCTCCGTTTGAAAACATATTTGCCCCTGAACCAAAACCTGAACCATCTTCATCAGGAGATCCAAACTCTGCTACATCAGTTCCTCATCATCAACCACATGAACATCTCAGAAAATGGACACATGATCATCCATTAGACAACATCATTGGGAACCCTTCTCGCCCGGTATCCACTCGTAAACAACTTGCTACTGATGCCTTATGGTGCTTCTTTAACTCTGTATTATCAAAGATCGAACCTAAAGATGTCAAAACAACAATGTCAGAGGACAGCTGGTTTAGTGCTATGCAAGAAGAAATCCATGAGTTCGATCGTCTTGATGTATGGGAATTAGTACATGCTCTAAATTGTGCTATGATTATTGCTCTCAAGTGGATCTTCAAAGTAAAACTTGATGAGCACGGTGATGTTCTGAAGAATAAGGCACGACTAGTGGCTAAAGGTTACCGACAAGAAGAGGGTATTGAATTTGAGGAATCATTTGCTCCGGTTGCACAAATTGAGGCTATAAAAATCTTCCTAGCTAATGCTGCTAGCAAGATCACGGTGGTTTATCAGATGGACGTAAAGACTGCTTTTCTTAATCGAGATCTCAAAGAAGTGGTTTACATCAGTTAAACCGAAGGTTTTATGAATCCAGAGCATCCTACCCATGTCTACCGCTTGAAGAAGGCCCTTTACGGTTTGAAGCAAGCACCAAGGTCATGGTATGATACATTGTCAAAGTTTCTTTTGACAAATAGATTCAGAAAAGGAGCAGTTGATCCAACATTGTTCACCAGAAAGTCAGGAAAACACTTACCTCACGTTCAAATTTATGTTAATGATATTATTTTTGCCTCGACCGACCCTAATGAATGTGACCAATTTTCAAAGGAGATGGGCTCCAAATTTCAAATGTCGATGATGGGACAAATGTCATTTTTCTTGGGATTACAAATTTCACAAAGTCCCGGAGGCATTTTTATCAATCAATCTAAATATGCAAATGAAATTTTAAAGAAATTTGGATTTGATTCTAGTTACCCTGCTGACACTCCCATGGTGGAGCGTACAAAACTGGATGAGGACCACTCAGGGATCATGGTTGATTAAACAAAATATCGTAGTATGATTGGATCTCTGATGTACCTCACAACCAGTAGACTTGATATTCTGTTTGCTATATGCATATGTGCTAGATACCAGGCTAAGCCTACCAAAAAGCACCTTGAAGCGGTTAAACAGGTCTTTCGGTATCTCCAAAGAACCATTAACATGGGACTTTGGTATCCGAAGGACATCGATATGTCACTAACAGCATATGCAGATGCATACCATGCAGGGTGTCAAGATACACGTCGAAGCACATCAGGAGGAGCTCAGTTTTTGGGAGATCAGTTAGTAAGCTGATCTTCAAAGAAACAAATGAGTACGTCTATATCCTCTACAGACGCTGAATACATAGCCATGTCATCTTGTTGTGCTCAAATCTTATGGATGAGATCCCAATTATCTGACTATGGCTTTGTATTCAACAAAGTTCCTCTATATTGTGATAACAATAGTGCCATTGCTCTCTGTTGCAGCAATGTACAACACTCAAGAGCAAAGCACATTGACATTCGACATCACTTCATCAAGGAACAAGTGGATAAAAGTGTGGTTGAACTATATTTTGTAAGGACTGAATATCAGCTGATAGACATCTTTACTAAAGCTCTTCCTAGAGAATGTTTTGAGTTTATCCTTCCACGACTTGGTTTAAAGAGCCTACAACCTGAGACACTCAAATGTCTTCAGGAAGAAGACGAGGAGTAAAGGTGTTTCTTCATCTATTCTTGTATATATTTTATCAAAAAGAAAAATACAAAATTCTAAAACCAACAAAATGAAAATAGAAAAATATAAAATTTTCAAAACCTATAAAAATTAGAAAATTATGAAAAAGTCCAAAAATATTGCTTTTCATATCATGTTATCTGGTTTCGATAACATCTACGGACTTAGATTTGTCATTCAATAATGGCACAGGTCTTTAGATGAAGTTCGAATAGATGTAATAAATTTTGTTCTATATTCTTAATTTTAAAAAAAAAAGAAAAAAAAATGAGATGGTGAAAAATGTTGGTTATTGTCATTTAAGGAAGTAACTCGTTTTTAAAGAAAGGACAGAGCAATGCTTAATCTTATTTTAAAACCTCATGCTCTGATCCTAAAAACATAAGTTCATAAGGAACGTTTGTCGCAGAAAAAGGCAAATGTCTTCTCACAAATATTTTTCCTTCTAAATATTCTTCTAAAAAATATTTTTCATCTAATGAAAACTAAATTGCTTTGAAAATAACTCAGACTTAATTTTGAAAATGATCTGGACTTACCATTTTTCAAAATCTCTATCACTCAATCAACATCTTCGGTCATTGATTGAAGAGGAGAATGATTTCAAACATATCAAAAAGGTTATTTCTCAAACAATTGGTACTAATATGAGCAAGGTCTACATTTGGATAATCAAAAAGAACATTTTTTTGTACAATTGGATCAAGACCAAGGCTAAAGTTGTGTTTTCATAAGATATCTAAGCATGTTTGATCATTGGAGATTAAAGTTTCAAAATCTGATCCTTATCGGTTCAATGTTTTAAAAGCTAATCACATTTTCTCCTCAAAAAGCTTTCAAAAATAATTTAAATCAATTGAGATCACAAATCTCAAAGGGTTTGAAAATTATGATCGGGGGAGAATTTGTGATTTAAATTGGATATAAACTGACAATTCGATAAGTGGTTTTAGAAATATAATAACAAGCACTCCTCACTACATGTGCCAAACGATTTCAAATTTTCCATGCACATGTTAAGGGGGAGCATTTATCTTAAACCAAAAAGGATTGAATCGTGATTGATCTGTCTCTAAGTGCAGGTTCCCTCTAATATGTGCAAAACTCTTTCGAATCTTGATGCACATATTGAGGGGGAGCAATATGAAGAAAACCACATCCTTCCCAAAATGTTTTATCCAAAGTATTTAAAATACTAGATTTTATCGGGGAAGTGATGATGATCATTTTAGAAAATGTTAATCAAGAATTGGATATTTCATTCTCAATCTAAGATTTCAAAACTCTCTTGCCTCCATGTGCCAAATGATTTCTAATGCTTGAAGCACATGTTGAGGGGGAGCATTTCTAAAATATCAAAACCAATTAAGGTACAAAATGCTTTGATTGTATAGTACGAGTATCTTGATTGATTTTCAAATGGTTTTCAATTGGTTTTGAGGCTGAAAGAACAATACCAAAAGACCAACCAATTTACTTTATGCATTGGAGATATAAGGATTGTTAGTTTAGGTATGAGTTCCCATGATCCCGCCAGAGCCGGAGGGATCTACCCAGGGATAATCCACTAGTTAGTGAAGAAGTACTTAGGTATGATGAAAAAAAGGGGGAAAAGTGAGAATAAGGGAAGAGTGCCAACTGAGATTGAGCTAGAACTGGAATAAACCCAACAAGGTTCTAGTTATGAAGTCTCAATAAGCACTGAAGGGGTTGGAAAATGAAAAATAATTGAATATGAAAAGGGTGAAAAGAAATAGCCCTCCAACAATTCAACCTTAGGGCAGAAACCAGGTTCAATTCATATGCTACTGGTTGTTACCAAGGTAACACCGATATTGAAGACAATGCCTCATGGACTGACGCACTGCACTAAACTTCCCAAGCTACTCAAGTTCCTCTTAAAAGGACATGTTTCATTCTCACAGGGAACCTACATAATCTATTGACTCTCTCTTAGAGATTGTTGATATTGAAGAAGGAGACCCTCTCCCTAGTCTCCGGAATAGGAAACCAAATATGCACGATTGAGTTTAGAGCCAAGAGATCATCCACAATATCTCATTAGGACACAAAATTAACGAAGTATTGCTATTTCACACAATGTGGAAAGTAAGTATATAATTAAGAGTCCTATGCATTATCCTTGTGGTATTTCCAGAACATCCGAGTGATATGTAAAGTATTCACAATGAAGATGGAAATCTTTCTAGAGCCAACATCAAACAAGCTCTTGGTGGGTGACATGTGAGATCTTTCCAAAAGATCAAGTTTGTGACAACTAGATAGAAACGATGGGGAGATTCACTCTTGAATCAACCTTGGTCCAGGAAATGGATTGACGAATACCTTTGAAAAACTGGTCGTTGTGGTCAACAACTCTTTTCTCTAGCACATCGACTATGTAGTAAGTTTTCAAAATAAAAAGGTATTTATGATTGAAAATTGATGTTTTCAGTACAACCTTCGTTGTATTGCAAAACCCTTTCTATTAAGCAATACACGATTGTTTTTCAAATCATTTTTCATCAATCAGTGAATCTCAATTCACTGGTTCACTCACTTCGTCCTGTCTTCTTTGAGACGTTCCGGTTTGAGAATGGCTTGATTAGCTGCGAAACCCTGTCAGGGAGGTTCTTAGAAATTCTACCTGATCACATGCAGTACTTGTATTGATCAATAGGGAACCGTGGTTCTTGCAACTCCATTCAACGAAAGTGATCAAAGACACTTTCATGCGCTTTATTGCTAACTGTTGTTTGCAGGGACACCCGACAGTTGCAGCTGATCAGAATTGAGGAGTCAATCCATAACCGCATGCTCACACATCACATTTACTTCTTAAGAAATCATGATATGTGCATATCTTCATCAACTGGCTCTGATGTTTTCAATCCATGCTTCTGCTACGCTGCTGCAAATATCATGAATCAACAAAGCTTCCGCTACTCTGATGAGAAGATATCGTGATCCAAAGATGTGAGCATGACGGTCCAAAAGTCACAACTTCACATAATAGCGATACAACAAAGGATGAGTCAGAGCTTTGCTATGGCTGATGATCTCAAAGTTGGCTCAATGAATCACCATCACGTGGATCAGTTAAAGACCGCCACTTGACTTACAATACATGTAGAAAATGAAGAATCAAATACTATGAGCTACAGAGCAAAGAACTTAATCAAGAATTCAAGAACACCAAAATGTAATATCTGTTTGTAACTGAGGTGACCTCCTTTAGGGGGAGATTTTTGGGATATAGAAAATCCGGTAGTTAAAGACTCGGTCACCTCAAGTTTATGTATTCGTTATAAAACTCGTAGTCGTAGTGATTTAGTGATAGTTAGTAGTTAGTTATGTAACACCGTGGAGGACGGACGGGTCTTTACCCACTGTATGCCTAATCCATTGCCCGTAGGAGGCGTTTAATGTAAGAACCTATAAATACTCTTTGCCTTGCAAGGCAAAGAGTTGGAGCTTTCAATACATTTTTCTTTGTCTCACAAAAGTTCCCAACTCTGTTCACTTTCTCTCTCTAAAACCTCAAAACATTCGAACCTTATATGTGTTAGATTATGTGTTTTTGAAAACCAATATGCTACAATAACCAGGAACCAAACATTCATTACATGTTTTGCAATTAGTAGCAGAATTCGAATTAATTACAGTACGCTTATACCTAATACTAGAATCAACACGATTCATTTTAATTCAACACAAACTTAATCTTCCTAGGGTGGTCTTCTACATTCTTCTCTTGATCACTCTTGGCTCGCATGGTCCTATCTTGCTTTGTATTGCCTAGAGGCTTTGACCTGCTAACCTTAGTGTCACTGATTACTCCTGTAGAAGGAACGACAGGAATATTAGTTGGTTTTACTACTTTTTGCTTATCTGGTCTAGAGGTGCTGGGATCTGAGAATCTAGGAGGCACATCAAAGGTCACATGCTTGACTTTAGGCATAGAACTGGGCATAACTACATTATCTTTCCTAGTACCAGATTTAGGACATGTTGCAATTATACATTCTAAGAGTTCCTGAGATCATTTGACATATAAGCATGCATGCCCAACCGCATTATCAAGTGGTTTCTCTATCTTATACTCTTCTACAATCTCACGGAGATTTTCTAGACTATCCTTAAGGTACGAAAGATATGTTTGAAATGCAAATTCATTATTCCTAAGATGAGGAGGAATATACTTAATAGTCACAGCATATTTAGTACAAGCAGGCACCTTTGGTGCAACATTCTCACCAATGGTGATTGGCATTTTCCTTTTTACCTGACTTTTTAGATTCTCAATTTCGTTTTGCAGAGACATTATCTTTTCATTGTTCTTGTCACGAGTCATCTTAATTGATTCATATAACTTTTTGAGATGCAATTTAACCTTTTCTATTTCTGTTAGAAAACACTCATTTTCATGTTGTAATACATCAATGAGGTTTTGAAGATGGAAATTTTGAGAACTCTGAGAATCTAAAGGAGGAGGCATGTGGGAGCCAGTCACTTCACTCATTTTACCCTTTAATTGGGAAATTTGAGCTTTCAACTTTTTGATTGTGTTGCAATGAGCTTGAATCCGTTCATCACGAGAGCTTATTTCAAAATATGCATCAAACTCAGGAGCATTCGAAGACGTCTTGGCATTTGAAGTTTTAATTCTTTCTTCAAGATGTTGATATTTTAATTGTAAATCAAGATATTCAACTTCTAGTTTAGAAAAATTCCTGATCATGTTATCATGATCATCCTTTTCGATTTTGTCATGCAATTTCGAATTTTTGGTTTCAAGCTCATTGACACGATCTTGTGAGACTTTCAAAGCAATCGATAAATCATGAAATTGAGAAGCAGTAATGGAATAATTCGTGACAGTATAAAACTCATCTTGAGCAATACATCTAGAAATCAAATTGTCATTAAGGATGTGAATATTCTTCCTCTAAATCTCATTACTTTTAAGCTCACATTCATATTCTTTAACCTCGTTTTCCATTTCATTAAACATCTTTTTCATTTCGTTAACTTCCGTATCTATCGCCTTTTTAATACCTTCGAATTGTTTTTTTAGTTGTTTAAAGAATGGAATGACCTCAGTTAGATAACATTCTTTAGTTTGCTCAAAACCTCTTTCCCCTTCAGTAATTCCTGTTGGTGTGATCATTTTCTTACACGTTTTCTCAAAGTCAACAAATAGTTGGTAAACTACATATAAGCTGATTAACGTTTTACTTTGAGTGGGAAGATTTTTGGGCACTAAGTGCATTGGTGTATTTGGAGGATACACAGTAGCTGGAGGAAATTTCCTAAAGGGAGGATTCTTTTCAACAAGTTCTTCAGTCTTTTTCTTTTCCATATCTAATTTCCAAAACACTTGTTCAGGGGTTAATTGAGTCTGAGGTCTAAACTTATTGAAGGCTATCCAGTTTTCCTTAGTGTAATTGGGGGTTTTAAATGTTATATTCTGAGCCTTACACAAAGGATCTTCTTTTAATTTCTTTTCCATTTTCTTTCTAGAGGCATCTTCTAACTCTTTGTCTTCTTCAGTGCTCTATATACAAGTTGGTTTTTGTCTAGGCTTAGTTATCTCACTACCATCATAAATCACATTGTGAGCACTTTTTGCTTTCTTAAGATACGCAGGATTGGGATCTTTTATAAGGCCAATATTATGCCTATCACTTAATACTCTATGCTTAGTGATCATGTGAGCAGTTTGAATGGTGTTGCCTTGTACGTACAACTTGTTTCAAATTTGTTCTTCAAAGTTTTAAGGTTGGAAAAATCATTTAAAAGTTTTGATTCCTTAGCATTGAATTCCTGCTTAAGCACCTTTACATTTTCTTGAAGTTCTTTATTTTGCTTAACAGTTTTATTAAGTTTCTCCTGTAAGGAATTTAACTCTTGTTTTAATGTTTCTTCCTTTAACTTACTTTGTTTGATAAGTGTACGCATTTGGCAATCCATCTCCTGCTCACGGGTAGTCAGCTCAAACTTAGCACGCTGTTCATAGATGGCAACTTGATCCTTATAGATGTTTAGCTTAGTGGTCATGGAATCATCAGGCACATAATCAGTGTATTCATCATACACACATTCATCATTGATGGCAGAAGATGCATCACTTGGTACAATTATACTTTCATCTTGCTTCACATATTGATCATATGGGACAACATTGCTATTACCCATATTTTCAATATCTGATTCAATGACTTCTGTTGATTGTACTTCGTTGTGAATCTTTTGCACATCAACCACATCGTATAGTTTTAGTACCTCTGATATGATAGATTCCTTGGAGGGACCGACTTGTTGAGGTGAAGAGACCATTGGTGAGATGTTAGCCATAAAGATGGTCTGTGCCATTGGTTCATCATCAACATCAGAGTCAAATGCATCACAATCTGCAACTTGAAATACATTGGGATTGTTTTAAGCCACACCATGCACCGGTTGTTCATCCACATCTGCATCATATGTTTTGGCATTCCCCTCAGCAAGAAACAACAACTCTTCCTCATCCAAGACATCTCCATTATCTTGAGCTTGCACTAGCAGCATCTTATCCCTGAAGTACTCTACATTCTGTGGACGTTTTGGCTGAGTGAAGTTCCTAGCAATGTGTCATTCCCCTCCATAATTGTAGCACTTAACTGGTTTCCCTTGACCCTGACCTATGTTCCTTCCTCAGTTCTGGACACCCACATAACCAGTTCTAGTTCCAACATTCCCTTGTGCATTATGTGGTAGATAAGCATTCTCCCTGCCTTGCACATTCTTAACCACAACCATTCCTTCTTTAAGAGTAGCATGATTATGTAGATTAGATGCAGTTCTGAGATGGTTGTTGGTGTGGGGAATGAAGTTTATGTTTTGTTAAACCATTAGGGCCAGTTGATTAGCAAGGTTTTCAATGAACATATCAGATGGCTTATATCCTGGGTCAGGAATAAGTTTGTGATTGTGATCCTAAGTAGGTATGACTTGTGATGCTTTGGTACTTATCCTCACATTTGAGAGAAATGCAGTTGAATCATTTGAAGAATTTGCAGCAGCAACATTAGAGTTAGAGTTGAACTTCTACATGATCATACGTTCAAATGCAACATGTTTCTCATGTTGGAGTAATTAAGCATACAGTTGTTCATAGTTGGTGTTCCTCAATCCTTTGTTCAATTTGATAGCAGTTACAAATTTGTGCCATTCAGGGTTCATGTTGTTTACGAACTTGGAATTGAGTTGGATATTTAGCATTGTCATTTTTATCTTCCTCATATCATTCACAAGTTTGTGAAACCTCACATGATATTCAGTGACACTTTCCCCTGGGCTCATCTTAAAGTTCTCAAAGTCATCATACAACTGTGACTCCCTATCTTCTTTAGTCAGTTCATAAGCAGAGAGAAGCATCTTGACATTATCCCAAACTGCCTTGGCTTCAGTATTGTGATTGATCAGCTTGTAAATATCTTTTGGTAAACCTTGAAGTATAATGTTTGAAGCTCTAATGTCAGCATCATATCTCTTCTTCTCCTTTTCATCAAGCTCATCATACATTCTTGGTCTATCCAACCCTAAAACGACAGTTCCATCAGCTGCAGTTTCGAGAATATCCCTGGTAGTTCCAATTTGAAATGGTCCTTCATCAATTGACTTAAGGATGTTAACACCATTCTCTTTGCCTAAGCAATACAATCTGATTCTTTGAGCCCAAGAGTCATAATCGGTTCTATCAAGCATGGGAGGGCGAGTATCGGATCCTGCGGTTGGCATCATCAGAAGGAAGAAGTGATTGTAGACATGATTCCTAAGTACACAGGATTTTACTACTCTTTGATTAAACAGGGAAATAGATTCTTTCACGGGATTTTACTAAATCAAGAGAAAACCGTAAAACTTAACACGAAGAAATGACAAATCTCAAAAGACAAATTGCAGAGCTAACAAACTGCTTCAGTCAAATCGCAGTGTGACCAAGTCGCTTTAATCAAACCGCAGAAAGACAAACCTCTTTAATCAAACCGCAGAAAGACAAACCTCTTTAATCAAACCGCTTTACTCAAACCGCAGAAAGACAAACCGCTTGACTCAAAACGCACAATTGACAAACCGCTTTAATCAAAATGCACAACGACAAACCGCTTTACTCAAAATGCACCTATAATCACCCGCTTAAGACAAATCGCATAATTTGACAAACCTCAAGGGGACACAAGTACATCCACTACTTGTCCTTTTGTCTCCTTGTCCTTTTCACTCAAACCACACAATAATTAACAAGTCGCAACTTGTTATATCAAATCGCATAAAATAACAGACAAACCGCAGTACGAATGAGATCAAACCGCTCCAACACCAAATCAATTCGCATATAAGATCAGATCAAATCGCACAAATAGAGCATCAAACCGCACACAAGAAAATGTATATGATAAGGTTTTAAAATGTACCTTTTTGAGGGGTCGTTTAAGCCCTTATTTGATCACTTTTGTATCCGTTGTTACTTAATATCGTTCCTTTTCACTTTTTAGGTCTCTTGAAGGAAAATTGCTTGGAATGGCACGTTTGGACGAAAAGCTCGGATATACGAAGAAAATGGCCAAAGTCAAGAATCAAGACAATCAGGCTGCGGAACTGAAGGGGACGGCATCGAGGTTCTACAAGTGACGGCGCGTCAGGTGTTATAGCGACGCCGTCGCGCACATGTTGTGACGATACAGTATCCAAATTGCTTATTTTCAAGTGACGGTGTCAGGCTTTAAAAGAGTAGGTCGTCGCAACTCAGACGACCTAGATTTGCTCCAGAAGGTCAGAGATGAAGGGGACGGCGTCACAGCATAAGGTGATGCCGTCGCAGACTAACGTGGCCAAGACGAAACCCTATGACGGTGACCGACGGCGCCAATTCATAGGTGACGCGTAGCGATTGTAATCTTATATATAGAATCCGAATTTTTCAGTTTTAGTGTGTAGTCTTTTGGAGTAAAACCTAAACCGAACCAAGGCTGTCTTGTACAGTATTTTAGGGTTCTAAACCCTATCTTACACCAAGATAAGTGTTTTACTTCATTAATTCAATTATGTCTTCAATTATTTGTGTGTATGCTTGCATGTTCTCCATGTCCAGCTAATTTATTTGTGTGTTTTCTTAGGGAATATGAAACTTAATTATTGAATATTGATTGGTTGTCTCTTATCTTAATTGTTAATGATCTAGTAATGCGATAGGTCATTCATTGTGTTGTTAATGCTTGATTAATCTTTGTGAACCTTAGACTATAACGCCTAGAGTAGTTGTAGGCTAAACCATCCAAAGAGTACCTTAGAGTTAGATTCTATAATTCCTAGAGATTTTGTAGATGAGACCCTTTGGTAGTTTCAAAGAGTTAGGGACAAACGCATACCCTACGACTTTAGACACACAATGCGATTAAGACTAAGGACGTGACAATTCAACCATCAATAGGAGATAATTAAGGAGTAATAAAACCTAAGTAAACACATCTTTAAACCTTCATACGAGCACACAATAATTAGACATAGACTACATACACCTTAGATTAGATAAGTAGACAAGTAGAGTAATTGGTAGAAATACCAACCCCCAAATCCAAACCCCGAGATTCATACCTTTCCATTTCCTAAAAAACATAAAAAGATAAAAAAAATAATCTTCCTCAACCCCAACCTTAGCGTAGTAACTCCTCACTAGCATTCCTATTCCCCTAGAGAACGATATCAATACCCGTGGCTTACCCTAATACTACACTACAACGATTAGGTTCACTGCCTAGGGTGTTATAAAACTTGCTCGAAGAAAAGGAAGTTCCTTTGACCCCGAACGACGTGTGTAGCATTATCAAGTTTTTGGCGCCGCTGTCGGGGAATAGAATAGCTAGTTAGTAGTCCACCTCGTTTAGGTTTCTTTTCTTGATTCCTATCAAGTGAATTTTTCTCATTTTTAGCTTTCTCGTAGTCTATCCCCCTTCTTCGTGACCTTTGTTCGTAACCCCATCACTTTTCATCATGGAAGGTGATAACAAACCACCATTCATCAACCTACCACCAAATGACCCGCCAAGAGCCCGTACTCTTGGTGAATACTCGAGACCAAGCCACCTAGGCTGTAGGAACACCATTGAGCTTCCCGACCAAGCCCAAACTACGGCCCTGCGATCTGACACCATTCGGTTGGTGCAAAACGGATGTGCATTCCATGGACTTCGTTCCGAAGATCCTAATCAGCATCTTAAGGATTTCCTTAAAATTGTCGATTCCATCGACCTTGATGCTACCACTCGGGAGACCACGCATCTGCGTCTCTTCCAATTATCTCTACGGGACCAAGCTAGTAATTGGCTTGATCGACTTCTCGCCGGCTCCATCTCAAGTTGGGATGATCTCACCTCTCGTTTCCTTGCTCAATTTTTCCCACCGGGGAGAACCACTAAGCTTAGGAATGACATCTTGATGTTCCAACAACGTTAAGGTGAATATCTCTACGAAGCATGGACTCGATTCAAGGACTTACTTCATAAAGTCCCTCATCACGACATTGATCTTTGGCTTCAAGTTCAAATCTTCTATGATCATGTCAACTTCCCCACTAAGCGATCTATTGACCAAGCGGCCGGTGGAAAACTTAGTGATCTCACTGCGGAAGAATCGTGGGGTATAATAGAGGACCTTGCTCTCTATGACAACGAAAGTTGGAATGACCCCCGTGAGTTGCCCACAACCGTTAAGGCAATCTCCTTGCCTTCCCTTGACTCACAATCTTCCAACCGTAGGATGCTCGAGCTTGAAGATCAAGTAAAATTCCTAATGAGCTCCTACAAAAATCCTAAGTCTTCACACCAAGTAAACAAAGTTTCTTCCTCATGTGAGCAATTTAGGACCCTCATAAACACTCATGCTTGCACAAGATTCCCCGAACATGCTTCCGTTGACTACGCGTCCTCGCGCATTAATGGAACGGGAGGAAGATTCCCTACAACACCCGGACCTAGGACTTTCAATGATACCCGAGAAGCATAGAAGAGCAAGCCCGACTTCTATTGGGGACAAACCAAAGAATTCACTTCCAATGATTTCTCATGGCCCCCATCTCGTGGCCCTACCCAACAAAACATTGAGGGGATGTTGCAACACCTAGTCGCATCCCAAGAAGCTCAAATTGCTAAGCTCTCGGATCTTTTTAACCAACAACAAGCCGATATGGAAAGGAAGATAGATAACCTCTTGAAAGCCATGACTAATAATGATAGGAAGGTTAATTCTATCTCAACTCCGACCAACCTTCGGTGAGAGATTAAGGACCCAAGTAAGTTAGCTAAGCATGTTCAATTTGTCAATACCATCGCCTTAGTGAAACCTAATAGAACAAATGACGAAGCGAACCATGAGATGATACTTGAGGTTAAGGAAACACCGATGAATGAGACAACCGAGGAAGTAAATGAAGTAGACAATGACTATTTCAATAAGTTTCCTACGAAAGAAGAACTATCTCGCCACCCTCACTTAGGCTGTGACCTCTGTCACATGTACGTTAGGAAAAGCCCTAGGATCAAGTTTGGGAACCCTTGGAATCTTAACATTCCATGTTGCATGGACACCTTTTCGTGGCAAAGGCCTACATTGATCGCAAGTCCCCAATCAATATAATGACTAGTACCTACTACAATTGGGTAATGAAGAAGCCTATCCCAACTAGGCAAGACCCCGATAATCCTAGGGAGAGTTGCAATTTTCTTGGTAGAGTTAAGGGATTGCCCATCCATGTAGGTAGTTTCATGTTTCCTACGGATTTCATAGTGGTAGATGATATTAGTACGGCCATAGATCCTAGCTTGTCCCACGTCATTCTAGGAAAACCTTTCATAGAAAACACCGGGATGACTTATGATCCCTCATTAGGAATAGTGCGATTCAAGGATGAGACCGATGATGTAGCTTACCAAATGCCGGTTAAGATTGAGAAGTTTTCATCACTCTCCAATGATGAAAAGGAACTTAAACTATCGGTCTACTATAGGAATGAGGAAGATAAGGAGAAGGGAGTAGATTATGTTATGGCCAAGATTCTAGGTTTCTATAAGGATTGCTTGAACTTAGGACCAGAATATAGGACCAATTGGGGAGAGGATGGCCTCTTAGAAAGGTGCACTATAGGGCACTTTTACAACATGGAACCCCCAATGGAGACCATCATAAGGAAGAAGGTGACGGTAATGAAGTCACGTAGGAGCACGACTACGAGTCTAGCTACAAGACTCTTAAATAAAGAAAAGCGCTTCGTGGGAGGCAACCCATGCTTAATTGTTTGCTTGTTAGTGTCATATATCTTTTATTAATTGCTTGTTCTCATGTTTAAATTTGTAAAAATGCTTTATTTTGTTTTTAACCTCGTCTTAATTACATATAAATGTATTTTACATAAAGGATAAGTGTAGGGAGGATTACACACGTTTTCAAAAGAAACGTGAACATGAGAATTGCAATTAGTTAAAAGATATATATGTGTGTTTGTTCGAGTCAAATGCTTGTATCGAGTCATAATGGATGTTTTGCAAAAATTTTTCCAGATTCTAAAGATGTAAATTTTCCAGAATTTTTCAAGAAAATCGCAGACCAGTTTTTGTCAGGATAACTGACGGCGTCCGGATCGCAAACTGAGGGCAGCAGAAGGAGTAAAAACAACAGATTACTTTTTTCTCGTTTTCTGAGCTACTTATAAATTTTTGGAATTTTCTAGGGCTTAATTTCCAGAAATTCTGTTAAACATCCATTCCGCAAGCATTATATCCTAGTTTAATAGAGTCTTATATATATTATTACCTCCGATTTTACGCGAAGGAGCGTTGTTTTCTTCAAGTGTGCAGGTTTAATTTACTAAGAAGAAGATACATAAGATTGGAAGGAGCTTTTCACGTATACATTCTTCTTGGAAAGGATTTAACCACCACTTTACACGGATCCTATCGAGCTAATCAGGGGGAGTATTAGTTTCTTTCATTTTTAATTACCTTCTATTATCATAACTTTGATACTTTCGGGGAACATTGGGGACAATGTTCAGTTTAAGTGTAGGTAGGGAAAATAAAACGGGAACTTTGAAGCTATGCTTATCCTTGATTATTTGCTTTGTCCAATTGTATTTGTGTAATAAACCATGAGAAAATGTCGGTTAGGGTAATTTTGGCACCAAATTTTTAATTTTTCATGACATATAGGAGTGGGTCATTAGTCTTAATAAAGCGTCTCACGGATAGGAAGTTGCATGACTAGCACAAAAACCCTTTACCACTTAAATTCCACCCAAAATGTGAGGATCGCCCTTAGATTAGTAGGAATTAAAGCATTCATCTTTAATGCTTAGTGTGTGAACCGGTAGTATATTAGATTCTAGAACTTGTTTTGTGATGCATCCCGAGATCGCTAGTAAGACTACACTTGTGTAGTTAGGAATAACTAAATGATAAGAGGCATTAGGATAATCCTTGTTTGATACCTGTAATATAATTACTTCTTCCACCTCGGTTGAGTAATTCCCCCACACCTTTGCGTTGTACTCACTTTTAGTACACGATACCCCTAGTTAACCCCTCTGATCCTATCCTTTTCGCGGTTCTCGTGATGTTTCGGTTTTTCCGGAACATCAATGAAGAGCATTGTTTACACCCCACCCCCAAATGTACACCCAAATCGCCTTAGCCTACCTTGTATGCACTCACTTTTAGTGAATTATTGTTATCACCCTTAACCTTTAGTTCAATTATCTAGTTGCTTGCATGAGTTGCTAAGTCGAGTCATATCCTTTGTACACAGTTTTGGGACGATTGGGACTCATGGGAAAAGTTAAAGTTTATAGAATGACGGGAAGGGAACGTTAAATTCAAATTCCCTTTATTTGCGTAATAATGTACTCCAAGTGTTTTGATCTTTTCAATTCGGGTCAAGTTAGTGTTAGAGTAATAAAAACTTAAGTGTAGGGATGTGCCTATAAATCCCTATCATTTTGATGTTACCGTAGAGGATGGTAGAGTAAAAGTGTATGAAAAAAAAAGGCATACGGGCTACCATCCTACATCTATCTTTAAATTTATGTTTGTTTGTTTCATTTATCTAGAGTTTAGAGTGTCGAGTCTTGGCTTAGCAACGCCATTCTTCGCATGCTTGTAACATAGAGATTTTTGACTTGCCACCACTAAATAGCCTATCCCACCAAACCCTTTGTTTCCCTACCGTAAGCCTAACATTACAACCCTTTAAAGACCTCTTTGATAGTCTTTCCTAGGTGCTTACGCCAAAGTGATGGAGGTTTGATCTAGTCTCAAGCCTATGGTAATCTATGTACTAGGACTGGTTAATGAGTGTTTATCTTCCATTTCCACTTTGATATATTTCATATACACCCGAGAGATGTGAGTATCCAAACACCCCATGTGAGGCTTATATGTGTTGTGGATTGTTTTGAACCAATGCTTCATGACCCCTAACTTATAAATTAATTGGCTAAAAGCACATTCGCTTGAGGACAAGCAAATACCAAGTGTAGGGATATTTGATAAGGTTTTAAAATGTACCTTTTTGAGGGTCGTTTAAGCCCTTATTTGATCACTTTTGTATCCGTTATTACTTAATATCGTTCCTTTTCACTTTTTAGGTCTCTTGAAGGCAAATTGCTGGAATGGCACTTATTTGGACGAAAATTCGCGGATATACGAAGAAAATGGCCAAAGTCAAGAATCAAGACACTCAGGCTGCTGGAACTGAAGGGGACGGCGTCAGGTTCTACAAGTGACGACGTCAGGTGTTATATGCGATGCCGTCGCAGCACATGTTGTGACGATACAGTAGCCAAATTGCTTATTTTCAAGTGACGGTGTCAGGCTTTAAAAGAGTAGGTCGTCGCAACTCAGACGGCCTAGATTTGATCCAGACGGCGTCAGAGACTGAAGGGGACAGCGTCACAAGCATAAGGTGACGCCGTCGCAAGACTAACGTGGCCTAGACGAAACCCTAACGACGGCGACCCGACGGCGTCACAATTCATAAGGTGACGCCGTCGCGATTGTAATCTTTTATATAGAATCCGAATTTTTTAGTTTTAGTGTGTAGTCTTTTGGAGTAAAAACCTAAACCGAACCAAGGCTGTCTTGTATAGTATTTTAGGGTTCTAAACCCTATCTTACACCAAGATAAGTGTTTTACTTCATTAATTCAATTATGTCTTCAATTATTTGTGTGTATGCTTGCATGTTCTCCATGTCCGGCTAATTTATTTGTGTGTTTGCTTAGGGAATATGAAACTTAATTATTGAATATTGATTGGTTGTCTCTTATCTTAATTGTTAATGATCTAGTAATGCGATAGGTCATTCGTTGTGTAGTTAATGCTTGATTAATCTTTGTGAACCTTAGACTATAACGCCTAGAGTAGTTGTAGGCTAAACCATCCAAAGAGTACCTTAGAGTTAGAGTCTATAATTCCTAGAGATTTTGTAGACGAGACCCTTTGGTAGTTTCAAAGAGTTAGGGACAAACGCATACCCTACGACTTTAGACACACAACGCGATTAAGAATAAGGACGTGACAATTCAACCATCAATAGGAGATAATTAAGGAGTAATAAAACCTAAGTAAACACATCTTTAAACCATCATTCGAGCACACAATAATTAGACATAGACTACATACACCTTAGATTAGATAAGTAGACAAGTAGAGTAATCGGTAGAAATACCAACCCCCAAATCCAACCCGAGATGTTTACCTTTCCATTTCCTAAAAACATAAAAAAGATAAAAAAATAATCTTCCTTAACCCCAACCTTAGCGTAGTAACTCCTCACTAGCATTCCTATTCCCCTAGGGAACGATATCAATACCCGTGGCTTACCCTAACACTACACTACAACGATTAGGTTCACTGCCTAGGGTGTTATAAAACTTGCTCGAAGAAAAGGAAGTTCCTTTGACCCCGAACGACGCGTGTAGCGTTATCAGTGTACAAGAGACAAACCGCTTCTTTGAATAACTTCAAAAACCAAACTTTTTCAATCAAAAACACCACAACTAAGATGAATCTAGCCTTCCAAACCAAAAACTAAACACATATGATGATCCTAAACACAAAAGTATAATCAAAATCCAAACTTTAACACTAAATAAGATGAAAATGGTGAAAATGTCTCAAAACTCATTCAAACCCAAAACCTTATGAAAACCACTAAGAAAATGGCTCTTGATACCAATTGTAACATATTGGTTTTCACAACACGCAATCAATCACATATAAGTTCGAATGAGACTTGAGTCTAGAGAGAGAAATGGGAACTTCTAGTGAGATAAAGAAAAATGTATTATGAAGCTCCAACCATTTGCATTGCTAGGCAAAGGGTATTTATAGTGTCTTACATGAAACGCCACCTACGGGGTTGTGGATCAGGCATACTGTCCTCCACGGTGTTACTTAACTAACTACTAACTATTACTAAATGACTACGATTACGAGCTTTCTAACGAATACATATAATTGAGGTGACCGAGTCTTTAACTATTGGATTTTCTAAATCCTAACAATATTTATCCTAAATACCCATCTACTCCCAATTGCTTTTGAACCTGGAGGGTAAATCTGAAAGTTCCCAAGTATTGTTAGATATTAGGGAATTCATTTCATCATCAATGGCCTCCTTCCAAAAATCAGAATTCATAGAGGTTTTAGCCTCTTTATATGTGTTAGGTGCATCCTCTATATTAAGTAGAATTGGTATTTTATTAATAACATGATTCTCATTTTCATCTTCAACAAGGAAGATTATAGCTTGAGAATCAATAAAATCGGGATCTAAGTTTCTTTCCTTTCTAGCCCTTTTACTTCTTCTGGGTGCACTAAAAGATTCTGCCATATTCCTCTTATTGTTAGAGTTTAAATATGGGCTGGAAATATCTTGTAGGATTTGAGTCACAATTTCATTTGTGAATGTTGAATTATAACGAAATTTATTTTCAAAGAAATCTACGTCTCTTTATTCAACAATAACATTTGAATTCTAAATCTAAACAACGATAAGATTTAGAATCTTTTTCATATCCCACAAATACACTTTTTAAACCTCTGGGTCCTAATTTAGATGTATAAGGTAAGGGAACCTTATAATAGGTCAAAAAGCCCCAAACTCTAAAATAATCAATATTAGGCTTTCTACCCTTCCAGATTTCATAAGGAAATTCTTTTAGTTTGTTTGCAATTATTCTATTACTTACATGACATGTTGTAAGCAAGGCTTCACCCTACAAATTGGTAGGCAAGTTTGCATTGATTAACATATCATTAATCATATCTTGCAAAACTCTATTCTTCCTCTCAGCAACACCATTCTGTTGAGGTGTATATGGTGTTGTCCTTTGATGAATCAAACCTTGTAGTTTACAATAGGAAAAAAATTCGGTGGAAAAGTATTCACCACCTCTATCACTTCTCAAAATTTGTATCTTTTGGCTCTTTGGTTTTCTACTTCAGCCTTATATGTTTTAAATGTTTCAAATGTTTGATCTTTTGATTTCAACAAATAAACATAGGTACATCTAGAGCAATCATCAATGAAAGTTATGAAATACCTATTTTCACCCCTATTTAGTTGTCCGTTCAATTCACATATATCAGAATGCACTAACTCTAAAATTTCAGATTGTCTATCCACTTTAGGAAAAGATTTTCTTTCCATTTTCGCTTGAACAGATATTTCACATTTATCTTTATATTCACCATTATAGGATATAATGCCTTGTTTTAACATATCTTTCATAGTCCTATCATTTATGTGTCCTAAACGATTATGCCATAAATTGAAAGTAGAACATTCAATATTAAAACTAGAAACAAAATTGCAAACAGGCAAGTAAGTAGAACTAGAAATTTTATTGATATTGAGATTGAACATGCCATCACAAGCATACGCTTTTCCTACAAATACATTGGCTTTGGACATAATCACTTCGTCCGATTCTCTCGCAACCTTAACCCCACTTTTACAAAGTTTGAAACCAGAAACAAGATTCTTCCTAATGTTAGGAACTTGAAGAACATTCGTGAGAGTCAACTTCTTTGCAGATGTGAATTGGATCTCCACATCTCCTGAACCAACAACCTTTGAAGTTTGATTATCACCCATCATCACTTCATGTCCATTTTCAGTTTCCTAATAAGTTTTGAACAAGTCTTTATTGTTGCAAACATGTGTAGTTGCACAAGAATCATACCACCAATCATCAGTTATTGTCACACTTGCCATATGCAGTTCCTGAATCATTCCAATGTTCATTTCAGAAACCATAACAGTGATTTTTGTGGTATCAACTTGTTCCACTACATTTCCAGATTCATCTTTCTTGTTTGATTTCTGATTTTTCTTCTTGGGATTCTTGAAGTAGCGCTTGATATGCCCTTTATCACCACACTTGTAACACACAACCTTAGATAATGGTTTCTTGTCTTTCTTATTGTCTTTGGAAGAATTCCATGTACCATTCCTTTTATTGTCATTTCCTTTATTGTTCTTTCCTAAATCAACATAATTAACCTTAGAACTTGATGCACCATTCAGATTCTTTTCACGAATACGAGTTTCTCTTCAATTCGTAAATGTTTTTGAATCTGATCTAGAGTAAAATCCTCTGAAGTGTGCATCAATTTCTTTCTGTAATTGTGCCAAGAAGTTGGTAACTTGGTAATGATGGCCCCAACCAATAATTTTTCTGGGATTTCAATGTTAAGATTTTTGAATTTTGAAGCCAGAATGAGAAATTCATGAACTTGATCTAAAATATAAACAATATCTTCCATAGCAAATTCAAAGAATTTAAAAGTGATGAACTTGTCTGCCCTTTCCTTTTCTGCGGTGTATTTCTCTTCAAGAGAATTCCAGAGTTCCCTTGTAGAAGTCATTGGTGTGTACAAATCATACAAACGGTCAGTAAGGGTACTCAAAATGTAGCCTCTGCATAGGGTTTCATCTTGAGCACGCTTCCTTTCTTCTTCTTCAGTCATGACGCCAATTGGTGCCCCTTCTAGAACATAATAAACCTTGAACGCAATCAACATAAACTTCATCTTTTCTTTCCAGCGAGTAAAGTTCATCTCATCCATTCTGTTTAGTTTGATTGTGTCGCTTCCAAACATCCTTAAACTAGCTCTTTGATCCATGATTAATATTGTTTAAGATTGTTAGAATATGGCAGATTGTTACTAATAAAATAAACGAAATTGAGGACGTAATAATCATTCTTCTTAAAGAATATTTTTCGATGTGTTTAGAGATTAGTAAGTATCGATTTTCTTTTTCCTGAATAAAATAAACGATCTTATTTCACTTCAGAGTTTGATTCATATTTGATTACCTTGTAAGCTTTATTGCCGCCTAATATTTTACTTTATATACTTTATAAGATACCAATTTGGAATCAACACATGTTGTTGGTTGAAAATTAACTAGTCTTATATATTGAACCTACATCATGTCTGACTTACCAAAGTATAAACCAATTTGGACTTTTCTTATAAAACAGCAACCTATTCTCGCTTTTGGATTTTTCTTTTTTGGCTGCCCGCAGTAAGGCTATCCGATCGATTGGATTGATCGATCTCTACTCGATCATGTTACTGTGAGAAGTCGATCACAAGTTTTTTTTATGATGAAGGTCGTTTATACGATCGACACAAATACACACATAAAAACAAAACTTTCACTTTCTAATTAATTTTATTAAATGTCGTCTTTACTGGGGCACCCAATCGCCTGAAGGTCGCTGAAAAGAGAAAGCTGACGTGGCAGGAAAAATGGGAAGGATTGACCCTCCTTACTGAGGGTAGCCTTACAGAAAAATAGAGATAGATCTGACAACTACAAGAAGGTAAAAAAAAAAAAGATGATTGTGTGACAAGTGCCTTAAGGGTATTGGATAAGTGAATTAATTCAACATAAAATTTTCTTTTAAAGTGAAAAATGCATTTAATATACGCTAATTATAGTTATAAATTACCTTAATTAAATATGATTTCGTATTTAATGAAGACATACTTTCTTTGTTTAACAATTTAAACAAATGGCCTAAGGGCATTGTTCAGACAATCCAAAAAAAAAAGTTACGCAATTGCTTTGATACTGCTAATCCTGTTACTAATCCAAGAATGGGGAAAGTAGTTTAACCTCTTCATCC
Organism: Chrysanthemum makinoi; assembly: GCA_910596185.1. Classification (NCBI taxonomy): domain Eukaryota; kingdom Viridiplantae; phylum Streptophyta; class Magnoliopsida; order Asterales; family Asteraceae; genus Chrysanthemum; species Chrysanthemum makinoi. Next base: position 123,820,403 of record OU343224.1, on the reverse strand, counting down.
AGAGTGTCTATTTTAAATAACGTGGAACATGTTAATTGGCATTCGGCTGATGATGACTAAATAAAAAGATCTTAAAAATAATTACCTACTTTTTCAGATTTATGATAGTATAAAAAATTAAATACAGCCCTTCTAAACATACAAAAAACCATATATAGCTACGTCAAGTTAATCACGGGTGTCTAATATTATATATGGAACTGAAATGAATATGATATTTAACTTGTTTCTTAGGCCATTCATAATCCATACTTATTGAAGCTTTTTATCATAAAAAAGTTATTCATCAAATATATTTCAAATGTAAAGTTATTGTAATTTTTTTTTAGTAAAATTTTATATAAAAATATCTATATAATGTGAGGGTACAAAGCTTCAATGCAAAACGACATATTATCATATATTACATTTGTTGGGGACATTAGGAACAGTATTGTTAAGATTTTATTATTTTTTTTTTTTTATTTCTTTTTTAAACGGACTCTTTGGGTGGAGGCCCATTAGCCTAACCGACCCGGTCTATTCATTCCCACTCACATCGTCAATTTATCCTTTAGATCCAACTGGGTGCATCTCCGTGGAAAAATCCGGGCATTCTTTGATCCTGCATCCATGCGTACCATTAAACCAATATTTTTTTTCGTGTTTGTGGATGGACGCTCGCCACATGGTAAACGCTACAGGTGCGTGTCTCTTTTGGTCCACATATTTTTTTTTGCTTGGTAGATCTGATATTAGAGTTAGGTGTGTCAACTATTTTGCATCCAAAATCCCCTTAGCAACTTTGCTATTTTCAAGAATTGATACAAGGTCTAATGTTGTTTTTTTGTTTGGTTTTTTGCCTATTTTTAGAATGTCACTATAATAAATAAACACATGCTGGTTTTGTGTTTATAGCCGACAAAGGAAAATAGTGTACATAAGAAAACCATATAATGAAAAAAGTGGAAAAAAGTGTTTGCAGTTCAACCCAACTGGATTGACCCGTTAACCGTTTGGTTTACGTTATGTTTGAAATCTGAGTACATTTTGTCAAATATTATGTATCTTGATTTTTTGGGTTCATAACCGACAAAGGAAAATAGTGTACATAAGAAAACCATAGAATGGAAAAAAGTGTTTGCAACCCAACTGGTTTGACCCGTTAACCGTTTGGTTTGCGTTATGTTTGAAATCTGAGTACATTTTGTCAAATATTTTGTTTCTCGATTTTTTTTGTTCTGAATATAATAATAATAATAATAATAATAATAATAATAATAATAATAATAATAATAATAATAATAATAAAGTAATGTTTATAATAATAATAATAATTAATAATAATAATAATAATAATAATAATAATAATAATAATAATAATAATAATAATAATAATAATAAACCTAGCATTTTTTGACTGCAAGTTAAAGTACTTACTTGAATTTTGTTTTTCAGATTTGCTAATTTTCAACATACTATGTTGCACTTCATTTAAAGATATGAAATTAATGAAGATGGCTTAGCGACTTCTACTTCAAATGCTTGATGAATTTTTTTGTACCCCGACCTGTAATGTTCAAGAGAGAAAGATAGTTGTCTTATTGCTTTCCTTTTCTCCTCTGCTCTGTCAGACATACCTTCCTTCTGCATACTTGCTTCATGTTCCAATTCAGCGACTTCCAGTTTTAGTTCATTTGCATCTTTTTGTGCACTACTGAATGACGCAAGTACCCCTTCGTTCAGCATGATGTGTGTCAATTTGCCCATGAGCAATACCTCTCACCTGCTCGGAATTGTTGTATTTCGGAATAACAGCCTGCATCATCAAAAGCAAAACTATTAATTTTGAAGATACTTATCTAGGTAACAACCTGAAGTCGTGTATTAAAGAGTTTCTAACCTTTTAATTCTACTATCACCCAACTATGCCATATTCACATGTTTGACCTGTTACAGATAGAACCTAACCTAATTTCAAAGTTTCTGTCTTTAGAATAAAATCAATCATATATGAACCGTTCTATTTTCATCTACTTCCATATTTACCCGTTTGACCCGTTACAGATAGAATAACCTGAATTGACATAATTCTACATACACGGGGTCTAAATTTCCCTTTTTCAAAAGGTTTTACAACTATTTTAATGTATGACACTGTAGATGTCTTTTTCAACGTATGCCAAAGTTTAGAACCATACCTTTCCTAGTAAAACACAACAATCGCTAATCAAATATCCATTTGGAACGTTATCCGTTGCATCTATAACAATGCCATATCCAGAACCCAGAATATTTTAATGAGTCATTGGTTTATAATTTAAAAGATAATTTGCAAAACGGGCCTCCTGAACCATCAAAACAGGAATTTCATTGCAAAATTGCAAAAGTTCTTGCAAAAGAAGCACTATGACACATTGTGCACACTTTTTTTTTGGCATTTTTGCTTTGAAACATAACCACAACTATTTCAGCTAGGTGTTCAGGTATAATAAAACTATGTTTCAAAGCAAAAATAAGTGATTAGCTATTTCAAAACTATCAGTTTTGATGCTGCAACTCCAAGCCCACGTTGAATTGTTCAATAGTTTTTTGTTGCTAGTGTTAAGACATCCGCAAAGGCACTATAAGATGCACGAATACATCTCGCCTCAACTGCTTAAAAATGCCTATAACAACATATTCAAGAAATACAAATAAGGTGTAAGATAATAGGGTCGAAAAAAATTATGAAACACCCATGTTAAGCATAATATTATCGCATTTTCATTTGAGGGTCTTGTTATATCGAACACCACAAAAAATGTGTAATTACTTAGCCAATAATTTTATCTTGATTTTTTTTTTCTTTTTAAAAGAGGGTAATGACAACATTATCCATATCAACATTCACCATACAACTTATACGCAAACAGTAAGAACATAGTTTGAAAAATGAATACAAACCTCTGAAATTGGATCTCGTAAGGTGGACCATTCGATAGGATTGCAATTACTGGCTTTGTTAGGATGTGGATCGTTTTTCTTGTCACCGCCGGAATCCTTGCTACACCCCCGACTCTGCTTCCCATCAGATATAAGAAACCTAATCTTTTTTGTGGCTTTGATCGAATAACAATTGATTGATAGATGTTTGGATTTGTGTTTTCATGCGTATTTTTTGCCCTTTTGATGATTAATTTAGTGTTTTTTGTTGTTTTGGTGAAAATATTTTAGATTGGTGGTTTTAATGAGATGGAGAAGAAGAATCAAAGGGGCTGGAATTTTCTAGGAGATGATAGAAAGTTGGAAAAGATATAATGAGAGATTCGTATATAACATTATGTATTTGTAATTGTATGCATACCTTCCTCTATGGTGAACAGTAATATTGCAACACACATTAGCCAATGCTAATGTGCCTGCCATTTTTGTTTTTTTTGTACTACCATTTGTATAAAAAGAGAATGGACCAATTAAATGGTGGCAACATAGCATATATCAATACTTTTTATATACACTCACAAAATGGCTAATAGTATATATATATAATTAGGTTTTGATATGACAAATGTAAATATTGAATATTTTAAATGTTTACAAAAGTCAAAAGGTTGAGTTGAGCATTAAATATATAAAATTGAGTTTCAAGCGATGAATATGAGATATTAGAGAATTAAAACTCTTTTACAACTAATTGTTTTTGAATGATGAATTACATTATATAAAAAAAACTCTCTAGCTTTACACATTGTCATGGAGGAGGTAATTGAAAAAAATGTTTTTAAGAGGATTCGTGTTGGTGAAAATTGCAATACTATTTCTCATCTTCAGTTTGCTGACGATGTTCTCTTCGTTAGTAAGTGGTTGGAGTGTAATGTGAAACCATTAGTTCGTATATTAAGATGTTATCATCTTTCTTCGGGATTAAAAGTCAACTTATCTAAGAGTTGCATTTATGGTGTTGGTGTACCACACGTTAATGTGAACACGTTAGCCCATGAAGTCAGATGCAAAGGTAGTAAGCTTTCTTTTACATACTTGGGTTTACCAGTCGGGGAAAATATGAAGCTCACCTCAAGTTGGATCCCCGTTATAAATAAATTCAAAGTAACATTTGGGAGGAGTTTAACTCTTTTAAAATCAGCTTTATCAAGCCTTCCTCTTTACTATTTTTTCTAGTACGAAGCTCCTTATTTAGTTTTGAATATCTTAGAGAGCATTCGGTGTCAATTTTTCTGGGGTAGCACCGGTGATGAGAAAAATATGTCGTAGATTAAATGGTCAAATGTGATAGCTCCTAAATTAAATGGTGGTTGGGTATTGGCAGCCTTAAAGCAACTAACCTTGCTCTTATTTCTCGTTGGTGGTGGAGAATTCGATCAAATAAGAGTGCACTTTGGAACTCGGTGATTACTAATATTCATGGTTACTTAGGTGGTACTATCTTCATGATTACGTGTCAACTAATACCGGTTGCTGGAAATCTATCATCAAAGCTGGGATGGAAGTATATAATATAGGTTTTCATTTCTTTAAGCTTTGAGTCGTAAGGTTGGTGAGGGGAATTCAATTTATTTCTGGAAAGAACCTTTGTTGGGTAATCACATTCTCTCAAACAAATTTCCAAGACTGTTTGCACTTGAAACGTCACAACCTTCAATGGAGATGGGCTTAGCGTCGACCCATCAGAAGTGGCATGGAGTTGGAAGAATTCAATGAGCTAATGGATCTACTTTGTAACTTTCGTCATGGTACAGGGGTAAGTAACTCGAACTTGTTTTATGTTAAATCAGTGCGGGTTGTTACTGATAAATGTGGGATTGTCTCGACTAGTCGTCCGAGTAGATGGTCATCTCTCATTCTCTCGAAAGTCTTAATTTTTGTTTGGCGTGCCGAGAGAAACTGTAACATAACTAGAATGGAGTTAGACCTCAAAGATATTGACATACCTTCGATCCTATGTCCCATTTGTGACAATGAACTTGAGATAGTTGATCATATTTTGACAAAATGTGATTGGGCTTTGGAAAATTATTTTTTTGTAGTGGGCTTTTGAACTCAAGACGGGTTCTTCCTTTTTGGAGATTATTGATTTCATAAAGAACATTAGCTTGGAAAAGAAGAAGTTATTTCAAGCACATCAACTCTCATGTTTTGAATCCGTCATATTCTCTTCATCTTGGCTGATTTGGAATGCAAGAAATGAGAAGATGTTGAAACTGTAGACCTTGATAGATCTTGAGCACTCGCAGATCGTTAGTATTACTTATGTAATCACAAGCAAACTAATAGACAATCTCTACGACTTATATTCTTTAGCGGAAAATCAAATATAAGCACAAACACAATAACAAAGAACACGTTGATCCTCTATGGATCTTTATATTACTAAAACTTTGTTTTTCAATTCGTTACATTAATCATACTATTGTGTTCCTTTTATAAGCAAGGAACCCTAACTTGTTTCCTAAGAAACGTATAATCATAAAACTAAATAAGATATACATTATCACTTCCTAATAAAGCTCATGCATATCCTAACTAACTATATAAAACACAGAATAACTATTTCCTCAGAAACAAACTACATACTATACTACTTCAGCAGATTCTGTTCTTTAGCAAAAACCTTGTACTTCAGCAGAATCTCTTCGTAGTAACATATCGCAGAATTCTAACTTAGCAGAATTCCCAACAATCCTCTCCTAAACTCGAATTTGACTTGGTTAAGTTCCAGTTTCTTGATAGATCTTCAACGCTTCAGAGGATTGTACTCGAACAACAGCAACAAAAAAACACCAAATAATTACACCTCGATGATGACAAATCTTGAAAGTACCAGGTCTGTGCAGCAACAAATGACATAATGTACATCAAAACATTTTATTTTCATACTATTCTCATCACATCCAGGTGTGTTAACTCCTGTGAGAGGTGAATCATTGAAAATAATGGATTTGATATCTCTTTACCAATAGCCATCACTACTGGAGTAGCCAAATGTTTAAGTTCGAAAACTATGGTACACTGATAACCATCTGATTTATTAGCAAACCAGCAACCATATAAACGGATTTGAAATGTCTTTACCTGTAGCCGTTTGCGCAGGACTAGTCAATTCTTAGGATTGGTGAACTGATAACCAAATATGGTATTCCACCGCCTTTACCACAAGCCATATACATGTGGGCTAGTCAATTCTTGGATTCCAAAAAGGAATAAACCCTGGTGAATTGATGACCATACAACACTCAGCAATTAAGCATGGGTGGTTGCATACCCTATGATTTTGAGCAAACCATTACAGCTATCAACAGATTTAATGTGTATTTACCAAAGTTGTACCCTTTGGACTAGCCAACTCTTTGACATACACAAGGTATATCTGGTGAGTTAATAACCATCAAGAAGATACAACAAACCTGCAAGAAAATTTAATCAAACAAAGAAACAAATATTACAAACCATACAAAGTTACCACAATCAAGATGAGGTTCTATGTTGCAGAAGCTGATTCTTAATAATTCCAACACATTGTACAGATGCAACTTATCATTTCAAATGGATCCGATAAGGAGGAACTTCCAACTTCTGAATAAGCATTCTTTCCATAAGCCTCATAGACAAGGGATAAGTTCTCTCAGCAAACATTACGAAGTAATTCAACCTTTGTCTCCACCACATGCACACGAGGTAGAGGATAAAATCGCCAAGACGCAACCTGCCACAGAGAGAGTTCTCTCCAAATAAAATGTCTTTACCATGGGAGATTGAGAATCAAACAAAACATGAAGATCTCCCAATAAGAATATCCCAGAACCCTGTTGTGCATGATAATGGTAATGATTAGTGGACAAAGGTATAAAGAGAAGCAATCTGCCCTATCTACAAATGCAATATCTCCTTCAAAAAGTTGAACTGCATAGTGGATTGATCCAATCGATGAATGATGTTAAGCTCAGCATCTTTCAAAGACCAATCTAAACAATCATGAGATCCCTCAGGAAAAATCAGCAGCAGATCCTTTTTGATAAAGGTTGACTCAGCAGACCGTTAGATCCACATGAAACTGGTTGCAAATGTCTCAACCTTAATATGCTTGCGAGATGACTGAATCCTAGCTGATCTCACAGATCTCTTTAGAGAAGAGAATTGTTTTTAGCCATCCGCTCTTCCCGCTACCAGGGATATAGATGTCCAAAGATGGAACATCTTCAGATTCTTCATAAGCTTCTCTAGAAACACCACCACGTAATGCATTCATTCTGTCAAGCACCTTTCTCGCCTGTTTAGATTTGACAGCTGTTGTTTCAACTTCCTTAACCATATTACCTCCTTCTGTATCAACAGATGCCACAAATGGAGTTGAAACTTGCACATCAGGTGTTTCAGGAGAAACCACAGAAGGTTCAGCAGAAGAAATCTTGTCAGTTGAACTAGTAACTTCAGTAGTTGCTTCAGCAAAAACAATAGAAGGTTCAGCAGAAGAAACCCTGTAAGGTGAAGGAGTAGCTTCAGTAGTGGCTTCAGAGGTAACCACTGGATGCATCACCTTAGGTGGAATATCATCAAAATTTTCCACAATCTCAACAAACTTAGGTGTTTTGGCCTTTGGAGCAAACTTGTATTTCAAATCCTTTTCAAATTGGAAGAAGGTGGTGAAGAAGATGAAGAAAACTTCATGATCTGATTATACTTGCGAATCGGAACATGATCGCAAAAGCCAAAACTTGCTTCATTGTTAAACCTGAGTTATACACTGAAGAACTCTGATTTTTCACCACCATTCTCATATTTGCTTTCTTCTGAGCTTCAGTTGGTGGTTTCTCTCTCTTAGCTTTGTTCTTTTGAGCAGTTATGACTTTCTTCTTTGCAGCTGCTTCTTCCTTTCTTTGTTGTCCACGAGCCACCATTTGAGCCACAAAATTTTCACTATCAAAATCTGCACCAAAAATACTTTGAGCAAGTGTAGGATTAGAAATAGCTTGCTGAGTATAAGCATCCCAGTGTGCATCAGGAATCTGAGTAGCCATTGCATCCAATTCTTTTCGCCTTCTCGGAGGCAATTTAGAAATAGACTCGCCTTCAATCTGTTTAGCCAACTCATCACTTTTCTTCAAATCTGCACATTTAGCTAACAAGCTGTCTTGTGCTAACCTTTCCTGTTCACTAACCAGATATGGACCAAGCTCATTATCAACCATTACTCCTTTCTCTTTATCAGTAGATTCAAAAACAACATCAGCCGAAGGAGTATCATTAAAAGGACCTTCAGAAGATTCATCCGATGTGATCAGAAGAAACATGTTGAGAGAAATCTTCAACAGGTGTTGAAAATACATCAGCTTCTGGATTCAAATTAAAATCTTCCAGCAAGGAAAACTTCAGAATTATCTGCTGAAGGTATAGAAGCAGGTTGTGCTTGCACAGATGAAGCTTGACCAACTTCAACAACAATATCCATCATAGGAGTATCAGCAACAATATGTTCTACAGTAGTTGAAACATCCTCACTTTGCAATGTATCCTTGCTCAAATATTGCTTTCTCCTCCTTCTAGTAAACAAAATTGGCTCCTTTTGCTTTACAGATTTATCACCCATTGGAGTAGAAGCATTAGATTGTTGAGCTACATTAGCCAAAATATTAAGTGACTTAAACTGTCTGTCCACTTCCTCTTCATCAGAAGAAACATCCAATCTCCTTTTTCTACTATGACCCAGTTGTACTTCCAAATCCTGAACCTTCCTTTTCAATTCTACAATCTCACCACCAAAATTAGATTTAGTCTCTGCAAGCTCCTTCTTGAGATCAGTAACTTCAGCTACATACTGTTCACATAGAGCATACAAAGATGTAAGTGTAATAGGGTCCTCAGCTCCACCAGCAGATTGCTCTGTGGTAATGGGAGCATCATTGGGCCTTTCAGAAGAAATATCAATATGCTCAAAGAATGGAACACTATCATCAACTGAATCTCTAACAGGACTAGGAGTGGTCAGCCTATTAATCTCAGTCTCAACCTCATCATGAGGAACCTGTGAAGGTGGTGGACTAGAACTAGGTCTAGGTGAAGGTGTGGGTGTAGGTTGGTCAGGAGAAACAAGAGGTGCTACAATAGCATTAGAAGGGCCTTCATCCATTGTAACTGATGGATTCCCATCAGTAGCAACAGCAGTAGAAGGTGGAGAACCAACAACATTCCCCTCATCAGCAGCCTCATTGCCTTGAGGCAACATAGCTGCTAGCAAAGGATGATGTGCTCCCTCATACTTAGTTCTCATAGAAGCAAATAGTTTAGAAGTTAAGACTCCTATGGGACAAAACGCTTGGTCTTGTGTGGTAATGTCTAAAATTATCTAAAGAAACCTAGGGTACATCAAAAACTTATGCTTTTTCCTATCTATATTTTCAACCATATTATCAAAAATAAACTTAGAAAAATTATAAGTCAAACCCTGAGAAAGACAAACAATACCACATCCCAACTGCGTAGAAAATTGATCCCATCCTCCTGATTTATTGCTTATACACTGAAGCAATGTGTGAACCAAAAACCTCCACATCGGACATAACTGATTTTTTTACCACATATCCTTGTTCCCCGATATCCAAAAGCTCTTAACCCAGCAAGAATATCCACAACATTAGAATGATAAACCCCATTCTCATCGTCCAAACGAAGCTTTCTTCGAATCATCTCCTCTGTTACAACATACTCTGTTCCGTCAACCATAGCTACGATCTCTGTATCATTCCTCTTTTCAGCAGTTGCCCAAAATTGTGTAACCAATGATTCATAAACAACTTCCGGAGAATCCGTTAATACATAATGAATCTTGGATCTTTTTAGGAACTCCACCATTGGCTTATACAATTCATCACCTTTTGTTTCTCCCAGAAAAGCAACTTTGTTATGATCCTTTTTCAATTGAAGCGCCATGAGTGAAATTGTGAGTTAGGGTTATGATTCTTGTAAATGGAAGTGTTGTGAACTTAAGTGAAGAGGGAATCGTTTAATTTGAAGCAAAGATATGCATGTAATGGGTTGGTAGAAGTTACCCAAAATATAGTCAAAAATATCGGAACTTACGTTGACCATATCTTACGTGTATTTTAACTTTAATCAAGAGGTAACCCTTCGCAGAACACAAGTCAATCAATGAAGTAATGCACTTCAGCAGAAACCACTCAAGATAAAAGATTATCCTCAGTAAATATCTGGAGCATTACTGTGCCACCAAACTCACACTAAATTACATTAAACTCGAATCTCGTCTATATAATGATCCCAATGCACACTTCACATACATCATTTATCCCCAATTCTCATCACAAACCCTAATTTCATCACAAAACACAATCAACCACAATCAACCATGAATACCAAACTTGAGGTTATAGATCCAACCTCTTCTCCATCATCATCATCATCAAGTGATGATACTAACCTTTGGCGACTCTATATTCCTCCACAAACATCACGACCAAGAAAATCCCCCTTTCTCCCTTCTTCTAAAGATGCTAGTGTGGTGGATCCAAGTGAGTCTCCTAATGACTCTGAGGAACCCACTACTAAGATAACTTCTTACTCCCAACCTCCAGCACCTCCACCTAAACAGTGGCGTCGCTCTTCTCGCCATGGTCTAGTGCTTCATCTCATATCGTACAAGGGAAGGGTAAAAGGAAGATGGATTGATTGCTTTTTGGTGAAACCAGTAGATGAAGCACAAAGGACAAAGTCATATCACACATCCATCTGCTGTATTCATCATCATCATCTTTGGTTTCCTTAACGCATCCTTCCCATTTTGATCCTTAGCTCATCGTACTGGTTATGCATACCATGGTCATGCATATCCAGCAGTCGGAATAGATGATATGAGCTAGTAGATGATAGGAACATAGTATAGGTTCAGTAGATCATGTAGTTATATATCTTGTATTTCCTTTTGAAGTTGATTGTATGCAATGTAAGCTGTAAGCTGTAAGTTGTAACTTGAATGAATGAGTATCTTTAACTTCAATACTTGTCTTCAGTAGATACAATATGCTCTCTTCAGTCTCTTCAGTACTTATGCTTTCAGTAGAAACAAACTTTCAAGCTTACATATCCATCTCCAAACTTCATAAACTCCAACTATATATGTGATTGTGCAAAAGATTGCACTACCAGGCTTCGATGAGGATCAAAGTAATGAGGGGTGTGTGTTCCAGCCAAGACTTGCCTGTAACCTGAGAATAAGAAATACTAAGACACTACGTTAAGTGAGTGCGCAGGGGTAGGACCCTGCGAACCACCTCCGGCGTGAGAGTAAGTATGAGTTATGGTTGTATAAGTGTGTGAAAGTAAAGAGATGAGTGTGAAATGAGCCTACCATAAATCATCGTCCGTCTAACCCATTTATAGTGGAAGAAATACGGTTAGAGGCACTCTTGCATGAATATCGGAGATCATGGGGGCGTCCCATGATTGTTGGTAACCGCTAGGGGTTAGTGACCCACGTTCTCAGACTTGACGGGGAAGCCAAGAGAGAGAGGAGATCATGGGTTTGACCAAGTCAGGAGGTTCCTTATCCATTGTTCCTTCTCACGCCATACCCCGAAGGGCTTAAGGATTCGAGTGGTGAATTCCCTTAGGTAACCTTCGTACCAACGAATGGTTTGACGCCTATGGATATTTCAGAATCCTAACTTGGGCCTTAGTATGGAAGGGCTTTGACACGTCTCGGAGGAGTGTCCTTCGAGCTACCGAGGGTACATCATCAAGCCCCCCAGTCGAAAGTGATGCATATGAGCGAGGAGGCATTGCTTACGACTTCATGCTTCAAAAAAACACCATCACGCTGCTAAATATGCTAGTTGGGAGAGAACTACGCAACTAACCAAGCGCATTCAATGCTAATTAAATCATCCAGCTGCCCGCCAGTTGATCACTTATCCCCATGTAACCCGCAGACCAAAAGTCTTTATTTAAAATTTTAAAAGTGGTTTGGCTTGGATAAGAGTAATCTAGATGGACACATGTGTGAATTAGGAGACGGTAAAAAGGGGTATTTAAGGGGAATATGATGAAACCCTAAAATACTTTTACTCTGTCCGTCTTCGTTTACACGCATAAACTTTCAAGCCCCATCTTCGAAAACCAAGGTAAACACTTTTCTCCTCTTGTAGATTGTTTCAAAAATAGGAACATGGATTCTAAGTTTATTATAAAACAACAAAAGTGCACTTTGTCTGCTAAAGATTTGCATGATCATTTAGCCGATTATCCTATTCCAATAGAACATAAAGTGATGTTACCCAAACCCACTCAGCGTATCTTTGATGCCCCTCCGGGTTTCGTATGGGGTTGTATACCCATGCATTTAGTCACTCAAACCTTAGGATTCAGCTGCCCATTGATTTTGGAATTTATGCAGTACAATAAAGTTCATATCTCTAGATTCAATCCTTTTGGGTTTGCCAAATTGACTACATTCATAGTGATGTGCAAAGCCTACGGATATGAACCAACCTTGACAGTTTTAAGAGGATTCTTGAACTTGTACCCCGAGGGCAATTGGTTGACACTAGCAAAAAGACTGAGTCGATGTACCCAATCTGTTTGAGAAAGTATACACAAACATATCGGGTTGGAAGGGTAGCTTTTTCTACGTGCAAGACACTATTTTTCCCCCTACATATTCAGAGCTGCTGAACAAGGAGAATAGGTATAATGCTAAATGGTATAATGACCCCCTATCCTACGAGGTTCGGAGTGATCCTTGTTACTTGCGTTTGGCAAAGTACCCTGTGGATGTGCAAGTATTCCCTGAAGCCATCTTATACATGGCTGGGATTGCTCAGAGTTGGGAGGGGTCTCCCAAGAAGCCTATGATCATATACCAAGGACAAAGTATGTTTATCCACTTTTATTTAAATAGGACCAATGTAGCACTGATATTTATTTCTTTTTGCTTCTATTTTGCAGAGATGTCGTTCAGAAACTTCATGTTCCAAGAATTTGATGAAGATTTAAGTTTCATGCCTGCGGAGAAAGCTGAGGAGTCTTATGGCGTTGGCTCCCCTTCAACATCTGTGAATAACAATGAGGTAAGCATTCTAAAGCCAGAGCCTATTTCATCAGCACCCCCACAATCTGCTATGGAGGACACATCCCAACTGGTGGAGAACATTGCTGACTCGGACGATCCTGCGGATGAGGATGTCCCCGTCGTTCGTTCAACAGGAATAGCTGATAGGCTAAAGAGTAGGAAAGGGACAGCGGCCAAAGCTGTGAAATCCACCAACAAAAGGAAGAATCCCCTGCCTACCTCTGGGAGTAGAGTTGTGAAGCATAAAAGTACCGAGGGCGGAAAGCTTATCAAGTCTGCCTTCGAATTGCCCGATGAATCCGTTGAGGTTCATGGTAAGTATTTTTGTCTTATGAGACATTGTGAAGGTAAAAATATAACTGTTATGCTAACCCGTCTATATTTTGTTGCTCATAGTTCTTCCAGAGACGAAGGAGCTTCCAAATGCCTTAGCCTGTCATCGGATTGTTGACCATGTGACCCCTCCACAGTGGAAGAGTATGCTAGAGAACATGTCCATTGAGAAGTTCTGTGACATGCATGATAATGGGGTATGTGATGGATAATCACTTGAATGCCAAGACCAGGGAGTTGCTCAGAACTGTGACCAGGCTGAAAGCAAAGTGTGACGAGATTGAGGGGAATGTTGAGAAGAACCCCGTCGTTCAAGACCTTCGAGAAAAGATAGCTCAGTTGATCGTGGAACGTGGCAATCTCAAACTGGAAGAAGCCAAGGTTATTACTCTCATGGTCGAATGCCTTTGCTCTCGAGGCAAAGTGCGTTGGGTTGGAAAGTGAGAAGGTTAGGCTTGGAGAGGTAGAGGTAAAGTTGAGGGAGGAGATCGATGGCCTGCAAATGAGGTATAAGATGCTGCAGAAAGATCGTGCAGAAGTTGTTTCGAAGGTGGTGCCTTACATAGCCATGGAACTCTACCACAGTGACGAGTTGGGAGCTCAGATGTGGAAGGTCATCAAGTCAGCCCTATTTCATGGACGGTGTTTGGCTCTGGAGGAGGCCGCCAAAACGGGTAAGCCTGTGGACCTCTCCAAGATTGAATGCTATCGTCCCACTTCGAAGGCTGAATATGATGAGGTAGGAAATACATTTGCAACTGCAGAGTATTCCTTCCTTACTGAGGCAACCAAAGATCCAATGGCACCCCTCGAAGATCTCCTGTCTAAGAAACCTCGGAAACTTAAGCCTACCACTCCAACCAAGAAGACCATGTCTACTAAGCCAGTCTCAGTGCAACCCTCCTCCACTCCTTCTCTAAAGAAACAAGAATGAAGGCTGCTCTGTTAGCGGTAATTTGGTTCCAAAGGGTGGCATGTACCCTTAAGACAATTTATTTTGTGTGACAATGTGTGTCTTGTTTCCCAAACAATTTAAATGCTTGTGATGTATGGCCATGGGCCAAGAACAATTTGACGGGAGTCTAGGCTCCTCATGTAGGTATAAGGGCGGTAGCCCATATTTTGAAAGCCATAGTGTAGAGGACATACCTCTACATACTTAGCTTAAGTTTGTTATGTAAACTTCTCTTACTTTTCACCCAGCGGCGCTAAATTTTACAACCTAAGGTTCAACAACCTCATTGTGTGTAAATTACAACACCAAGAATATAATGGCCAACTTGACCATTGACAGAGAGTCGCGACCACTCTATCTGAAATCCTTTACATAGCATGGCTTTGTTAAAAATTTTTTTTACAAGCGCCAAAATCTACTAGGAGAGTTAATGTGAATGTTTAAGTTGGATTTGGATAAGGCATATGTTACACCTCAAGCCATTCGACATTGAAACTCATTAACGACTTGGTTGAACAAATCTTTATGTTTAAGAAACGAAGCAAGAGATTTGTGGGAAATGTCTTATTTATCATTGAATTGGTAAGGAGGATTACATCATTCTTGAAATGAAAACTAAGACAACTACCAATAATGTGTGCTTTCCCCTGAGAAGCTTTTGATTACAAAAAAAAGTTAAAGTACTTCTTAAACATAGAACTTCGAAGGTTGTACCATTCCATGTCTGTCGATGGGTTCTCCGAGAAGAGTGGCGGTTGTATGCTCCATTGGCGTAGGCCTCGGCTACCATGTAGGGTCCTTCCCAAGTTGGTCCCGATTTTCACGATACTCTGCTTTGCTTGCACCTTTGTTGGCGGTACATATTCTCCGGGCTTGAAAGTGGAAGGTCGACCCTTTTGTTATAGTAGCCTTCGATCTTATGTTTGTGTATTGCTTCTCGGATGGAGGCTATTTCTCTTCTTTCTTCTAGGAGATCAAGGTTTTCCTTGATCCTATCATCATTTTGGGAGGCATCATACGTTGCCACACGCTCCGTGTGTACAATTAGTTCCAAAGGGATGACCGCTTCTTTTAGTATGTTAGGTGAAGGGGTTTCTCCGTGCTTGACTTAGGATGTGTCCGGTGAGCCCATAAGACTTGAGGGTTCGATCCACCACATCCATGATGAGTTCGACCTAGCCTTTTCTCGATCCCTTTGACGATTTCTCTGTTTGTAACCTCCACTTGTCCATTACCTTGCGGGTGATAGACGGATGTCCAGGATTGCTTTATGTTGAGCCCTTGCGAAGTCATAGAAGACTCCTTCGGTAAACTATTTCCCATTGTCGATATGATGATGGGCACTCCAGAATCCGCACACAATGTGTTCCCATACAAACTTCTCGATCTTCTTCCAGCCACGAGGCTAGGGGTTTTGCTTCCACCCACTTGGTGAAGTAGTTGATCGCTACTAGCAAGAACTTGACTCCTCCGGGAGCTATAGGCATAGGCCCTACAATATCGATGCCCCAGGAGAAGGGCGCGATGTCACACTTGTCATATCTTGCTTCCGCATTTTTGGAACGTTTGAGTGTATCTGACAAGCTTCACACTTGAGGATGATTTCGGCTGCGTCCCTATGCATTGAGGGCCAATAGTAGCCAAACTTCATTATCTTCGAGACAACTGAGCGAGGATCCTTCATGGACTTCGGCTATGATGCTCGAAGCTTGCTTGGGGCCTACGCATCGTAACCAAGGAGACAAAAACGACCTCCTATATAGGGTTTCCCCTATTAGCCCGTCTTCGGAGGACTTAACCCAGATCTTTCTTGCAAGCTTGGGATCTTGTGGAAGACCACTTATCAAATATTCCCTTATGGGAGTCATCCATGTCTCTCCTTCTTCGTGAATCACATCGGCAACCTCTTTGAGAACGATGGATCTTTCAGGAAGGACTTCCACGAGAACTTCCTTAGTGAGATGAGCCCATGGAAGCTAGTTGCTTAGTGCGTCTGCCTTTTTGTTCTGGTTCCTACGAACATGTTGGATGGTGTAGGAGTTAAAGTTTTCGAGCATCTCTTTGTCTTTTCAAGTCTTGTTTGATGACGAGGTTGCCTTGCTTCAGAGGAACACGTCACTTGGTTTGCCACCAATTGGGAATCTACGAGAAGCGAAGAGTTTTGACCTCCATATCTTTGGCTAGTCGAGAGTCCGCTAATAGCGCCGTATTATTCGTTGTTTGTGGCCGAACTTAAAGAAGAGCATATGTATGCTCCTTCCCCGGGGCTGACTAACATTAGACCGCTCCTGAGCCATCGGCTGGATGCTCCATCGTGTAAAGCTTCCATTCAACCTGCACTTGAGAAAGATTAGCTTTGGGCTTTTCCTTTTCTTCATTGGGTGGAAGGTGTTTCGCGAAGTGCGCAAGAATTTGCCCTTTGTTAGAACTACGTCCTTTAAACTCGATTTCATGTTCTCCGGAGTTCAATAGCCATTTAGCCACCCTCGGACTTTTCGGTTTAGACAAGATCCGCCCATTGGCTTATCGGTTAAGACTGTAATTGGGTGGGCACGGAAATAGCGTCGAGCCTCCTTGCTGCGTAAATTAAGGCGAGCATTAACTTCTCCAAGGTTGGGTAGTTGACCTCTGCTCCTTGTAGGACCCTGCTAACAAAGTAAATTGAATCTGCCGCTTTTCTCTCGCCATAAGGAATCGCTAATACTTTCTTGAGGATGCCAAGTACATAAACAACACTTAGCCTTTGATTGGGGCGTAAGTGTTGGAAGTATTTCAATGAACTCCTTCATCTTCGAAGGCTACTTGACTTCTGGCTCCATTGGAAAGTTTTCTTGCCGGTGCATCCTTTGAGTGTCTTGAAGAAGGGTAGGGACTGTCGCTCCTTTCGACAAAAATCGACTTAAGGCATAACTTCCCATTCAAGCTGCACATCTTTTTAGACACTTAGGGGGCGGAGATCGGAGATGGCTTTGACCTTAGAGGGATTAGCTCGTATCCCTGCTAGTGATCAAATGTCCTAAGAATTGTCCTTCCTCGACAGGAAGGAGCATTTCTTAGGGTTCAACTTCATGTTGATTGTCGTTGATCGAATGTTTCCTGTACATCAAGGAGTAGGTCCTCCTCAGTCTTGCTCTTGATGACCATGTCATCAACGTAGGCAGAGATTCCGCCTATCTTTGTTGAAGGCTTTATCTACGAGACGTTGGTAAGTAGCCTAGTTCTTCAAACGAAGGGCATCTTTCTGTAATAGTAGACACCTTTACTTGTGTAGAAGGTCGTCTTTTCCTCGTCTCCTTGGCCATCTGGATTTGATGGTACCCTTTGTAGGCATCTAAGAAGCATTTTAACCGAAACACGCCAAGGATTCTACCTTCCGGTCGATTTGGGTAGGGGTAGCAATCTTAGGGCATGCTTTGTTGATGTCGATGAAATCCACGCACATGGCCACCCTCCGTCGCTCTTTTTTACGGCGGGTTGGCCACCCAAGTCGGTATTTAACCTCCCTCGGGATGCCTGCTGTGTAAGTTCATCAACTTCTTTGCAAGCTGCGGCGTTTCTCTCGGGGGCAAGGCTTCTCCTTTTCTGCTTTATGGGCTCAATGTGCTTGTACTCATTGAGTTTATGCTCCGTTCCGAAGGACTGTCCATCTATCAACAATGTTCTTGGAACATCATCATGTCAAAAATATTTCCAAGCAAAAACATCAAGGTTAGTACGTAACAGTTCTATGAGCTTCGTCTTGAAATTCGCCGGGAGTTGCTTCCCTACTACCACTGTCTGCTCAGGATAGCTAGGGTTTACGACAACTCGCTCCTCTGCATCTGTACAACTAAGAATTGCCATCGGAGGCTCCTCCGATTCCTCTCTGATCTTTTTGACACCATATACACCCTTATCCGCTCCATAACTAGAATGAACAGTTCCTACTCCAAAGGGGGTTTGGAACTTAATAGCAGCATGTACAGTAGAAACAACAATTCCCATTTTTTGCATAGCTGTTCTCCCTATTAATAAATTATAAGGAGAATCTGACCTTACGATGACGAAAATGAGTGTCTCCGTGCGGGATAAGGGACCTTCGCCTATGGTGACTTCCAACGGTACCTCTCCCAGAGGCCATGAGTGTTCACCAGAGAACCCTACTAGCGGTGCTTTCGAGTCGACCCTCTGTGAGCGTATAGATGACTTGAGCTTAAGGAAACAATGCTCGAGATGATTTCGCAGAGCTTCCGCAATCCATATACGCTCAGTTCACTTCCCTGTTGGATATGTGTACCTTGATGATCACGGGATCGGTCGAAGGTGTTCTGCCTCTAAAATGTGGGGAAAGGTTATTTCCCCTACACTTCCTATTCTTCTGCTTCCTTCCTTTTCAAAGTAGTATCGCGTTTGTGTACCATTAGTATCGGAGCTTCTGCGGGCGTAGTTTCCTTCTTGTTCCCCTTCCATTCTCCCAGCTGAGTGTCAGAGAATTTGTCCTTTCCTTTCTTTATGCCTTTGACCAGGTGTGCTAACTGTCCGGATCGTACCGCCTCTTCGATCTGCTTCTTTAATTCCCTGCAGTTGTTCGTGTCATGTCCATGATCCTCATGGAAATGGCAGTACTTGGACATGTTTCTCGCCTTGCCTCGCGTTATCATCCGAGGTGGGGGATCGAAGGATTTTGCGGCCTTCTCTGTTGCTAGGATTTCTCGAGGAGATTTAACCAAGTTTGCCAGAAATCCATGGTTCGAGCCTTTGTTGTAGGGGGTGAAGCGATCTATGTTCTTCTTCTTATTTTTGGATCCTTCCCAGGAGGACCCTCTAGAGAATTTGTCAGACGCTTCCCTTGGCTCTATCGGAGCCCCGTTTGCTGCTACCTCCTTAGACTCAATCCAGGTGTAAGCTTTCTCAATCAAGGCCTTGTAGGTGTTGGGAAGATCGGTGGACAGGAATTCCACCAAGCTTCGAGTTCGGAGGCCATGTACGAAACCGGAGATCCTCTGATCTTCGTGTAGACCCAGAATCTGCAAAGTTTCATCAGTGTATCTAGTAACGAAGGCCCTCGTGCTTTCGTTGTCCCTTTGTTTGATGGTGTGCACGGTTAAATGAGTTTTGGTGTGCTTCTTCTGCTAGCTAAAGTGTAACCGGAACTTAGCCTTAAGATCATCTAGACTCACAATGCTTCCCAGCTTCTGTCCGTTCCACCATATTCTTGCGGAGTCTCTGAGCGTGTAAGTGAACATATGGAATGCTACCGACATGACCCACTTTTGCATTTTGATAGCGCCTTCAAATAAGTGGAAAAAGTTATCGGGATCACCTTTTCCATCGTAGGTGCCTATATGAGTAGGCATCTTCACGCCGTCAGGTAAAGGGTAGTCCTCGATCCATTTCACGAAGGGTGTGCAAGCTCCAGAGGCTTCGGCACCGTAAGGGTTGTACGGAGGTGGATAAACAGGTGTAGGGTTATACGGGTTAGGAAATGGCTGTGAATAGGTAGGGTATGTAGTGGAAGTTTGGTATGAAGGGTATATTCCCATCGATTGTGTAGGAATCTGTCCGTAGGGCATCTGCTGGTAATTCTGGTTTGGGATTGGACCATTTGGAGGGTAAGTGTTGTAGGTTTGAGTAGGTAAGTAGGGATTCATTCCCGGAGGGGGTAATTGGTTCATGTTGGAGTAGGGAGATGGATCTCCGATACTCGAAACATAAGAGGGTGGTACTGGAGCCCCTGCCCCTTCTCTTCCCAAATGTGCTGCTAGAAGAGGAGGCAGGTTTACCCCTCCACTTCCTACTGGGTTGCTTCCTCCGTTGGAGTTCTCGCTCCTTCTTTCACCATGTATTCTGTCCCTTCTACCCGGATTTCCTCCGAGTCCTTCTTCAAAACCCACCGTCCTTCCATTTGACCTTCTAACTGAAGGGGAACCATTTCGTAGGGCCGAGCGTCCCTTGCCCATGGGTTGAGGCATGTCCTCTACTTCAATCTCCTCGTCGTACTCCTCGCTGGAGTATTCCAACTCCCTCCGCATTTCTGTGTTACGAACTTGTCTCTTGTGAGCCCTTAGAAAAGAATCTAAGGCCTCAAAGTTTGCCTCTACAAAGGCGGGACTGATTTCTGGAATAGGGTTAGCGGATGTTGAGGCGTGATGCACGGGAGTAGTTTCCAAACGAGATCGTGTGGTGAAGGTTGAGGTTGTTATGGGGGCGAGGTTATCGGTGTTAGTTGTGGTGAGTGGGACCAGAGTAGAGAAACCTGGTGGAGGTGAATCTTCTCTTCCAAGTTCCATGCCGGAAAAGTAGCGTAGTTGGTTAAGGTATTAGGACTGGGTGATTACGGGACTAATAGTTGTGGTCCCACGGATGGCGCCACTGATTGTGCAAAAGATTGCACTACCAGGCTTCGATGAGGATCAAAGTAATGAGGGTGTGTGTTCCGCCAAGACTTGCCGTAACCGAGAATAAGAAATACTAAGACACTACGTTAAGTGAGTGCGCAGGGTAGGACCCTGCGAACCACCTCCGGCGTGAGAGTAAGTATGAGTTATGGTTGTATAAGTGTGTGAAAGTAAAGAGATGAGTGTGAAATGAGCATACCATAAATCATCGTCCGTCTAACCCATTTATAGTGGAAGAAATACGGTTAGAGGCACTCTTGCATGAATATCGGAGATCATGGGGGCGTCCCATGATTGTGGGTAACCGCTAGGGGTTAGTGACCCACGTTCTCAGACTTGACGGGGAAGCCAAGAGAGAGAGGAAGATCGTGGGTTTGACTAAGTCAGGAGGTTCCTTATCCATTGTTCCTTCGTCAGCCATACCCCGAAGGGCTTAAGGCTTCGAGTGGCGAATTCCCCTTAGGTAACCTTCGTACCAACGAATGGTTTGAAGCCTATGGATATTTCAGAATCCTAACTTGGGCCTTCGTATGGAAGGGCTTCGACACGTCTCGGAGGAGTGTCCTTCGAGCTACTCGGAGGGTACATCATCAATATGCAAACTGCAAAACAGACACAGAGAAACACACAAACCAAACCAAAACAAACTAATAGAACATAAGTTGGTTAGTGTTAGCAAATACATAAACTAATATGCCAAATAATATACAAAGTTTACATCCAAAATCCTCCCCTGAGGCCTATGCCTCCCCTTAAACTTTGCAGTTAAGGGTTAAGCATACCAATATGAACCACAAGGTATTGAAACCTTGGTCCATCAAAAGCCTTAGTTAACAGATCTGCCACATTTTCATCAGTGTGAATTTTAACCACTTTTATCAAATATTTATCATATGCATCTCTTATAAAGTGGTGCCTGATTTCAATATGCTTAGTTCTACTGTGAAAAACTGGATTTTTAACAATGCATATGGTACTTTGATTATCAATAAAAATTGTTGTGTTCATGAAGTTATACCCATAATCCAACAATTGATTTTGAATCCAAAGAACCTGTCCACAGCAATTTGCAGCAGCAACATACTCTGCTTCAGTAGATGAGGTAGCCACAATAGTTTGTTTCTTGCACTACCAAAAAATCAATCTCTTTCCAAGGAATTGGCAACCTCCAGTTGTGGATCTCCTATCCAGATTTGCACCAGCATAGTCACTATCACTATATGCTTCCAGCTTAAAATGAGACTCTCTTGGGTACCAAAGGCCTAAATGAGGTTGACCTTTCAAGTACTTAAAAATCTTCTTCACTGCATTCAAATGGGAAGAAAGTGGAGTGACTTGATGTCTAGAGCAAGCACTCACAACAAAAGTGATGTCAGGCCTAGAAGCTGTTAGATACATCAATGAACCAATCATAGATCTGTATAAATGAACATTCACAGGTAGATCTGGTTCATTGTTTGTTTTTGACTTTGGAGCTTCATAAGGTGTTGTGGCAGTCCTGACACTCTCCATTCCAAACTTTTTCAAAATGTCCCTCACATATTTGTCCTGACTGATAAAGATACCATCAGGTTTCTGCTGAACTTGAAGACCCAAAAAGAAAGTAAGCTCCCCCATAGCACTCATCTGAAACTCTCCCTTCATCAGCTCCTCAAACTCCCTGCACCAAGCTTCTTTAGTGGACCCAAATATGATATCATCCACATAAACTTGCACAAGAATAATGTCTGTGGAATTCTTCTTCAGGAAAAGTGTTTTATCAATGGCACCTCTTCTATAGCCATGCTTCAGCAGAAATGATGAAAGCCTAGCATACCATGCTCTTGGTGCCTAATGTAGTCCATAGAGAGCTTTAACTACTTTGTAAACATGATGTGGATGATCTGGAACTTCAAATCCTTTAGGTTGAGTGACATAAACCTCCTCTTCTATTTCACCATACAGAAATGCACCTTTAACATCCATTTGATATACCATGAAACCCATGTAAGATGCATAAGCCAAGAATATCCGTATGGCCTCTACTCTAGCAACAGGTGTAAACACTTCATCATAATCAATCCCCTCCTCTTGTCGATACCCCTGAGCTACTAATCTTGCTTTGTTTTTAATGACAACACCCCTTGCATCTCTCTTATTTTTTAATATCCATTTTGTCCTAATAGCATATTTCCCTTCAGATAGTGGGACCAATATCCAAACTGTGATTTTGGAACTGTTGCATCTCTTCTTGCATAGCTTCAAGCCAACTTGAATCTTCCAAGGCTTGAGTAACACTGGTTGGTTCCACTTGAGAGAGAAAGCAGGCAAACAGACAATGATTATAGTCTGTGTGATTGTCTCTTTGTTGGTTTGAGACATAAGAGATAAAAGCCACTTGACCATATTTAGAACTTGTTACTGTGCCTCTAGTTCTAACAGGTGCATGAGGATCACCAATAATATTTGACTGTGGATGAGCAATGTTGATCCTTTTAGTAGCAGTGGTGTTTACATCAATGGAGGTATCAAGATTAGTCACAGTTGGTTCATAATCAGTATCATAGGAAGGTGAGGTGAAGACTCCAGCTTTGGGTTGATGATTACCAAGATCTGAGGGTCTTGGAAAACGTGTATAAGGTTCTCGAAAGTCTGTGGACACTCTAGTAGAAATGGGAGTAGTATCAGCATCACCTTCAGCAGATTTGGTGATGATAGGAGAAACAGGATCACTTTTAGCAGAATTGTGATTTCCACTGATTGCCTCTCTTGCAGTCTCCTCAACATTCCTCTCAGCTTCTAGATTGGCTGCATACTCCTGCTTCTTAAGCCTAGCAAGGTCCTCTGCATAATTGGACTCATCTTCACTCTCATTAGAAGGAATTTTGGAAATGTCACCTGCAAAATTGTGAGGGGAGAAAGAAGGTACAACAATAGGATGCTCATCATCATCAAACTCACTATCAGAATCAGCATTCATGGTAGCAGTACTGTCAGTGGGAGACACTTGTATATCTGCATTTTGGTTAGCCACATGTCTAGAATAACCCAAATAGTCAGTTAAGTAATCAAGGTCAAAAGACCAAACATGACCTTGCCCTTGAACATTAGGCTTGTCTTCTAGATATCTCAGGTTCAAAGTCTCCTCTATCTTCTTAGCATTCAAATTGTATACCCTATATGCTTTACTATGAGCCAAATAACCCACAATATAACCCTCATCAGCCTTCTCATCAAATTTACCCAGTGGATCACTAGTATTCAAAATAGTCACTTGTCAACCAAAAGGTTTAAGGTAATGAATAACAGGAACTTTCCCATAGAGAAGTTCATAAGGTGTCTTAAAGTGAGGTCTAGTAATAGATATCCTGTTTAGAACATAACAAGCTGTGCCAACTGCTTCAGTCCAAAACATGGTGGGTAACTTAGAGTCTGCAAGCATAGATCTTGCTGCCTCTATCAGGGTCCTATTTTTTCTTTCAGCCACCCCGTTTTGTTGAGGTGTTCTTGGAGTACTATAGTCCCT
This sequence comes from Chrysanthemum makinoi, assembly GCA_910596185.1. Taxonomy (NCBI): domain Eukaryota; kingdom Viridiplantae; phylum Streptophyta; class Magnoliopsida; order Asterales; family Asteraceae; genus Chrysanthemum; species Chrysanthemum makinoi. The sequence goes on along the minus strand of OU343224.1, from coordinate 123,796,176 downwards.
TTTGATTCCTTTAGACTTACAGAGTTCTATCAAAATAGCATTCTTGAACTCTGTCCCATTATCACACCAGATACCTTTAACCTTTTTGTTCAGCTGGTTTTCAACAAGAGTAATGTACTCTTTTAAAACTGGAGAGGTTTCATCTTTAGTCCTCAAGAAGAATACCCAACAAAACCTGCTAAAGTCATCAGTAATAACCAGACAAAAATACTTGTGATCTATGCTTCTGACTTGAGTTGGATCAAAAAGATCCATGTGAAGCAACTGAAGAGGTTCTGAAATAAGGCTCACTGCATTAATAGCTTTGTATGAGGCTTTGTGTTGCTTTCCTTTGTTGCAGGCAACACAGTTATGTTCATTGGTGAAAACTTTAGAAGGAAGTCCTTCAACAAGACCCAGTTTAGATAGCTTGTTAATGGTCTTGAAATTCACATGTGCCATCCTTCTATGCCATTTTGTAGACTCATCCAGGGATGCTTTAGCCACCAAACAAGTTAAATCACCTTCTGGTTGTACATCATTTAAGTTGAATGTGTATAGATTGTGAGTACGAGGAACTCTCAGCAAAATAGATGTATCTTCTGGAAGTTTGAAGTCTTTAGACAGCACAAGACATTCATCCTCAGAGAAGAGTACTTTGTTCTTTGTATCACAGATTTGTGAGACTGAGAACAAGTTGAAGTGTTGTAGTTCCTTGACATAGTACACATTCTCAAAGTCCAGTTGAGGTGTTTTGATGGTCCCTTTCCCAGTGATTCTACCATCACTTCCACAAAATGTCACATTGCCTCCTCCTACAAGGGGTACAAAATCATGCATCATATCTCTGTTTCCTGACATGCTTCTAGAGCAACCACTATCAACAATGCCAACTTCCTTTTGCTTCAGAGGATGATCCTACAACAACAACAAAAAATATACAAAAAGTTAGTACACTATTGAGGCTCAAGTCATTACTGACTTGAACCTGCCTTGTGGATCTTTAGATTGAGGCCATGCAGATTTATAAGATCCACCATTGTTCTTGGGTTTCCATTGAAATTTAGGTCCCCTTTGTGGCCAAGAACAACCTGCTGAGGGCTTCACAGCAGTATTCCAATAACCTTTCCCATCATGCATTGAGTCAACATATCTAGGCCAATAACCATTTTAAAAGTATGAACTAGTTGGTTGCACATATGGTCTAGCTACAGATCTTCTCCAAGGAGAAGGTTTATGAGTAGCTTGTGGAATATAAGGTGGTATAGCATTAACATTAGTCCACATTGGTCTCGATTTCCCAGCACATACACCCATTCTTTGTTCATGAAAATCATAATCCTTAATTAAATGAAATTTACTTCCACACACAAAACATGTCTTCTGTTTAGAAGATTTATTCAAACCAAAAGATGTTCTATTACAATCAGAAGTATTCAAACCAGAAACATTAAAGGAATTGGTTTTAACATTATTATTATGCAAAGACTTAAAAGACAAGTCTTCAGAGGAAACTGGCTTGGAAGATGAATCTTCAACAGCAACTCTTAAAGGCTTGTAGGTAGGCTTGGGTGCAGGCATAGGTGAGGTCTTGGGTAGGTCTGACTTATCACTTGAATCACAGCTGGTAGAAGAAGTAGACCCTTGATCGAAGATTTGTCACCTGTCGAGCAAGAGACAAAATCATTAGATGAAGAATCAGGGTCTCCGCAAGTCTTTTGAATTTTTGCCACAAAGATGGTGTGATCCATCAAAGTCAACAGTAATGGAAAGGTCAACTGGCATAGGTATTCCTCTAATAGATCCACGTACAGCATGTAGGTCACCTTCTTTAACATAGTTAGCTAAGCTTGCTGGTGTAGTTTTACGCCCATCATGTCTAGCTTCTAATCCTACATACTTTTTAAAACCTAAACCAATAGCAGAGGTCTCAGATTGACTACCATAGATCTCTCTAGCTAGATTATCACCAGATATTAACCATTGTTTATGTCTAGCTATTTCAGCATCTAGATTTTCTTTCAACACACTGTTTTCAGACACCACATCAGCTCTCAATTTCTCAGACCTTTTTAATTCATTTTTTGTACATTCTAGATCACATTCTAGCACCCTAATCTTTTCATCATAAGCAATTTGATTCTTCTAAAACCAAACCTTTTGTCTTTCTAATGTTTTTAAACTATGTTTATAAGCTTCAACTTCAACATAACATTCATTATATTTAGGTTTCTAAATATCATATGCTTCCTTAAGTTCATTATAACGTTCACTACAACCAAACAAACAATTTTGTACCTGAGAGATGCCCATCAAGGCAATCTGATCATGCCTATCTTCTGAAGTACAGCTTGCTAGCAACCCAATATTATCACCACCAGGACCATCATCATTCTCAGACTCATGTGACTTCCAGTCGACATTGGCATCCAAAGTGACCATAGCTGCTGAGGATCTAGGCTTCAAAGTTCCAGCATCCCTTTGATTCTGCTGATAGGAAGAGTATCTCACCTCATCTCCAGCCTTCCTATCCTTGCACTCTCTGGAGAAGTGACCCATCTGATGACATGTAAAGCACTTGACCTTCTTCTTGTCAAACCTTGCTGGATCTCTTCCCTGGAAACCAAACTTCCTCCCAGCCTTACGTTCAAATTTCTTGATGTCCATAGATAGCATAGCCACTTGCCACTTCAACTTCATCTCTTCCATCTCCAGAGGATCTACCTGATCAAAATCCTCATATGCAAGTTCCTGCTGAGGATCATAATCAGCAAAGAAGGATCCAAGCACATCTTTCATTATACCACTAGTTGTAGATTGAGAACTGGATGGAGAGTTAGTGTAAGATGATGATGAGTAAGTAGGACTTGGAACATGAGTCATCTTTGGATTAGAGGCCCCAACAAATGCTGTATGACTAGCAGTGGTTGATGAACGGAAGGGACTTCGTACATCAGGCTCAAGAGATTTAAGCTTGTTGTACAGCTCATCAAATGTAATCATATCAATCCCACCTTTAGTTTTAAAGGCAATGCTTACTTGTAGCTAGGATTGAGGTAAAGATCGCAAAAGCTTGGAATTGCAATCATCATTATCTGGCTTTGCCTTAAGCTGATTCAACCGACTTAATATCTTGTGAAACCTGTCATAGCCTTTGTGAATTCCTTCCTCTTCAGATATTTGAAAGTCTTCAAACTGTTATCGCAGCATCGATTTTCTCATTCTCCTAGACTCCTCATTCCCTCCAAACTTGGCCTTGATGGCCAACCAAATATCCTTAGCATCATTCATGAAGTGAAAATCACTCAAGTGATCCTCAGGAATAGCTTGAAGAAGAATTGTTTTAACCTTGGTTTCTCTCTGAACTGCCAGTAACTCTTTAGCAGATTTGGGAGGAACATAACTGAGATTACCATCAGGATCTGTGGTAATTCTCTTCAAACTGTTTCCCTTCCTGACAACTTCCCACATATTCCAGTCAATGTTGGAAATCCAGTTTTGCATCTTCAT